>OY757927.1:6453229-6473229 GCA_963585895.1 Sepioteuthis lessoniana
TTTTAAAATATGTGTGAAGTGGTGGTGGTGGTGGGGGTGTCACAATGCAGTTCATTACCTATTTGGCGTTGTTCCTTTAGATATTTCAGTAGTGACCAGTTATTTTTAGATTGGCTCGTATACCACATATATCTAAAAGAACAGGCAGAATACATACAAAATCAGATAGATAAGATTGGAGACTCGGTGGAAGATAGACAATCCAGGATAGCCTGGCAAACAATAAACGAAGTAATTAGAAGGAAGAGCACAGCCAAAGCAAAATTGAAAGCTGCTAGCCAACTAGAAAGAGTAAAAATGTGGGAACAGCATTTCAAAAATTTAATAGGAAACCCACCGAAAATAACGGATCAGCCGATCACCAGGATTATCAGTAAGCAATTAGACATTAAACTAGGTCCTTTCACCAAATAAGAACTCGACTCGGTTCTTAGAAAAATTAAAAATAGGAAAGCTGCAGGGCTGGACGAGATCCCCCCAGAAGTGTGGAAGGCTAGACAATTCGACGATATACTGCTCCGGCGATGCAACGCAGTCTATAGTCAAAATAGGATAGAAAGATGGATGAAGGGATGCATCCTTCCTTTCCCTAAAAAAGGCGACCTCGGACTAGCCAAGAACTACCGAGGCATAACACTTATATCCATAGCAGCGAAAATCTACAATGCCCTAATACGAAACTGCATAGAACCCAAAATAGACATCCTTAGGAAAAAACAAAATGGCTTCCGGAGAAATAGATCCACAACTTCACAAATATTGACCATCCGTAGAATCCTTGAAGGCGTTCGGGCAAAAAACCTTCAGGTGACATTACTATTTGTCGACTTTACCAAGGCCTTCGATTCCATCCACAGAGGGAAAATGGAACAAATCCTACTAGCATACGGCCTACCAAAAGAAACCGTAGCAGCAATAATGATTCTCTACAGAAACACCAAAGTGAAAGTACGTTCACCAGATGGAGACACGAAATACTTCGACATTGTTGCAGGAGTACTACAAAGAGACACGCTAGCCCCATACCTCTTCATCATCTGTCTAGACTACGTGCTTAAAACATCGATCGACAAAATCAGAGAAAATGGCTTCGAGCTGACTAAGAAAATAAGCAAAAGTTACCCCACAAAAACAATCACAGACGCCGACTACGCTGATGACTTAGCGATACTGGCGAATACGCCTAATCAAGCAGAGACACTACTGCATAATTTGGAACGAGCTGCAGCAGGCATTGGCCTCCATGTCAATGCACACAAAACTGAATATATGTGTTACAACCAAATGGGCAACATTACCACACTTGACGGAGCCTCTCTGAAACTAGTAGACAAATTCACCTACCTAGGAAGTAGCGTCTCATCAACCGAAAACGACATCGACACACGACTGACGAAAGCATGGACGGCTATCGATAGGCTCTCGATCATATGGAAATCAGACCTAACCGATAAAATCAAACGCAGTTTCTTCCAGGCAGCGGTTGTGTCGATACTGCTATATGGATGCACAACATAGACGCTAACTAAACGGCCGGAGAAGAAACTAGACGGCAACTACACAAGAATGTTGAGAGCAATATTGAACAAGTTAGACGAACCAGGCACGCAGGACACTGCTGGAGAAGCAAGGACGAGCTCATAAGTGATGTACTCCTATGGACCCCCACATATGGCCAAGCAAAAGCAGGACGACCAGCTCGAACTTACATACAGCAGCTGTGTGAGGACACAGGATGTAGCCCTGAAGACCTGCCGGAGGCGATGAATGATAGGGAGAAGTGGCGAGAGAGGGTCAGGGATATCCGTGCTGGCGGCACGACAAGAGGATGATACTATTTACCAACCCCTCCGCTCGGGCAGGATATGACGCAAGGTCAATTTTTAACAGGTTTGAATTCAGAGTTTTCCTTCTCCTAGACTAGTTGCCTAACAAAGGCTGAAGAACCTAGTCTGTCCTACTATTTACCCATAGCTGGAGGGAGAATAATTGGATTCATACCTTCGACAAGATGATGATGATGATGATGATGATGATATGAAGAAGTTCAGTTTCAATTTCTTTACAGCTCACATACACACACACACACACACACACACACATATATATATATATATATATATATATATATATATATATATATATATATATATATATTGAAGAGTGTATATTTACGCAGCAAGTTTTGGTAAAGACATTGGAAGACAGTTTATTATTTTTATGATTTTAATTTAGTGTTGTTGATGATAAGTTTTATTTGTTTTGTTTTTCAATAGATTTAATGTGTCTATTTTTATAATGTTGGTTATTAATTGTCCGTCTAATTTGAGGTTATTGTGCATTTTATTTCCTTTACCATCTAGATTCCGACGCTAGAAAAATAACAAGATCCTTTTCAGTTTTCTGTTTTTAAAAGCTTTTAGTATTTTTTTCCTTTTTTTTATGATCTTGTATTCCAATAGTATTCTATTTCCGTTGATAGCAGTACCGCCCTGAGCTACCGAAACTGTGTTATCACCCTTGGATGGCAGCTGATGAGGATATGGTATAGCACGTGCTTTCACACGTTGTACGATGAAAATTTCCGTTGATAGCGTTCCCTTTTTAAATATATCAGTTACACTGTTTTATCCAACTCTGCGTTCCCATATTTTTGTTATGGTATAAACTTTCAAAATCTTTCAGAACTCTTTTAAAAAAAACAAACACACTTTAAACAAGCAAGCTACCCCTGATGATGGCCTATGAAGGGGCCGAAAGCGCTTGGGACAATTTTGGGAAATTCATCTACCAATTCCAATCTGAAGCTAAGACGCTTATCAGAAAACTTGAAAGGATCTTAAATAAATTATACAGACAAAATTTGTCTTTATTATTTGATGAAACATGCTTAAATGAACGACTGCTGCCTAACTAAGCACACTCACCCACACACAACACACACACACACACACACACACACATATATATATATATATATATATATATATATAGGGTAATTAGAAGGAAACTCAAACCTTGTTAAATTGTCATTATGACACTGACTGGATATTACTGATATATATATATATATATATATATATATATATATATATATATATATATATATATATACGAAGGTCATTCAACAAACAAGCTGAATAAGAACTGTTTACAATCGCACTTTGTTTAAGGAAATCAATTGAGATGTGTCTGTTTATGTCCCAGAAGGCTGTCAAACTGCTTTGCCCGGAACTTTTTCCTTACCGGAGAGTCAGTGTGTTTCCACTCCATGGACTGTCTTTTTGACTCAGGTTTAGTGAATACTTTCCCCATATAGTCAGTTTGAATATCCCTACTTTCTACCCTGAAGTTTCTATTTAAAGTTTTTGTTGATCCTTGAGAGTTACATTCTTTTTATTTGTATGATTCCATCTAATTATTTGGGGGAGTGGGATTTTATTCTTGATGTTGAGGGAACTTTAGATTGATTTGAGGGGTTTGATGTTTTCTATCGTTTATGTTCAGCGGTTGGTTGGATAGGATTTATTTTGGATTGGGAAGAACTTTCGAGATTTGCTGTGATAGTTAGAATATGTTTTGTTTTTATATGGTTTGCTTTGGTGTTTTCAACCAGTCAGATAAATTTTATACTTTTGTTCATGGTATATACCGGCTCCGTCCTTTCCTACATAAATAACACACCGTAACAAAATGCAATTGAAAACGAAAAATATCCTTAATATCTCTGGACAGAAATAATCTAAAAAACCAACCAAACAAAAAACAAATGTTACACTGGATTTTAAATGTAAAAACCGGCTCATTGACCAAGTGGGTAGAGTTTTCACCCATGGTCCGGGAGACCTGGGTTCAATACCAGGTCGCGTTATACCAAAGACTTTAAAAATGGTACTTGACACCTCCTTGCTTAACACTCAGCGTTATAAGGTACGTTTCAAGGGTAAAGTGGAACAATCCAGGGAAAGGAGTAGCGCCCTCCCCAACACCTCGGTGTAGTAGCTATTTAAAAGGGAGCCTTCCGGTCGCCCTCGACTACGATCGCCAACTTTACTTACTTTTAAATGTAAAAAATGTAACATCAAGATTATACCCTTTAAAATGATCGATGATGACGAGTCACATAACCGATTGTTTATTGGCATATCAACCTTCGTGGGTTATTTTACGTCAACGACATCCCTATAAAGTAAAGTTGGCGATCGTAGTCGACGGCGACCTGAAGGCTCCCTTTTTAATAGCAACTACACAGAGGTGTAGGGGAGGGCGCTACTTCTTTCCCTGGATTGGTCCACTTTACCCTTGATCAGTACCTTATGATGCTGAGTGTTGAACAAGGAGGCATCAAGTACCATTTTTTGAGTCTTTGGTATGACTCAATCTGGGATTGAACCTCGGTCTCCTCGGCCATTGGCGAACTTTCTATCAACTCAAAACGATCATTTAATGGTTGTAAGTCGGAGAAAAAAATGTATACTAAGCACACGGACTCTGACATACCCATATATCTCTCTTTCACACACACACACACACACACACACTCATTAAAATATCCTTATTGATTAAAAAAAATTAAATTATAATGTTTTGCTGAAACCAACCTGATGATAACAATCGTGAAACTCCAAGTAGTAAGTTAACCGATATTTCTATTTATTAAAATGTTTAAAAATTTCTCACTTTTTGTTTCCTTTTATAATAATAATAATAATAATAATAATACTTGGAAGTTGGCGGACGAGTGGAGACCATCTAAACTACTACATTATTGAGAACAGCCAGAATACTGAGAAGAGTCCTGGGGAGACTTGCTGTCACCCAGACTCCAGTGAAAAACCATCAGCTAAGGCTGATGTGAAAAACTCTAATGAGTAAATAATAATAATATCAGAATATATAACATCACATTTTTAACACTCTGATCAGAGTTTAATGTAAAAAAAGCAACACCCCTAAAAAAAAAGGTTTAATTAAAAAATAGCAACACTAACAACAAACAAAAAAGTCACAAAGAAAACCCGAAACGTTAAACGTTGGCAAATAGTTCAATTATAAATAAAACCTTCTTTAGAATACTTTTTGTTTTTTCATATTTGTACATTTTCATACTGTCAGATTTACTTCCATTCTCCCATATATATTCTCTCTCTGTCGATCTGTCCGTCTGTCTGTCTGTCTGCCTGTTTGTCTCTCCTTCTCACTCTCTCTTTCCTCTCTGTCTCTCTCTCTGTCTCTCTCTCCTTCTCACTCTCTCTCTCTCTGTCTCTCTGTCTGTCTGTCTCTCTCTCTCTCTCCTTCTCACTCTCTCTTTCCTCTCTCTCTCTCTCTCTCACACACACACACACACTCATTAAATAGAATATCAGACTTCTGTTTAGAGTTTGAAATTCTTTTTGTTAAAACTTCTAGCATGCCAATGTTGCAGTAATTGCTATTTCGATGAGAACTGATTTTGTTCACTAACCAGAACTTAAAATTAAATGGGAAACCCACCTTCAAGCTAAGAAGACGTCTCATATTCTTCAATACTGTCCTGCAAGCATTAACGTTTTTTCTCTTTCGCACGGAATCGCCTTTTCTTCCAGACAGATACTTACTTCTCCGCCCCTCCAAGCCTAAAAATGTCCACTAAGACCGGTTTGTTTAGATTCTGAAGAAATAGAAACCGGATACTGGTTGCGTGAGGAAATTGCTTACTTTTAAAATATACTTCCAGGATTTAAAGTTGTCGTAAGATTTTTCTCTATGAATCTAAACAAATTTTATAAGAATATTTTTTTAAGAAGTCTTCCGTGACTCTGAGACATCTTCTTCACACACACACACACATATGCCAACATATATAAAAAGCTGTAAAAGAAGATGGTACATAAAACATGACAGTTGTATTAATGTAACGAAAATGTATCGTAAATATAAAAAAATCTTTAAATAAAAATGATAATAATAAATAGACAAGACGCCAAAAAATAGCAGATGTAGAGTAAGTGGTGATAGAGACGGAACAACCAATCACATAATAAACGAATGCAGTAAATTAGCACAAAGAGACGATAAGAATAGACACGACTGGGTGGGAAAGGTGATCCACTGGGAATTGAGCAAGAAGTTTAAATTTGACTATACAAATAGTTTATGCATAACCCAGAATCCGTCCAAGAAAATGAGATGCACAAAATTCTTTGGGATTTTGAGATACAAATGGATCATCTAAACTCGACAAGACGACCAGACCTAGTGATAGTCACAAAAAAGAGAACCTGCCGAATAGTGGACTTTGCCGTTCCAGCTGACCACAGGGTAAAAGCGAACAGAGAGATAAGTACCTAGACCTTCCTTGAGAACTGAAAAAACTATGAAACATGAAAGTGACGGTGATACCGATTGTAACTGGCGCACTCGGTACAGTTACCAAGGGATTTGTACAAGGAGTGGAGGCATTGGAGAGGACGAGTGGAGACCATCCAAACCACAGCATTATGGAGATCGGACGAGAATACAAAGAAAAGTCCTGGAGACTTGGTGTCTCTCAGACTCCAGTGGAAAGCTACGAACTAACACTAGAGGAAAAAAAACTTTCAAAAGAGTAAAATAATAATAGCATGATTGGGTGGGGAAGGTGATCCACAGGGAATTGTGCAAGAAATTGAAATATTACCATACTAACAAATGAGATATGCACAAACTGTCCTTGAAAATGATATGCATAAAATTCTATCTGATTTTGAGGTAAGAATGGATCCCCCAATCCCGGCCAGATGACCAGATCTTATGATAGTTAACAAAAAATAAATAAATAGATAAATAGATAAAAAAAAGAAAGAGAAAAAAAAAGAGAACTTACCGTATAATGGATTTTGCCGTCCCAACGGACCACTTAGTAAAAATCAAAGAAAGCAAAAAAAAAAAAAAAAAAAAAAAAAAAAACAGAAAAAAACTAACCACAATGAATATTTAATGATTACAATGATACGAACATTAATTATAAGTAAAGCAATTAACATTGTTAATTAATGTTGTTGATGATGACAATAATAATAGGTTTCGGTAAGGTTTCTTTCTTTGATGGCATATCGTTGTGGATTATCTAATGCTAAAACCATCGTTGTAGAAGAGCAGTGAAGGTACTATCTAATCCATAGCTAGAGGTGGTTAAAGGGGGTACATATGTTTCCGAAGGGAATTAGTCCAAAAGTAAATGTAATGGCTCTTATATAATCCGAAATCGCTTACGACGATGTTGCACGTTGATCACTTCCCCGCAAAGATTTCTCGTATATCGAAATCGAACTGACAGTTATGCTACTAATGAAAAATAATATGACTAATATTTGTAGTAGGAACAGTTTTATCAATTTACTAATTGGCTGTAGTTTTTGTTCAAGATATTATACTGTCTCATTTCTCTTGTAAAAAGAATTATTCCTTTCTTGTAGTTTTTTACGTGGAGCGCATCTTTATTGCTTATTTTTTAATTACACGTTTGAATGGATAACAATAAAAGTGATTGAAAGTGATTTTTAAAAGCGCAATATACATCTGAAGTAATTTTGAGATCAGTTTAGTCGCATCAATAAACAGAGACAACAGACTGTTTCTCAAAATCAGTCAACGTATATTTAGATAAATTCATGAAATGAAATGTATATCAGAAATTCCACCAATCTAAATTAAATAAATAATTATCATTCCATGTTTAAACATGATATATCTTTTTTTTTTATCTCTACACTTAGGATCTTCCACATAGGTAAACGCGTTATCGGTCTGTAGTTACTTGGAAAGGTTCTTTTTTTTTTTTTTTTTTTTTTTTTTTGAGGTAGGGATCTTTCTGGATCAAGATAGTTTTCCCTTTAATCGTCTATCCGGGTATTTTTGTTTTTCGTTGTAATTTATAATTTTTTAAAACCAGAATCCATGCATCTCATTGTGGCTTAGTGTCAATAAATTTATTTTCTTTAGCGTTGTCCTTTGTGACAACAAGTGTATAATTATTATTATAATTATAATAATAATTATTATTATTTGCTAATCAGAGTTTGAGTGACAGCAAGTCTCCTCAAGTTTCCAGGAATATTCTGTCCATTCTCAATAATGCTCTAGTTTGGATGGTCTCCTCTCGTCCGCCAACTTCCAAGTTCTCCAGTCCCTTTAATAATCCTTTAGTTACTGTACCAAAGGCAACAATTACAATTGGTATAATTGTCACTTTCATGTTCCATAGTTTTTTCAATTCCCTTGCAAGGTCCAGGTACTTACCCTTTTTTTCACATTCTTTCAGTTTTATTCTGTGGTCAGTCGGGACAACAAAGTCCACAATTTTGCAATTTCTCTCTCTCTCTCTCTCTCTCTCTTTTTTTTGTTGTTGATTATTATTAAGCCTGATCTTCTGGCCGAGATTAGATGATCTGTGTGTATGTCAAAGTCCCCAAGGAGTTTATGTGAGTCATTTTCTAGGACAGATGCTGGGTTGTGCATATACCATTTGTTTGTATGGTCGAATTTAAATTTGCCGACCCAGTCGTGTCTAGTCTTATACTCCTTCTGTGCTAATTTGCTGCATTCGCTTATTATGTGATTGATGGTTTCATCTCTGTCACTGCGTAGCCTACATTAGTTATTTTGTTGCGTCTTATCAAGCCTCGCTTTGATATGATTGGTTCTTACGGCGTTGTTTTCTGTTGCTATTAGGAGAGATTCTGTTTCTCTCTTAAAGTCTCCTTTTCTTAGCCACGTCCAGGTTTTATCGTGTAAGATGTTGTTTATTAGCCGTTTAAAACGCCCATAGACTTATTTTTCTTCATATTTTTGTTTCCGAGTTATTGTCATTTTATCGTATATCGTGTTGTCAGTATCTTTTCTGATGGTTGTAATCAGTCCTCGTTCGTGTTTTTCTATGTAGTCTTCGAGTCATTGTATCGATGCGTCAACGCTGTCTTCAATGCTGGCAAATCCTCTTCCTCCCTTTTTTCTAGATACATATAGTCTGTCAACGTCATCTCTGGGATGTAATGCCTTATGCATGGTCATTAGTTATTTTGTTCTTTTGTCCATCTGTTTAAGTTTATCTCTAGTCCACTTCAGAAAGGGTCCGGAATATTATTATTATTATTATTATTATTATTATTATTATTATTATTATTATTATTATGTCAGGTAGAAATTAAGATATAAATAAAGACACTTAGATAGTTTAAAAGAAAAATGTATATAAGTAGGCAGACAATGAAAATGGAAATAAAAAAAAACAAAATGCGTTTGGAAAAAGTGAATGAAAGAAGAAATCTAAAAAAATTTAATAATTTAGAGAAGATTAGAGGGCAAGCTTTAAAATTAATAAAAGTTGAAAGAAAGAACAAAACTGAAAGAAAATATTATTAAAAAAAATGAATAAATTAGACACTTTAAGATCAGTTTGATTGCATCGCTAAACAGAGACGACAAGCAGTTTCTCAAAATCAGTCCATGTATATTTAGATAAATTTGTAAAATAAAAAGTGTATCAGTATTTCACCAATCAAAATCAAATAAACAATGATTACCCAATGCTTAAAACATTAAATGTATCGTCTGCTTTTCAGGAAAAAAAAATGTGTCGCGAGCATTGGTAATGAAGCAGTTTATATTCCAGAGAAATTATTTCTAAATTAGGCGAAACTCAACGACACTGAGCAATTACTATCGGAAAAGAAAAAAAGAGAAAAGCTGACATACATACTAATCGGTCAATTTGTCTCTCCTTTCCTCGAGCAAACCGACGATCAAAACGTTTCAATTTGCGTTAAATATAGATGAATGGTTTATTGCTTTTGAAAAAAAAAACACTTAACTTGAGCTTTATGTCGTTTAAAACTGACGGTTACAAAAATAATGTTTCTTACTCTTTTGAATGGAATAAGTTTCGACTCCTCTTCGAGTGAAACATGTTACAAAATCAACGTGTCTCGTTTCGAGAGTTATCAATCGGGGATCATAACTAGGGAGGGTCGCACTGATGTCTTTGTGACACAGAATGCAGTGCAGGGTGGAGGGTGGGGTGATTGTAGCGTTTACGCAATCAGAATTCAATCTTTAACCAACGATCCTCCAGATTTTGCTATCATTAAGAGGCGTATTATGATTACGATCTGATAACACGACGTAGAATTTGTTAAACGGCACCTGATGGTGAGGCTCATGTACAGAACTGGAATAATCTTTAAAACATTTTAGTCTGATTAGTCCAATTTTTGAAAAAAAAAAAACCCCAAAAAAACGATAAATCTAAATTTTCATGATTAGATCTATTGTTCAAGCACTTTTAAAAAATCAAAATTCAGTGCAATATAAGAGATAGATAGACAGATAGATAGATAGATAGATAGATAGATAGAGAGAGAGAGAGAGAGAGAGAGAGAGAGAGAGAGAGAGAGAGCATAAATGACAAAGAGTCTATGATTTGCTTAACGCCGAAATTTACTCAAAGTTTCATTGTTTACTGCATACAAAGCAAAGAAATTTTTTAAAAAATTCAGTCCAATATAACAGATCGATA
This sequence comes from Sepioteuthis lessoniana, assembly GCA_963585895.1. Lineage (NCBI taxonomy): Eukaryota > Metazoa > Mollusca > Cephalopoda > Myopsida > Loliginidae > Sepioteuthis > Sepioteuthis lessoniana. Next base: position 6,463,764 of record OY757927.1, read on the forward strand.
GATAGATAGATAGATAGAAATGACAAAGAGTCTATGATTAGCTTAACGCCGAAACCAAGTCAAATTTTTTTCGTCTACTGTATACAAAGCAAAGAAAATCTTTTTTTCAGAAAAAAAGATTTTTAAGGAAAAGGTGGAGTAGAGGATTGAACAAAAAAACAAAGAAGGTTTTTAACTGCTTTCGTTACGGAAATTAAGGACCCCACAATGTCAATAAGAAAACACGCAAATAAATTGAAAGTCCATGAAAAAACTGTGAGGACAACAATTAAACAAGATTTAATCCCCTTTCTTACGTTATATGGGGCGTTTTAGAAAACAAAACAAATGCGACTTCTCATGCAAATATTGGTTCACTTAAGACTTCTATTGAGGAAGAATTGAATAAAATGTCTGGAGAATTTATTTGGAAGGCATACAAAGCGTTTCGAAGGCGTTTCGATACAATAATCGAAGAAAAAAAATGATGGCCATGTTGTGTAAATTTACTGTTTTATGACTATCTTCTTATTTCATGGAATATCTTTTTAAAATTGAAATTAATTATTTCTTTAAAATCAAAGTTAATCTTGTTTTATAATAGAGTCGTTTATTATTATACAAGAATATTCCTAATTTTGCTTCGGCACCATGTATATATATTTACCAACCCCTCCTCTCGGGCAGGATATGACACAAGATCAATTTTTAAGCGGAGTTTAACAGGTTTGAATTCAGAGTTTTCCTTCTCCTAGACTAGTTGCCTCACCAAGGCTGAAGAACCTACTATTTACCCATAGCTGGAGGGAGAATAATTGGATTCATACCTTTCCCATGCATATTAGTGCTATATGAAATGCAATCAGTTTCGTCCAGGATTTGAACTCGTGTCGTCGTGTCCATTTCCTATGACGATAACCATTACACCACGGGCACCATGTATATGTGGAGTATTCCTACACCGCTTTCACTATTTGATCTACACTGACTTAGATTATTAGAACCAGTTAGGGTTCCATCTATGAGTCCGATCTGTTCAAAAGACAATTCGTATTCAATAGGACTGTGTGCAAACAAAAACATTTAAAAAATAATTATACAAAACTTGTAAATAGGAATATAATCCTTTAATCTCATAACGGGTTGACATGGCATTAAAATCAATCAATCGATCAATTTGGATCAGTTCTTTTACATTTACGGATATGTTGGCATTTGGTAGTTCTATTACCTAGCATCTGGGCAGGGTGGTGTACAATCAAATAATCAAATCAAGTTCCCGGTGGGTGGGGGAGGGGGATTTCCATCAGGCAGTACATGTACCCTCGCCTAAAAGAGGTAAGGTTTGAATTAATAGCCTGGACCCTGAAGCACTCCTAAAAGAGAATGCCGACGGAACAGAGCAATTGTTGCTCCTACCCCAAGGAAGCTTGGTCTCCGAGTGATGCCCCATACTAAACTGACCTTGTGTCACATTTTTGAATCATGGGGAGCCAATTGAATCCAACGTTATTTCTTCGGTCAAGGCACCACAAACAAGAAATACTGCAAGTTTCTAGAGATTCAAAGTTCAGAGCAGTACATCCCCATTGCACTAAAGTGGTAGGATTTTTAGTGCCCTTTGATGCTTCGGACCCTTTTCAAAACTACCCAATTCTCGCTTCACTGTCTCTCACACCTGTATTCTATTGACACAATAAGTTGTTTGTGGTGGATACCACCTTATTACAATAGAAAAGAGTCCGTACATTTTCGAAGAAAACGTATACACATGTTAAAATTAGCCATACTTCGTAGTCTAGGTAATTAAAATCTGCAGAGTTCATAAGTCACATGGAGGCACAGGATCGTGGAAATTTCTCGGCTAGCCATCCCTGTATGATGTGAACCTAGGGGGTGGCAAAGTATTGTAATTGATGTATCTGAACTTCCATCAAGTCAGAATGTTGCACAAAGCCATTTAATTGTGGGGACCGCGCACTAATCGAGATTCATGAATGGTAGGTCTAAAAAACGCCTTAGGCATCTCCACTTTTTACCGTCGTTTCATATCAACCTTTAAAAATGATCTTTACACAGAACGTATACTATTTCAGTATTGCCCAGTCAGCTGGGGGCTGCAGAATGCACTGACTGCATCTCTGACGAGTGTCCTGTATATGACACTAAACAATCTAATGATGAAGCCCCAGGAATGCTGGAGCTTGGGGGAATGTGGAGTACCCCTTTACTGCCATCGCTCCCAGGTCCACTCTGACCCAGAGTGGTAGCACCTAATAGGGTCCTATTTGTGGGTCAACTAGAACTAAACTTTAATTACGCTAAACTAAATTCTTTGAAATGAAATTATTTTTACATTAAACTGTGTGTAAACAGAAAACTGTACTTATGCTAACCTGAATTGTTTGAAATAGAACTGTTTATTTGTATAAAAATGGATCTGGCATTAAATAACCTACAAAGGTTGATATGCCTTAAAACCCAAACGAATAAACAAACTATTTTAATATAATATATTTGTACATATCCAATTCTGTTAAGTAATTCGTTCAATAGTTCCCCAAAAATACCCTCTTAAATTCTTTTTCTGACCATTTTTTTTTTCAGAAACCATTCAATTTAATCTTTGGAGGTGGAGGTGGTGTAGTCGTTATCGCCGTAGGAAGTGAACACGGCGATACGAGTTCAAATCCTGGACGAGACTGATTGCATTTCACATAGCACTAATACCCTTGGGAAAGGTACGAATCCAATAATTCTCCCTCCAGCTATGGGTAAATAGTAGGACAGACTAGGTTCTTCAGCCATGGTTAGGCAACTAGTCTAGGAGAAGGAAAACTCTGAATTCAAACCAGTTAAACTCCGCTTAAAAATTGACCTTGTGTCATATCCTGCCCGAGCGGAGGGGTTGGTAAATAGTACCATTCAATTTAATCTTAATTTTGTTTTAAAGAAGTATTGCTGCTTCTGATCTGATTAGGAAATTTGCTCGCAAAAATATATAACTCTATGAGCAAAAATATCCAATTTATTAGCAGACTTAGTTTTTGAAATGTGACTTGACAGGAAATTTCCAGTTTGAGAAGAAATGTTGAAGAAGAAATGTTGAAGAAGTGTCCTCCATAATTTGAAATTCCATTATTTGGAAAGTCTCAGTTATATCACCTTTTATTCTTCTTTTCTTGGAAACTAGTTAATACTAATTTCTCTAATATCACCCTGTAACTGCTGTCTTTTTCTTTTTGTTAGATTACGAAATGATATAATTTTTTCTGAAGCATTCTGCATATGTCAAAAGATCTCAAATATTAATAGTATACATAGAAACAACTTAAAATTCTTCTCAAATGAAATCATTTTAACCCCCACCCCCATATATATATATATATATATATATTTTGGCAGCATTTCTTCGTTGATACAAATTTCATAAAACATTATAGACATTTTATGTCTATATATTTTCTTCTGGATCCGTTCGAATTCCCGTATTACTTTTATCGTATTCGAGGGGAATTGATTTATGTATTGTCCATACTTGTATGTATCCCTAGTACTTTCAGCCCGACTTTGGGCCATCATCAGGGGAGGATCTATTACAAAAGTGATGTAACTTTTGTTTTAGCATATTACCACTATGTAAGAGGGTCTTCACCGTTGAAGATTATGGCGTTTGCCCAAAGTTGGGCAGAAAGTACTAGGGATACATACAACTAGGGACAATACATGAATCAATCCCCACCCCCGAATACGATAAAAGTAATATGGGAATTCAAACGGATCCAGAAGAAAATATGTAGACATAAAATGTCTATTATGTTTATATATTTTTTATTGTTTTTTCTAAGTATGTTGTCGATTTCGGGTTCTATGCGGTTTCGTAGTAGGGCATTGTAGATTTTGGCTGCTATGGATGTAAGTGTTATGCCTCGGTAGTTTTTGGCTAATCCGAGGTCCCCCTTTTTAGGGAAGGGGAGTATGCATCCCTTCATCCATCTATCTATCGGATTTTGATTGTATACTGCGTTGCAGTGTCGGAGCAGTATGTCATCGAATTATCTGGTCTTCCATACTTCCGGGGGAATTTCGTCCAGCCCTGCAGCTTTCCTATTTTTCATTTTTTCTGAAAACCGAGTCGATTTCTTCTTGTGTGAACGGTCCTAGTTTAATGTCTAATTGTTTGCTAATCATTCTGGTGATTGGTTCATGTGTTATTTTCAGTGGGTTTCCTAGTAAGTTTTCGAAGTGCTGTTTCCACAGTTTTATTCTTTCTTGTTGGTTTGCTGCTTTCAGTTTTGCTTTGGCTGTGTTCTTTCTTCAACTCACTTCGTTTATTGTTTGCCAGGCTATCCTAGATTGTCTATCTTCAACCGAGTCTCTAATCTTATCTATCTGATTTTGAATGTATTCTCTCTGTTCCTTTATATATACGCCTGCTAATTGATATTGTGCTGTTTTTAGTTTTAAGGCATTTGTGTTTGTTGGGTTTTTTCGATAGTTTTTGGAGGCTGTTTTCACTAGTGCACGTTTTTCTCTCACTGCTAAAGTTTCCCAAGGGACTCTATATTTAGTTTTGAGTTTTGTTGGAATGCATTTCGCTGCTGCCTCGAGGTGTGCATTGACGAAATTTTCATATTCGTCGTTTGGTGTACTTTTTTCGGTCTTTTCTTGTAGTGTTTCGAATCTGTTTCTTAATTCTAATACGTATTTATCTCTTATATCTCTGTTGTTCAATAGGGCTCAGTCATAGTGTTTGGTGGTCGCTGTTCGTTTGGCGTTTTTTCGTAGGCATAACCGTATTTTCGCCGTGACTATTCGGTGATCGGTGGACACACCCTCAAAAGAAGAGTATGCCTCGCAATTCATTGCACTATTTTTCCATTTCTTGTTTATAAGGACGTAGTCTATCTGAGCTTTAGTATTGTTTGTGTACGTGTATGTCCATAGTTTGCCCTCCCTTTTTTGGTAGTTTGTATTGAGGCATGCTAATCTATTTTCTATCATGAAATCTGTTAGATGTTGCCCATGCCTATTTGACGTGTTGTGGAGGCTGTATTTGTTGTTTTTGTTTTTCCCGATTTGGGCATTCATGTCTCCGCCAATGACTAACATGTTCTGTTTCGGGATGCTACGCACTAATGAGGATAACTCAGCGTAGAAGGTGACTAGTTCAGTTTCTTCACTAACATTGGTAGGGCTGTAGCAGGAGATGATTGTTGCTCTGGGGTTGCCGTTAAAAGTAGCTGCCATCATTCTATCCGTAGAATCCTTGAAGGTGTACGGGCAAAAAACCTACAAGCGACATTAATTTTTGTTGACTTTACCAAGGCTTTCGATTCCATTCACAGAAGAAAGATGGAACAAATCCTACTAGCGTACGGCATACCTAAAGAAACCGTAGCAGCAATAACGATTCTCTAAGGAAACACGAAAGTAAAAGTACCAGATTGAGACACAGAATACTTCGACATTGTAGCAGGAGTACTACAAGGGGACACGCTGGCTCCGTACCTCTTTATCATTTGTCTAGACTACGTACTTAGAACATCGATTGACAAAATCAAAGAGAATGGCTTCGAACTGACGAAGAAAAGAAGCAGAAGGTACCCCGCAACAACAATTACCGACGCCGACTACGCCGATGACATTGCGATACTGGCAAATACACCTGACCAAGCCAAAACACTACTGCATAGTTTGGAACGAGCAGCAGCAAACATAGGCCTCTATGTTAATGCACACAAAACGGAATATATGTGCTATAATCAAATGGGGGACATCTCCACTCTAGAAGGAACCCCTCTTAAACTAGTAGACAAATTCACTTACCTAGGAAGCAGCGTCGAATCAACCGAAAAGGACATCGAAACGAGGTTAGCGAAAGCATGGACAGCTATCAATAGGTTATCGATTATTTGGAAATCAGACCTAACCGATAAAATGAAACGCAGTTTCTTCCAGGCAGCGGTCATATCGATACTGCTATATGGCTGCACTACATGGACGCTAACAAAACGGCTGGAGAAGAAGCTAGACGGCAATTACACAAGAATGCTACGTGCAATCTTAAACAAGTCCTGGCCGCAACACCCCACAAGACACCAACTATACGGCCACCTGCCTCCTATCACGAAAACTATCCAAGTTAGATGAACCAGACATGCAGGACACTGCTGGAGAAGCAGGGACGAACTCATAAGAGATGTACTCCTATGGCCCCCCACACATGGCCGTGCAAAAGCAGGACGACCAGCTTGAACATACATTCAGCAGCTATGTGAGGATACGGGATGTTGTCCTGAAGACCTACCTAGGGCGATGAACGATTGGGAGGAGTGGCGGAAGAGGGTCAGGGATATCCGTGCTACCAGCGCGATATGATGATGATGATGATGTTTATATATATATTGTCATCCACAGACAGACTGTTTCGTTGTATCACAACTCTTCAGTGTGGCTAGACACGGAGGACGCTCATCTTGGGATCGATACCCGCCTAACTTTACGCTCAGCCATTTCTACGACATACGTCAGCTCAGAAATTATAACGCATATGTATTCGCTTTCGTTTGTTTATATTTTGCGCTATCGGATAGCAGAGTGCTCAATTCGTTAGAAGAGTTTTGCATTATGAAAGTGACAGCCGTTAACTCCTTCGCTAGGAACACACAGACACACACACACACACACAAACACATACTCATATATATATAGTTAGCTCCATCGTTATTATCTTTTTCGTTAAGTAATAATGTGAAACCCGCTAAATAGATTCTCTCACAAGTGGAAATGACTTGTTAAGCGGAACATTTTCGCCATCTTATCTCTGTCACGTTAAATCAGGTTAGTTTGTTTTTCATTGATGGCTTGCTAAATTGTTTTCTCAATATAGAATTTTATGGAACAAATTATGACTAACAAGGAAGATTGGTTGTTTGGTTAGTTGGCTGTTTGGTTAGTTTTATTGGTTGGATGGTTAGATGCTTGATTGATTTTAAGGCCTGTCAACTAGTGTTGGATTATTTAATGTCGAGGACATTTTTGCTAATAATTATATCATTTCAAATATCTATTCTTATTCAATAACAATAGACTATGTCAAAGCAAGAATAGACAAGACATGACAAAATTAGATTATATGGTGAAAGATAGGAAATGATCAATCACATAATAAGCGAATGCAGTAAATTAGCGAAAAGAGAGTATAAGAATAGACATGTCTACGTGGGAAGGTGATCCTCTGGGAATTGTGCAAGAAGTTCAAATTTGACCATACGAACAAATGGTTATTGAACAACCCAGAATCCGTCCTAGAAAATTCTTTGGGGGTTTGAAATACAAACACATCACCTAATCTCAGTCAGACGACCAGACCAAGTGATAGTCCCCCCCCCACAAAAAAATGAGAACCTGCCGAATAAGGGACTTTGCCGTTCCGGCTGACCACAGGGTAAAACTTAAGGAAAACAAAAAGAAAAATACGTACCAAAACCTTGTTAGAGAACTGAAAAAACGATGGAACTTGAAGGTAACGGTGATACCAATTGTAATCGGTGCACTCAGTAAAGTCACCAAAGGACAAGTACAGGAACTGAAGAACTTGGAAATAAGAGGACAAATGGAGATCATCCAAACGACAGAATTATTGAAATCGACTTAATTTGGTTTCTTAGTTACTTTGTTTAATGGCATATCAACCTTTGTAGGTTATTTAATGCCAAAGTCATTCCCCTAGAAGAACAGTAGTGGTACTATTTAACCCATAGCTGGGAGAATAAGGGGGTTCATACATTTCCCAAGGGTATTTGTCCGAAAGTGAACGTAATAGCGCGACTGGAGTAGGGACTCGCTTACTACAATTCTGCAGTCCATTGCTTTAACCATTACACCACGACGACACCCCAGATCGACTTGAGGATACTTGCTGTCACTCAGACTCCAGTGGAAGACAATGAGCTAAAGCTGGTGTAAAAAAGAATACCAAAGGAATAAAATGATTATAGTAATAATAATAATGTACAAAATATCCGACAAAGTGTCTCATTCAATAAATATCATTTGTTTCTATACAATTATATGGTTTCTTCCAAGCAGCGGTCGTATCGATACTGCTATATGGATGCACTACTTGGACGCTAACAAAACGGCTGAAGAAAAAGCTAGACGGCAATTACACAAGAATGCTGCGAGCAATATTGAACAAATCCTGGAGGCAACACCCCACAAAGCACCAACTATACAGCCACCTCCCTCCCATAAAAGTTAGACGAACCAGACATGCAGGATACTGCTGGAGCAGCAGGGACGAGCTCATAAGTGATGTACTACTATGGACCCCCACATATGGCCGAGCAAAAGCAGGACGGCCAGCTCGAACATACATGCAGCAGCTCTGTGAGGATACGGGGTGTAGCCCTGAAGACCTGCCAGAGGCATTGAACGATAGAGAGAAGTGGCGAGAGAGGGTCAGGGATATCCGTGCTGGTGGCACGACATGATGATAATGATGATATGGTTTCAAGTAATCCTGCTTAACACCAACACGTTGCAAGAAATATGATTTAAAACAACTAATGATAATTCTTCTGTTTCAAGTCTTCTTAACATTAATAGTTCAATTTAATAATAATCATTTTTTTATTAATAGTTATATCGTTTCAAGCATTCCTATCAAATACTAATAATTTTCAAACATCTGACTCTTCAATTGGAACCTAACAGGTATAATCATTCGAAGTTCGAGTGGACCTGGAAGTAATGGCAATGACGGTATAACTTTAAACTTTCCGGAGCTTTAGAAACGTATCCTCACCATCAAATGTAATTTAGTGCTATAAACAGGATAACATTTTTTGGAGAGGGTCTTACCTCTCTACATGAGATATAATTTGTTCAACTAATAAGAGCCCACTGATTAGCAAACTATTAACAAAGAGTGTGATTTTAACTGCCTTGTGCCACACTAAGCCAGTTGTAGCGAATAGCAATAAAATTAGCTGCCTTTGTCCTCTTTTGAATGTGCGTGGCACCAAAATGCGGCTGTCTTTCCGCAAACTGGACTTGGATACGACTATATTCGGCCAATTTAGTGCTGACTATTTGGACGATGTCCAAATCATATTTATGTATTTCTGAGTCGACACAATTTCACTCGTAAACACAAACAGGCCGACTAACTACACACGCTGTGTTCATACCTAGATTTCTTCTCGATAATGGCAGCCAGTCAATTATATGATGACGCTTTTTCGTTGGCATCGCCAGAGGTGCCACCAAAGAAATTTGATGGCATAGGTCGGGATAAGTGAAGTTATTCCGAATTAAATTATTCTTTCGTCTTCTGCAATAAAAACAAACAAAATGTTTCTAAATCTCATTATTTTCTTTGAGTACTCCCAGATAAACTGTAATTGAATGAAATTCAGCATTAGATAACCCATCGATGGTTGGCATGCCAGAAAAAGCAACTATTATCCAAAATTCAATT
>OY757927.1:6475729-6493229 GCA_963585895.1 Sepioteuthis lessoniana
TATATCCGAGAAAAAATCCCTTGACTTCAGCCAATAATCAATAAATTCCATGAGTTCTTGCATTTTCCTGTACGCATTTTTTTATCCACAGTTTTCTTTTCTTTCCCTCCCCAAATATTCCAGAAAGACACTTTAAAGAGACTAATAATAATAATAATAAAAATATAATAACGAAAATAATAATTATTAAAATAATAATAATGATAATATTAAACAATGATATTGATAAGAAATATTAAACAATAATGATATTAAACAATAATATCAATAATAATAATAATAATAATAATAATGTGCAAGAAATTTAAATTTGACCATACTAACAAATGGTATATGCATAACCCAGCACCTGTCCTAGAAAATGACACACATAAACTCCTATGCGACTTTAACATACAAACGGATCACCTAATCCCGGCCATAAGACCAGACCTTATAATAATAATCTAAAAAAAAGAGAGAATTTGCAAAATTGTCGACTTTGCTGTCCTGGCGGACCACAGAATAAATCTAAAGGAATGTGAAAAAAGGTTAAGTACCTGGACCTTGCAAGAGAATTGAAAAAGCTGTGGAACATGAAAGTGACGGTTGTGCCAATTACGATTGGTGCTTCTGGCACAATAACTAAAGGATTATTAAAAGGCCTGGAGGACTTGGAAGTGGCGGACGGGTAGAGACTATCCAAATGACAGCATTGCTAAGAACGGACAGAATCCCGAGACGAGTCCTGGAGACTTGAGGAGACTAGCAGTCTCTCAAACTCCAGTGAAAAGCCATCAGGTAATAGTGATGTGAAAAACTCTAATGGAGAAACTTTTAAAAAAATTCTTTCTCTAATGGCATCTGATCGACGTTCGACGATTGTATCTTTGTCTATAGGGATAGCCAGCTTAGAATACGGTGACAAAAGTACGTGCTGGTTGCTTTCTTTGTTTAATGTCGTATCAAACTTTGAGGGTTATTTACAACCAAAGCCATCCTTGCAGAACAACAGCAGTGTTACTATTTAACCCTTAGCTCCAAAGACACAATACTATGCAGTATAAAGTAACGGTTTTTTCTCATAAAGAACTGGATTTTTTTAAAAACAATCCAATCGTTATTTCTCTTGCTGGTTCGTGTTGTATCCCACAAAGCCACATCTGACGGTGAGGTTTCACTTCTGAAACTCAGAGTATTATGAAGTTCCACTCCACTGCTAATATTCCGGCCTGGAGTCGTAGTACCTCTTTGAGTCAAATAAAAAAGAAATATTTGTATTTTGTAGTCGTAGTAGTAGTAAATTTGGCGACCATAGTCGCGGGTGACCCGAAGGCTCCCTTTTCTATAGCTACAACACCGAAGCGCAGGGGAGGGCACTACTCCATTCCCTGGATTGCTCCACTTTACCCTTGATCCTTATATTATAATGCTGAGTGTTAAGCAAGGCGGCATCAAGTACAATTTTTTGAGTCTTTGGTATAACTTGACCTGGGATTGAACCCCAGTCTCCGAAGCCATTGGCGAACACTCTAACCATTATGCTAATGTCTGGTCAAATTGGCCTAATGAGTAGAGTGTTCGTCAATGGTCTAGGAGACCGGAGTTCAACCCCAGGTCGAGTCATACCAAAGACACAAAAATGGTATCGCCTTCCTTAACATTCAGCATTATAAGGTAAGGATCAAGGGTAAAGTGGAGCAATCCAGGGAAAAGAGTAGCGCCCTCTCCTACACCTCAGTGTAGCAGCTATTGAAAAGCGAGCCTTCGGGTCACCCTCGACTATGGTCACCATCTTTACTTTTAGTTGTATTCGATAGGGATAATTGATGCCATAAGCTATAAGTGTTTACGTCTGACTGTTTTCATTAGTTACTTGAAACGGAGGCAGTTGCCAGTAAAGAAGGTCATCCTGACAATGATCTCGGACATGAAAAAACCCGTCACTATTGATTTTCTTGAAAAAAAAAAGGTACCGCTATAAACAGTACTTGCTAATTGCCAACTAAAATAAAATTCACCTTATTTATTGAATGATCCTTATATATATATATATATATATATATATATATATATATATATATATATATGTAGTGTCCCTAAAAATTTGACATCATTTTAAAAGCAATTACAAAATCTAGCTCAATGAAATTGAACGCTTTATGTGTTGAACATCATAAGTTTATACTGGGGTCGATTTCATATGTGTTCAATATGTCCACCGCCTGTGACAGTCGCACACGTCAAGTCTATAGTTAAGCTCTTGCTAAATTCGCTGTAGCATGTCTCCGGCTACATTATTCAGTGCATAAATAATTCTCTGCTTGAGTTCATAAATGTTAGCAGGGCAACATAGAGCAGTCCCTTCACCTATCAACATAAAAAGTAATCACAAAGGGACAGGTCCGGTGACTGCGGCGTCTATTTTATGAAAAAACGGTCTTCGTCTCCACCTCGCCCGATCTATCTCTCGGCTAGATTCTCATTGTGATAAGCAAAATACAGTCCCTTTCCATTATATATGAAATGTTGATCTGTTTCCTTACATTGTGTGAAAATTTAGGTTATTTCAACCAGAATTGCCAAATTATTGGCCTGCGAAATGATGTCAGATTTTTTTGGACACCCTATATATATATATATATATATATATGTGTGCATTTATAATACTCCTCTTCTACGAGCAGGATATAACATAAGATCTTGAGTGGATTGCGACTGAATTCAGAGTTTTTCTTCTCTAATCATCATCATCATCATGTCGCGCTGGTAGCACAGATATCCCTGACCGTCTCTCGCCACTCCTCCCCATCGTTCATCGCCCTGGGCAGGTCTCCAGGACAACATCCCATAGGTTGCTTAAATAACCTACAATTTTACCTATTACTGGTTGGAAGGAACAGATGGATTCATACCTTTCTCATCATCTTTATAATGAAGGGAAATGCAGTCAACCTCGTCTAGGATTTGAACTTGGCTCGCTGACTAAATTTCCTACGATTATATCCTATATATAATTTGTATGCAATGAGATTGTTTCTATGTCTAATAATAATATTATTTTTAAACAATAGCTTCAAGTTATCATCATCATCATCATTAAGGCGTACTGATAGCACGAAATTCCTCGACTCTCTCTCACCATCCGTCCCTACCGTCCATCGTTCCAGGCAGGTCCTCTCTTGTGTGCATCCAGTGTCCACACAGTGTAAATCCCTGCTGGTTGGCTAAAACTAGCGCGTCCATGAGTAGAAACTCATAAGAGAACATTGATTGGGAGTTCTTTCTTTCTTCTTCAGTAGTCCCCAACTCGTCTTGTTCGTCTTACTCGGTCGGTTAGTGAGATGGGAAGTAAGTGGCTGCACAACTATTGTTTTGTGGGGTGTTGCTTCAAGAATTTGTTCAAAACAGCACGTAGCATCCTTGTGTAGTTCCCCTCTTGATTTTTTCTTCATCCATTTTGTTAGAGTCTTGGTGGTGCATGCATACATTAGTACCTATACAGTCACAACTTGGAAGAAATCCTATTTGATTTTATCAGGGAGAATACAATATATGATATCAAATATTTCCATCAGACCAAAAATAATTTGCCCTCTGCTGTATTGCTTTAAGTGTTCCAATCTAATACTAATAATTATATGGTTTCAAGTAATTATTTTAATTTAATAATAGTCATTTGTTTGCACATAGTTATATGGTTTCATGAAACTAATAATTGTTCTTAGTAAACAATTACAGCTTCAACTAACTTTTCTTAAGGGAAATAATTTACAGTTATATAACATCACAATAGAAATCAATCTGATGAGAGATTGTGTATGTTAGAGAGATATTGTGTATGAGTGTTTGATAGATAGATAGATATTGTGTGTGTGTATATGATAGAGGGAGAGAAAGATTTATGTGTGTATGCGTGTGTTTGTGTGCGTGTGTGTGTGTGTGTGTGTGTGTGAGAGAGAGAGAGAGAGAGGGAGAGAAAAATTGTGTGAAATAGATAGATAGATACATAGATATTGTGTGTGTGTATATGATAGAGGGAGAGAAAGATTTATGAATGTATGCATGTGTTTGTGTGCGTATGTGTATGTGTGTGTGTGTCTGTGTGTGTGTGTGAGAGAGAGAGAGAGAAAGAGAGAGGGAGAGAAAAATTGTGCGAGATAGATAGATAGATAGATAGATAGATATTGTGTGTGTGTATATGATAGAGGGAGAGAAAGATTTATGTGTGTATGCGTGTGTTTGTGTGCGTATGTGTGAGTGTGTGTGCGTGTGTGTGTGTGTGTGTGTGTGAGAGAGAGAGAGAGAGAGAGGGAGAAATTGTTTGAGATAGATAGATAGATAGATATTGTGTATATGTGAGAGAGTGATATTACGTTTGTGTGTGAGAGAGATGTGTATGTGTAAAAAAGAGAGAATGTATTTGTGTTTGATGGATAGATAGATAGATAGATAGATAGATATTGTGTGTGTATATATGAGAGAGAGAGAGAGAGAGAGAGAGAGTGAAAGAGAGAGAGAGAGAGATAGAATGAATTGTGTGTGTATGCGAGTGTTTGTGTGCGTGTGTATGTGTGTGTGTGTGTGTGTGAGGGAGAGAGAGAGAGAGAGAGGGAGAAAGAGAAAGGGAGAGAAAAATTGTATGAGATAGATAGATAGATAATCTTGTTAAGTTTTCTTACGTATCCTAAAAGTAAGGAAAGACAAATCAGATTGAATTTCATCAAATCATGACTGTCAAAATTCGTCTGACTGAGACCACTGCTAATAGGCACCGATGATTTGTTTAAAGTTCTTTTCATCTCATTTATGTATATAAAAAAAATCCAGAAGTTTTTGTCTTGTTTCTCATCTTTGGTTCTTTCAATTGCAAATCGAATTTTCTCTGGGCATCTGAACGCCTTCAGGCTTCAAGTCTACAGCAGGTCATTCATTGATTGATCTATTACCGTATTTGTGACAGGCGATCGATTATGTGATTACCGCAGTTGTTCGCCTACAACAAAGCAGTGTTTTATTAGTTTTAGAAAATTCTCAAGAGTCTAGCATCGGCAATTTGGTACAATACACGATTATAAATAACTTGGTACATCAATAAGTCTACAGTCAAATGAAAAAAAAAAAAGAAATCATTTATTCTTTATTACAAACATTTATTTTTCAACATAATATCGTTTCTTGTGAAAGTGTTTTGATCGGACTTCAAACACTGATAATTTCATACCAAATTTTAGCTAGTAATTTCGTTTGGTTTGGATTATTTGTTTAACTGCATATCAACTCCTTTTGGGTTATTTAAAGCCGTAATTTGATTCATTTGTGAATATTTGATCATAAATATAACTATTTATAGGTTTATAGGTTTGCTTTGATTTGGTTTATTTGTTTAACGATCTATCAACCCCTAATGGGTTAATTACGTGGTGTATTCAATAAGTTTCCAGACTTTTTTATACAGGCATTTAAAATTGTCGTAGACTCTTGAAAATTCACTATGTTATTGCTATACATCTTATGAGATGACTGACCAATTTTTATGATTTCACGTTCAAATCAACAGCTACAGCAGCAATTGGAATACACCCTACGAAAGCCTAATTGTCACAACTAGTGAATTTCAAAAATGCAATCTGGACTTTAGAAGAACGATATGCAATAAAATTGTGTTTTAAACTTGGAAAAAATGATGCCACAGAAACGTATGAAATGCTTCAGACTGCTTTTGGACCATCTTGCATGAATCGAGCATGAGTTTTTGAGTGGCATAAGAAATTCAAGGAAGGCAGGGAGTCTGTGAGGGATGATGAGAGGGGTGGGAGTAGTAAGCAAGTCAATACACCAAAGTTGATTGGCCAAACGGTTAGGGTTAGGCTTAGGGTTACTATGTTGAGGTTTTAAGGGAGTTCAGGAAGAGATTCTGTCAGAAGAGGACAGCACTCTTCAAATCGGGTCAGTGGCATTTCCACCAGCACAACGCACCAGTCCACAACTCCATCCTTGTCACAGACTATTTGACCAAGATGGGCATCAAAACAGTTCCTCAGCCTCCCTATAGTCCAGACCTTGCTCCCTGTGACTTTTGGTTATTCCCTTAGCTCAGATGCTGTTGTTATGAGACAATTGAGGAGATGAAAGAGGCTGTAACGAAGGTCATTGACATGCTCACACCAGAGAACTTCCATGGGGTCTTGTAGAAGTTGTTGGAACGGTACAACAAGTGCATTGCAGCCGGAGGAGATTACTTGGAAGGGGACTAGAGTTTCATGGGTGCACTATCAATAAAAGTGCCCATACGAAAAAGGTCTGAAAACTTATTTAATGATCCTCGTATATATATATATATATGATCCTCGTAATTCCAAAATTTGATTCATTTGCAAATGACTCATTGTGATCATTTTTATATATTCGATTGAATTTTCTTAAATTGTTCGTTTTTGTCAATAATAATCATTTGTTTCAACTGTTATATAGTTTCAAGTATTCCTATCTAATACTAATGATTTATTAACAATTATTCGGTTTCTTGCTACTACTCCAACTTAATAATTATTATAATAATGAGAAATGAAAAGCTATGGAACATGGAAATAACGGAGCTAACATATATAATGGCTGGAAATCGGAGGGTGAGGCGATACCATCTTAACTACAGCATTATTAAGATCGGCCAGAATGCTGAGTAAGCTCCAAGAGAACCGAGGAGAATTGCAGTCGATCAGACTCCAGTGAAAGAAAAACTTGCAAAGAATAATAATAATAATGATAATAATAATAAAATAATAAGAATAATAATAATATGGTTCCACAAAGCTGTCTCAAAATGTACAAAATATCACATGAAGTCATAGATTTCATCGAAAAGACCATGCAAACCTGGAGAGTGGAGCTGACAGCAGGAGGATGTAGCTTAGCTGAAACAAAGATCCAAAGAAGGATTTTCCAAGAAGATGCACTTTCACCCTTACTATTCATAATAGCCATGATGCCCCTTAACCACATACTCAGAAAATGCACAGCCGGATACCAACATAGTAGATCGCAAGAAAAGATCAATCGCCTAATGTACATGGATGACATTAAACTATTTGCAAAAAATGAAAAAGAACTGGAAACTCTCATACACGCAGTTAGAATATACAGTCAGCACATAGGTATGGAATTTCGCATTGAAAAATGTGCCATGATCGTCATGAAAAGTGGCAAACGACATATGACTGATGGAATGGAACTACCAAATCACGACAAAATTAGAACGCTCGGAGAAAACCAAACCTACAAATATCTTGGAGGCTGACACCAACAAGCAAGTACAAATGAAAGACAAGATACGAAAAGAATATCTCAGGAGAACAAGAAAACTACTCGAAACAAAGCTCTCCAGCAGAAACCTCATCAAAGGAATAAATAGTTGGGCTGTGCTCCTCGTTAGATATTCGGGGCCCTTTCTCAAGTAGACCAGAGATGAACTTAAACAAATGGATCAAAGAACAAGAAAACTAATGACCATGCATAAGGCATTACATCCCAGAGACGACGTTGACAGACTATATGTATCAAGAAAAGAGGGATGAAGAGGACTTGCCAGCATCGAAGACAGCGTTGACGCATCGATACAACGACTCGAAGACTACATAGAAAAACACGAACGAGGACTGATTACAGCCATCAGAAACGATACGGACAACACGATATACGAAAAAATGACAACAACTGGGAAACAAAAATGGGAGAAAAAACAACTCTATGGCCGCTTTAAACGACTAATAAACAACATCTTACACCAGAAAACCTGGACCTGGCTAAAAAAAGGAAACCTTAAGAGAGAAACGGAATCTCTCCTAAAAGCAGCACAGGACAATGCCATAAGAACCAATCATATCAGAGCGAGAATAGATAAGACGCAACAAAATTGCAAATGTAGGCTATGACGTGACAGAGACGAAACTATCAATCACATAAAAAGCGAATGCAGCAAATTAGCACAGAAGGAGTATAAGACGAGACATGACTGGGTGGGCAAGGTGATCCACTGGGAAATGTGCAAGAAATTTAAATTTGACCATACTAACAAATGGTATATGCACAACCGAGCACCTGTCCTAGAAAATGACACACATAAACTCCTATGGGACTAATCTCGGCTCGAAGACCAGACCTTATTATATTTAACAAAAAAAAAAGAGAATTTGCTAAATTGTCGACTTTGTAGTGCCGGCTGACCACAGAATAAAACTGAAACAATGTGAAAAGAAGGATAAGTACCTCGACCTTGCTAGAGAATTGAAAAAGCTGTGGAACATGAAAGTGACGATTGTGCCAATTGTGATTGGTGCTTTTGGCACAATAACTAAAAGATTATTAAAAAGCCTGGAGGACTTGGAAGTTGGAGGACGGGTAGAGAATATCCAAATGACAGCATTACTGAGAACAGCCAGAATACTGAGAAGAGTCCTGTAGACTTGAGGAGACTTGCTGTCACTCAATCTCCAGTGAAAGACCATCAGCTGATAGTGATGTGAAAAACTCTAAAGGAGTAAATAATGATAATAATAATAATACGAACAAATTGTATCTACACAACCCAGCATCTCTTCTGGAAAAAGAAACGCACAAACTCCTCTGTGATTTTGAGATATAAATGGATCACGTAATCTCGGTCAGAGGACCAGACTTTATAATGTCGAGGTGTTGAATTGAGTGCGAATTGTGACACTCACAGGAAGTAGGTGGATGTCAAATTATTATATAACCCCGGCGACAGGAAGTTCAGGAGTTGGAGAGAAGATGCTGGAATTAGAACCATGTCCCAGCAGAGGCTGGGCCCCCAGTCCCCCGGTTGAGCAGCCCGGGAGAACGGGGAAGAAAGGCTGTGATAGCCAGCAGAGTGGGGGCCAATATGTTGCAGTTCTATTCAGTCTCCAACTCACCTCTCACACAATAATACTCTTCGTAACCCTTTCGAACCCTTTCAAATAAAGTGAGAGGTATATTTTTCTAAAGAACTATGTCCGCTCGTCGTTATTGTGTTGAATATGTTTCTGCATGCATATGTGTATGTATAGTTGTTCATGGCTATACAACATAGGGGTGAAATTTGGCATAAAAAATGTACCATGCTAATAAAGAAAAGTAGAAAACAGGTTGTGCTTTTTGGGGTCCCATCTATGAGTCAAATAGATCGGTTTAAAAACATTCATATTCAATAGGATCGTGTGAAAAATATTTAAAAACAACAACAGGAAAAATGTAAATATGAGCATAAATGAATACGATTCCCTAACCTCTTGACGGATCTGATCAGGACTACTTTTTGACGTGAGGCCACTAGCCCCCAAAACCAGTGATAAAAGCGGGTTCTGCTCTGACCACCCGCTTCTCCTGACTGTCAACCTGTTCTGTAGGAGTTGAAACTGTCCGGTGACAGCGAATTTCTGGTTATTATATAATATTCTTAACGCCCACACATTTTACTTCCGGTTCCTAATTCACTAGATTAATTTCAGCAAACCCCTTGTTTATCCTGATTCACATGTGCGATATCCTGTTTAGAAATCCACAAATAACATGGCCTGTCAAAAGTCAATATGTAACAGTATTCATGGAGACCACATAATTGTGTATAAATTATTGTTAAATGGGAATATCTGAAACTATTCATCATCATGTCGCGCTGCTAGCACGGATTTCCCTGACCCTCTCTCGTCACCCATTTCTATCGTCCATCACTCCCTTGGTTCTTCCTAAATATTTTCTCAATTTTTAGTTGGATGCAGTCGCATAGTAGAGCATTGTTGATCTTGGCCGCTATGGATGTAAGGGTTATACCTCGGTAGTTATTGGCTATTCTGAGGTCACCCTTCTTGGGGAAAGGGAGGATGCATCCCTTTGTCCATCTGTCTGTTGTGTTCTGGTCATATACGGCATTACAGTGTCGGAGCAATATGTTGTCGAATTCCCTTGTCTTCCATACTTCTGGAGGTATTTCATCAAGCCCTGCTGCTTTCCTATTTTTAATTTAGTACTGAGTCGAGTTCGTGCGTAAACTGTCCTAGTTTGATGTCTAATTGATTATTAATAACTTTTGTGATTGGTTCATGTTTAACTTACGGAGGTTTTCTCAGTAAATTCTCGAAATGTTGTTTCCACAGGTGTATTCATTCTTCTTGGCTGGTAGCTTTCTGTTTAGTTTTCACAGTACTCTTCCTTCTGCTCCCTTCGTTTAATGTCAGCCATGCTATCCTAGATTGTCTATCTTCAGCCGAGTCTCTAATCTTATTGATCTGATTTTGTATGTATTCTGTTTGTTCTTTTAGTATAACGCTAGTTGATTCATTTGGTGCCTTCTTAAGTTTCCGAGCATTGATATTGGTTGGGTTCCTCCTATTGTATAGGGAAGCAGTTTTTACGTGTCCATGCTTTTTTCTAACCGCTAATGTCTCCCAAGGGACTCTAAGTTTAGTTCTTTGTTAAGTTGGTGTGCATTCTGCTGACGCTTCTAAATGGGCATTGACAAAGTTCTTATATTCACCATTCGGAGTAGGTGTTTCTGCGAATTTGTTTCTTCGTGTTAATGTATATTTATCTCTAATTTCCCTGTTGTTAAGCAGGGACCATAGTGTCCTGTTGTTGTTCGGGTCGCATTCCTTCGTAGGCTCAGTCGTATCTTTGCCGTGACAATTTGTTGATCGAAGGATACACCCTCAAAAGAGGAATATGCCTCGCAATTCAATGCGCGATTATTCCATTTTTCATTTATGAGGATGTAGTCTATCTGTGCTTTAGTATTGTTTGTGTTGGTGTAGGTCCATAGTTTTCCCTTTCGTTTCTGAAATTTAGTACGGAGATGTTAATCTATTTTCTTGCGTGAAAACCATTAGATGTTTTCCATTTCTGTTTGACGAGTTGTGTCAGCTGAATTTGTTGTTTACGTTTTTACCAATTTGGGCTTTCATATCTCTATGTCTGACGAGAACTTTGTGTTTCAGGATGCCACGAACAAGGAAGGATAGCTCGTTATAGAAGGCGATGAGGTTCGTTTTTTCCCTAACATTGGTAGGTCTGTAGTAGGAGACCATTGTTGCGCTGGGGTTGCCATTAAAACTAGCTACCATCATCCTCTGTTGTATTTTCTCGATGTTATTTAGTGATTTTAGGTCCTATAAGCATACCTACACCTATCTCGGCGTTGTCATTGTTTTTCCGTTCTGATGCAGAGACAAACGTCCATCCATTGCCCGTATCGTGGTATTTAATATCTTCGCGGTAAAGGTATCTGTATTCTTGTATGCATATTATGTCTATGATATGATCTATCGCAGGAGCTGTCAGTCCCTTTTGTTGGCCTATTCTATCTAAAGTTCTGACGTTGAATATCGCTATTCGTATTGTGTTTTGCGTTTTAGTAATTTTTGTTTTAGTTTGAGCTCTGTAGCTGATTTTCGAACATTGGGGCTAGAGCTCCAACCTCAGCAGGATTCGCCCCTTTTTTACCCGCGTGAAGAGCGATGCGGTTTGGATAAGTGACTTGAGTATGAGTCACGATAATCTTTCGATGGCTGTGTTTTTATTCCCATGAATAGAAGTCATCCTTTTGTGCTGGTCAACCCACAATTTGCTATTTTGTCTTTTCATTATATTGTCATTTTAAAACGCATGAAATATTTTATTATGTGTAAAATCACTGCTGTATATTATCTGTGCTTTAAATGCAAAAAGACTTTTACTATAATTCCAAGTTGCAGTTGAGCTATGATGAAGGAGTTAAAAGATAGTAATATTTTGGATATTATTACAGTTTGAAAATCTAAGGTAGCGTAAAAATAGAATGCCTCTAAGGATGCAATGAACCATAAATAAGGACTCTCTGATAATCTTTAAAAAAGTTTGCTGTGAACTTTTACAAGTTAAAAATTAATACAGGCAAGAGAGGGGAAGGATTTTTTTTTCGAAAGCCATGGGAAGCAGCAAGGTGGACGTAAAGGAGGCAAACCCAATGACAAGTCAATACCATACCTAACCAGGTGCTGGGCGTACGAATCCCACGGGACAACAGCTAAGATCAAATAGTTCGATCTGGAAAATATTGAAACTATACAACCGGAGGCAAATTATATGTATTAGGCATGGTTTGCTTCATGGTATATCAACTTTTGTGGGTTATTTAATGCCAAAGTCATCCGTGTTGACGAAGAGCAATGGTACTATTTAGCTGGTGGGATAAAGGGTTCATGCCTTTCCTAATGTGAATTAGTCCGAAAGTGAACGTAATTATTTGTATTGGGAATATTTGTGTATCATATATTGCAAAAACTCTTAAGAAAAAGTAACATGAAAAATGTAATTATTAATGTACAAGGAACATAATTCCCTAACCTCTAGGCATAAAATGACCCTAGACGGGGTCACATGCCATTTAGATCAATAATCACGAAAAAGTCGAAGTCTAATATGGATTCTAGGAGAGTTTCTGGTGGTGTAATGGTTAGCAAGCTCGACTAGCAAACCTACATGAGTGAGTTCGAGTCTCATTGGGTGCCCCTTTCATATGGCCTTGTGCCACATCTAAGCAAAAAGCTTAGTAAATTTCCACTGATAAGTCCAGTATCTTTTTCGTCTTCGTCTAAGAGTTGACCAGCCGTATTTTACATCCCACTCCCTTTTCAAACTCCACGAAGCAGTGCCTTTATCTTTTCTCTAAATATTTGGCAAGTAGTATGACTTGTCGATAAGTACTCAAGCATAGACGTGATGTCCAGTCTTTTGCCTCAAATGTCACTTCATTCTATCTTTTTTTGAGAACATTTAGACACAACACTGACCAACCTTTCTATTTTACTGCAATATCACGATGCCTCATAGCTGAAAAGGTTAAGTTCCTCCACTTGGAACTACGGTCAAGGGTTTTGCACCAGAGTAACCGTCTTTATGGGCACAACCAGAGATTAAATCTATTACCAGAAAAATGCATTTCTGATACAACATTATCAGTCGAATCAAAAAATAGCCCTGTAATATATATATATATATATATATATATATATATATATGTGTGTGTATATACAGGGTGACCCCCCCCCAAAAAAAAACAGAACCCATATATTTTTGTAGAAGTAATGTGGGTTCTCTTTTTTTGGGTCACCCTATATATATATATATATATATATATATATATATATAATTTTTTGTTGTAGGTCCAAAGAAAGAATAAAAATATTTTAAAATGAGTAGGTCCACGAAATAAATAAATTCTAAAAAAATACAAATCTGTTCTTGGACCAACTCATTTAATATATATATATATATATATATATATATATATATATATATATATATATATATATATATATATATATATTGTTGTTTGTCATATTTATACGTAAAGAGTTCTCCTTATTAATAATAGAGCACATACGAACAATTAATAAGTACACCTCTACTGACTTTAAAAAGGTTATTCATCTTATCAACGAAAGATACAAAGATTTGATCATTTCTATTCGATATGAAACTCTGACGCCAAAAATGGAATTGCCAAAATATTTATGAGCGGTAGACTTATTTTTGGACTGGTATATGTTCATATTTTGGTTTACCAAGTTTTGATAAATTTGTTAATAAATGATATTAAATAATATCCTTTTTAAT
Organism: Sepioteuthis lessoniana; assembly: GCA_963585895.1. Classification (NCBI taxonomy): domain Eukaryota; kingdom Metazoa; phylum Mollusca; class Cephalopoda; order Myopsida; family Loliginidae; genus Sepioteuthis; species Sepioteuthis lessoniana. The sequence continues at coordinate 6,489,356 of OY757927.1, forward strand.
TGTGATAATGTTTCACAAGCAATAATAAAGTCCTGCCATCTCTGTTCTTATCATTTTATCTTTTAAAAATTGATAGAGGACACACAGCGTAACGGTAATAGGCGTTGGTTCCCTCAGCTTCTAAGGAGACAATCATCTGGAGGTTGCAGGTACAGTAATACTTAACACTTGTACCCGGCTATGGCTAACAGAATCAGAACTGGTGACCCTCGTGGATTCAATAAAGGAAGTAGTTTGAAGTTCCGTATAGGTTCCCGAGTTCGACAAACACCTGAAGAAGGCTGGAGGACATATCGGTGGAAACGTTGTGGAAATAACAATGAAGATGAAGACAATAGTCCGAAAACCCTTAATGATAAAAAAATTGATAGAGGAGTACTTAATTACGGGCACTAAATGCATTGTCTTTTAGCATTAGAAAAAGTCCTGGGCAAAGGTGTTGCTTGATATCATAGGATTGTTACAAAATGATGTTATATAATGGCTATACTCAAATTTGTGGTGGTAGTCATCACACATATGGGATGTCTCCGCGGTGAAATGGTTAAAGCGCTGGAGAGCGGAATCTTAGAATAAGGGGGCTTATACCTTTCCCAATAATAGCGCGACTGGAGTTCGAACTCGCGTATTCAGATTCCGCGAGTTCCAACTCGCTATTACGTTACTTTTGGACAGATACAGTCGGGAAAGGTATGAACCCCCTTATCCTCCCATCTATTGATCTTCTAGAAGGTTGGATTTAGCATCAAATAACTCGAGAAAGTTTATATGCCATTAAATAACAATCACAGAATCAAAATCATTTCACACGTATCGTTTGCTTTATTTATAAATAATGAATGAAATAGTTTGGATATCATATATACAGAATCATCGACTCTTAGTGATTATCCGTTTCTAACAAATGCAATCATTAGACCAATAGGTAACTCCTTATATATCGTTATGTGGGGAAGGATGGCAACAGTGATCAAGTTTGTAGGGCGTTCTGAGAATGTTGGTGTAGTTCATTTACGTGGCCATATTATATTAACGAAAAAAATATATATCCAAATAAATAACTAAGCTATATAAAATAGACTATCCTTTCCAGAATTCCCTACTAACTAGATCACCCTTCCCATCATGCTTCACACAACAGCATATAAAGGGAACTACTTGTTCTGTTGATCGCATAGATGAAAAAACTGTCAATCTTCGAGTGCATTTGACTCAGTGTCTACGAAACTCTCTATCTCTCTCTCTCTCTCTAACACACACACACACACACACACACACACACACACACACACACACACACACACACACACACACACAGACACAATGGAAATATATCTGATGGTATATAAATGTACAAATATCAAAAAACAAAATTCTGTTTTAAAACAGGAAATAGAATGGTAAAAACTTCTCTTTTTTCATTTAATTAAAAAAAAATATGGAATATAATTCAGAAGGTTAAAGGTTGTTTGAGTTTTATAGCATAACAAGTTATTTAATGCCAAATCCGTTTTTATACAAATAATCAGTTCTGTTTCAAACAATTCAGTTGTTAACACACAAAAAAAAGTTCCATTTCAAACAACTCAGTTTAGCATGAGTACAGTTTTATTGTCAAAAACATTTCTATTTCAAGCTATTCAGTTTAGTCAAACAGTTCTAATTCAACCAATTCAGTTTAGTATAAGTATAAATTTTGTCCACACACACAGTTAAATGTCAAAACAATTTTGTATTAAACAATTCAGTTTAGCGTAAGTACAGTTTCAATGTCAAAAACAGTTCCATTTCAAACAATTCAGTTTAGCATACAAAAACAGTTCCATTTCAAACAATCCAGTTTAGCATAAGTACACAGTTTAATTGTCAAAACATTTCTATTTCAACTTATTCAGTTTAATCAAACAGTTCTAATTTAAACAATTCAGTTTAGCATAAGTACGCAGTTTAGTTCTATTTAACCCATAGATAGGGCCCTATCAGGTGCTTCCATTTCGGGTCAGAGTTGACCTAGGAGCAATTGCAATGAAGGGGTGCTCCACATTCCTCAAAGCTCTAGCAGCACTGGAATCTTACCATCAGCTTGTTTAGTGTCATATGCAGGACACTCGGTGGGGAGGGGTCTTACCCTCTGCAGAGGAGTAGTCGTTGTATTCTACAGCACCAGCCGACGAGGCAATATGATTCAGAAGATAGAAGATTACATATTTACTGACCAGAAGATGGTGTAATGTAAAAAACGAAATATTTAATGTTGACAAATTATTCAACTATAAATAAAATTTTTTTCTTCACACACACGAACTTACACACAAACGTGCGTATATATATATATATATATATATATATATATATAGTTTTCTGAGCGTGTGATTAAAAGAGAGATAGGGAGGGAGGGAGATTATTTTTTGAAGATTGTTGGTGGAGATTATTCATTGATACCATCCAGTTACCATTCAGTTTTTTTATTTTGTGTTAACGAGAATCTTTGCGTGGCTTTCCCATTTTTTAGTCAGTCTTTAGAATCTTAAAAGATGTTTTAGATATACATTGTCCTATTTCACCGCCTCCTCCACCTTCTTTTTCTTCTCCTCCGCCTTCTTCTTCTTCACCTCCACCTTCTTCTTCTTCTTCTTCTTCTTCTTCTTCTTCTTCTTCTTCTTCTTCTTCTTTCTTTCTTTCTTTCTTTCTTTTTATATTCTTTTCTTTTTCTTACTATCTTTCTTTTCTATAATCTTTTCTTTTTCCTTTTCTCTCTCCCCTATATCTCTTTCTCTTCTGTTTTCGGTTTTATTTATTTTGTAATATATCCCCGTCTTTCTTTCTTTCTTTCTTTCTTTCTTTCTTTCTTTTTCTCTTTCTTTCTTTCTTTCTTTCTATTTTCGTTCCTTCTTTTTCTTTATTTTCCATGATATTTCTTTCTTTTCCCTTTCCCTTTCCCTTTTCCTTTTCCTTTCTTTCTTTCTTTCTTTCTTTCTATTTTTGTTTTTTTTCTTTTACCATGGTATTTCTCTTTTTCCTTTTTTTTTCCTTTGCCTTTATCTTTTCTTTCTTTCTCTCTTTCTCTTCTTCCTTTTTATTTCATTCTAAAAAATTCCTTCTTTCTTTCTTTCTTTCTTAAAATATATATTTCGAAAGTGTCTGATGTACAATTAGTGCTTATAAAATCTGTCAAGATCAGAGATACAAGTGGTGGTTCAGAATTTATTTAAAGTTTATCCATATGAAAATAGATGTGAAACTCCACTGACTATAAAATATCTTCCAAAATGTCTCAAACGTAACATTTAAAAAATGACATAGCTTTTATTGAATCATATTGAATCATATTTTCGATAACTATATTTTGTTTGTACCTAGAGTGATTTAATGGAAGAAATTAATATATATATATATATATATATATATATATGTGTGTGTGTGTGTGTGTGTGTGTGTGTGTGTGTATGTTTTAAAGATGTTACCATTATCTCCATATCGTAAGAATGAAAGTAACTCTAAAAACATCCTTATAGCTAATCAATATTGGATTATCAATCATTTGTCTTTGATTTTGTAAATATTTCCACATTCACGCAGATAAAATACACAGATGTAATAAAAAAATGACGTAGGTATTTTCGTATATACCACAGGTATATTGTACTTCTATATGTCAACTTACTCCTAATATAAATGTATAAAATAATATTTTTGCCATAATAAATAGAATATTTTCGTTAATTTTATTTCACTTGTACTTACATATAAAAAATGAAATGAAATAAGCTATACATGAAACGTAAATTTTCTCTAAAATACTCCCCTTGGCATTCAGCAGCATGATTCCAGTGAATTTTCTGTTGGTTGAAGCACCTCTGAAGCTCCTTTCGTC
>OY757927.1:6495729-6838229 GCA_963585895.1 Sepioteuthis lessoniana
CATAGCCTCGCCTTCAAGTCACTATGACTCTTCTCTGCATTTCGTAGCAGTCGTAGAAATTGCAGAATACGGCAAAGAAAAGCAGAATGACAACAAGAAGCAAAGTTAGCAGTGGAAGTGCAATAGTCGCGCTGCTTTTAAAAGCAGACATATTTGTACATGAATGCCGATACACGGCCTACTAACTAGAGCTGCAATTACGTCGAATACGACTGTCTTTAAAGACTATAAACACAACTGGGCTGAAACTACTACTGCTACAGTCCTACATTTTCTATCAATATCACTGACAGGTCAGGTTATTTAGTGTTGCTCGGATAACATTTATTTTGTTGAAGCAAACGTTTACCCCTCACTTGTACGAAACTGTGTATTCGTAGCTTTATTATCCTGTCATCAAAAACTGTGGCTTTACGATAGCGCTTAATGAAACTGTGAATTACATTATATTGGGTGGCGGACATTTTTATTGAATAGGTTTATATTGGCATCATTCTTAATAGAAAAAAAAAAGTTCTCTCCCGTGGTTATCGGAAATTTTTTAGAAACATATTTACATTTATATCTTATGATTTACTTCATTGACGAATGGAACAACTTTAAAGAATTCTTAGATAATTCTGTTTAGATAACTCTATATAGACACGCGTAAACGTGCACACACACACACACACACACAAACACACACACACACATACACACAAACACACACACACACACACACTCACACACAAACAAGCCCCCCCCACACACAAACACACACACAAACACACACAAAAACAAACAAACAAACAAACAAACACACACATACACACAAACACACACACTCACACACACACACACACGCATATATATATATATATATATGTGTGTGTGTGTGTGTGTGTGTGTGTGTGTACGGTGTATGTGTATTTATGCTGACCTATATATATATATATATACGTGCGTGTGGGTATTTGTTATTGTCGATATATTTAAAGTTAGCAAAACAAACTTATGTAAGGATACTATATATATATATATATATTCACTTTGTAAATAACAGACTCAGAATACTTTGGATATTTGAAGTGTCGCACTTTTGGGTTATAAGTGGGAGTCTATCATTTACTAAGTGACTAATTGTCTCTATCAGACAGTTCAACTCATCCTATATATATATATATATATATACGAGGATTCCTCACCTAGATTGAAGAGCATCGCCGAACGTTTTTGTGGTGGCAACGCACAACCAATTCATATCAAACTTGAAAAACTAACTTATATTTTTCAACTTTTATAAGAAGTGGTTGTATTTTTCCACAACAGAAATATTCAGCTATTCACTTCTTTCTGGGTTAGGATCAGAACTTTTTGAACGAACCTCATATATAGGCAAGCAGAAATATGCACACACACACACACACACACACACACACACACATATATATATATATATATATATATATAGGTACAAAGGTGTGTCGGTATCAAATGCACCACAATAATCAGTTGTGCAGACTGAAAATCGCACTCGGCATTCATTGAATAACAGAACATTTGAAACATTGTATTTTATGTTATAATCAATTAATAATTTTATAAGGAGACAACTACATTTGTTTTTTTATGGTATGTTGACCATTAAATACCGAAGTCAATTTTTTTGTTTGTTTGTAAGCACTTATACGTTTTTATCTTCCTATTAATTATAATAAATTGTAAACAATTTTAACTTCAATTCTTGATACGAATAACAATTTGCAACTTTTTTAAAATTCATTTTATTTTTCGTAGAACGTATCAGTTTCCAGTTGTTTATTCCTAAAGGAAATGGAATTTTTTTTTCAAACTTTGTTTTTGTGATCTGCTTAAGAAAACATGATGGGGGACCATATTCAGGGGCTGATACCTGAAAGTTATTTACATTACAGTCATAAATCCTGTGAAAACAACTCACTTCTAAACCTTTTAATGTACAACTTTAGTTTTAATATATACAAATTTTGATTTATATTATTCAGACCCTTATGTATTAAAAAAAAGGTGCAAATTTGCTCTATTTTCCATATGAAATAGGTTAATTTCTAAATTTCAAAGTACGAAGCACAAAAGCAAAGTTTCAAGGAAATAAAGGTCCTTTTCTATACTCTTACAACAGACGTAATTAAGAAATTATAAATACAATCCAGGAACAAAGTGTTCTTTAAATAGTGTTATTACTGACTTCTAAATGTTTTAAATCGGAAATATTTGAGAATCTAAAACATTACTGATAACGAATTAATTATTTACGTATAAATGACATCAATAATGCACGGGATCCGATAAAAAAAAATAGATATAGACTTACATATACGAACAAGAAGGACTAGCAATGGGATCACCGTTGTCCCCTGTATTGGCCAACGTGTACATAAAATACTTCGGAGAAATGCGATTACTAAAGCCATCAATATGGCTTAGATATGTTGATGATACTTTCATTCGATTGTCTCATCAGGATGACGTTCGAACACAACTGGATTGTGTGAATTTAATCTGACCATCTATACAGATCACGATGGAGAAAGAACAAGTCAACAAATTGTTCTTCCTGGATGTATTTATAACTTCATCATCATCATCATGTCGTTCTGGTAGCACGGATATCCCTGACCTATCTCGTCACTTTTCCCTATCGTTCATCGCCTCAGGCAGGTCTTCTGGACAACATCCCGTATCCTCACATAGTTGCTGAATGTATGTTCGTACTGGTCGTCCTGCTTTTGCACAGCCATGTTTGGGGGTCCGTAAGAGTACATCATTTATGAGTTCGCCCCTGCTTCTCCAGCAGTGTCTTGCATGTCTGGTTCGTCTAACTTGAATAGTTTTCATGATAGGAGGCAGGTGGCCGTACAGTTGGTGTCTTGTGGGGTGTTGCCGCCAGGATTAATAACTTACATAGAACAAAAATCCAGGTCATCCATGTATCAAAAACCAACATACACGGGACTTCAACTTCAACTCTCACCACCCATATAAAATAGGGTGGAATGATACAATTGTCGTCCTAAAGAAAACAACACTACAGCTTTATTTTAAAACTTTTATTGAAAAAAATCAATTCAGCTAACTTGATTATGTAGTAGAGCTGACATCTACAGGGTGGAACGATAAAATTGTCGTCCTAAAGAAAACAACACTGCAGCTTTATTTTAAAACTTTTATTGAAAAAATCAATTCAGGTAACTTGATTATGTAGAAGAGCTGACATCTACCGGGAGGAACGATAAAATTGTCGTCCTGAAGAAAACAATACTGCTTTATTTCAAAACTTTTATTGAAAAAATCAATTCAGATAACTTGATTATGTAGTAGAGCTGATATCTATTCAATGTAGTAGCCTTCAGCCTCAATCACCGCCTCAATACGGATCCGGAACTGGGAGCATGCCTTTTCCACAAGCGCCGGCGGGAGCTCGGTGAATACTCTGCGGATGGCGGCGATCAGGCTGGATTTGGTGTTGTGGGAGGTCATGTTGGTGATATTCTCGACGTATGACCAAACGAAGTAGTCCAGCGGGTTCAGGTCGGGGAAGGTGGGGCGCCTGACGGACTTGATTAGCCTGTCTTCTCAGTCAAGATCTAGCTTGTCTGCGCCTGTAGGACCTGCACATCAAGTCCTCCTTAACACATGCATTTACAGTTGTGTGTGACACCTAAATCTCTGGGAATCTGCCGAATAGGCCGCTGGGGAGTTTCCTCAATGATTGCCTGGACCTTTTCGATGAACTCCTTGGTCCGGGTTTTCCTGGCGGTGTCCTTCCGCTCCACCACCTCCAAAGGGTCGTCCGATCCGTTGAGCTGTGCCCTCAAGCGTTGAACCGTCCGGATTTGCATTTTGAGGGTGCTGGCAATGGTCCTGTTGTCATAACTTGGATCGGTAGAGAGCATGAGTTGTACAGCGGCGCATCTTCGATCTCGCTCATTGAACATTGTGTCACTTTCAGACATGATAGAAGGCTTCTATCGCTCTTGGGATTTGTACACAACGGGCCAACTAGTTAGTGGTCTGCAACAAAAAAAGAAAACCGGTTTTCATTAAACGGAAATGGAATCATATCGTTTTTTCTTGGGCGATAATTTTATCGTTCCACCCTGTATAAATAAAGGAAGCGTTTGTTGCCTATAACATCGACTAAACGTTGTGACATCCTCTATCGTAACAACAACCCAGAAAGCATAACATTGGCTCCAATAAATCTGGATCGAACGACAGAAAACAATACCCGAAAACCACGGTCTGTCTGCCCTATGTCAAAAGTCTTGCCGAAAAGATTCAAAAGATATGTAGTCCAAATGATATCAGACACTATTCAGGAGTGACTCCTTTGAAAGTATGTATACCGCATCAAGCCCCCAACAAAATACAACAGGACCAAGAATTGGGTTTACTCCATTCCATACAGTTTTGATAAAGTATACAAAAGCAAGACATGCCACCCACTAAAAGTAAGCCTATAGGAACACTGAACAGTAGTAGTACAAGGTGAAATCGAAAAGTCGGGTATAGCTGACCTTATATGAAAAGAAAAGGGATGAAGTAAAAAAATGGATAGGAAAGAACATTGGAGAATAAAACGTCTTAAAGAAGCGGGGAATATATTGGGATACGGTGACTTGTTGAGTTGACCAAATATAAAGATTAATACGATACAATAATAAAAAAGGTTTGATAAAAAAATATTGCAGTATGAGCTAAGGCAAAAAACTCGTACATTGTAGTTGTAATCCATAGTATTGATAAAAAGTATGAGGCTTATGAGACCTAAAACTTCACACGTGGCATAACGGAAATATTCGTTGGGTTAATGAACTTAGAATTTAAAACATCTGGAAGTTTCAAGTTCAATTCTGACACCAGGTAAAATAGCTGAACACTAGCACCTGTTTAAGGTTAACGGAATTAGAAAAATCTACCAGTGTCGATCTATTAAAGGATTTGGTTCGAAGAAGTTTGACAATTCAAGGACGCATCGACCGAAACGTTGTGACTATGAAAATAAAGAAGAAGTCCGATTACTCCAATTCATTAAAATAAAGGCTGGAGAATTAGTTTTTTAAAAAGTTTAGATAAAAATGTGGGAGCTGAGAAACTTCTACAGTAAACCCATTACACGCTGTTCAAGTCCTCGACGAGGCTATTAAACGTTTCACTTAGCGCTTATGCTATGAGGAAGGGTACTCTTTATACTCCTCAAATCAATAATACTCTTTATACTCCTCAAACACAAAATACTCTTTATACTCCCCAAACCAAAAATACTCTTTATACTCCTCATACCAAAAGTACTCTTTATACTCCCTAAACCAAAGATACTCTTCATACTCCCCAGACCAAAGCTCCAAGGCAACCTTATCTTGCTTTCTAAACTTAAGATTCATCTAAAGAGTAAGATTTGAAGATGTGAAGAGTTTTAAACAAATTACGATAGCATCGATTTACACAGTATCGAAAGAGGAGTTTTATGATGCTTCAAACAGTGGAAGATTCGAAGGAATAAATCTACTAAATATAAAGGCAACTATTTTGAAGAAAATTAACATTTCATGAAGTGTTTATTTCTATTTTAGTAAATACAGCAAGTATTTTGATACTTTTAGAACGGACATCGTATTTTGAAGAAAATTAACGTTTCATTCAATGTTCGTTTCTGCTTTGGTAAATACAGCTTCAATCTTCATACATTTTGAACACCACTTGAATTTTAAAGAAAATTAATGTTCCATTCATTATTCATTTCTGTTTTGCTAAATACGGCTGCTTCAGTCTCAATATTTTTTCAAAACAACACATATTTTGAAGAAAACTAATGTTCAACCAAGTGTTTGTTTCTGTTTTGATAAATATAGCAGTTTTAGTTTCAATATTTTTGAACATTCTCAGACTTTTGATGTAGTTTATGATAAACGAGTGAGGTTAGCAGATAACAAATTGTAGAGTTCCCACTGGTTGCCCTGAATATATAACCGAACCTAGGAAATTTGAAACTTCAACACCATATAATATCTGTGCTTAAACTTTTATTGAACATTTCTCTCTGAAGAAAGCAGCTAGCTTGAAAGCGATAACAGTAAACTAGAAATTGAGCAAGAATAATATTTTTACCATATATATATATAATTAAAGTTTAATACTCAAAGCGTTTTAAGTTAGGTAAATACAGTCATCATCATCATCTTGTCGTGCCACTAGTACGGATATCACTGACCCTATCTCGCCACTTCTCCCTATCGTTCACCGCCTCTGGTAGGTCTTCAGGGCTACATCCCGTATCCTCACAGAGCTGCTGAATGTATGTTCATGCTGGTCGTCTAGCTTTTGCACGGCCATATGTGGGGGTCCATAGGAGTACATCTCTTATGAGCTCGTCCCTGCTTCTCCAGCAGTGTCCTGCATGTCTGGTTCATCTAACTTGGATAGTTTTCGTGATGGGAGACAGGTGGCCGTATAGTTGGTGTTTTGTGGGGTGTTGCTACCAGGACTTGTTCAATATTGCTCCCAGCATTCTTGTGAAATTGCCGTCTAGCTTCTTCTCCAGCCATTTTCTCAGCGTCCATGTTGTGCATTCATACAGCAGTATCGATACGACAGCTGCCTAGAAGAAACTGCGTTTCATTTTATCGGTTAGGTCTGATTTCCATATGATCGATAGCCTATCGATAGCTGTCCATGCCTTCGTTAGCCGCGTGTCGATGTCCTTTTCGGTTGATGAGACGCCGCTTCCCAGGTAAGTGAATTTGTCTACTAGTTTAAGAGTAAATACAGTACTCTTTCCTAAAAAATGTGAACGCATCGATATTGGCTTATGTGAAGATCTGCCGCATGAAATTTGAGTTTCTGCTTATTTTTGTTCTATTTCATAATTGAAGCCGTGTCAGTATTAGTATTGCTGTATGGATGCACAACCAGGAGTCTAACGATCTAAACAATGTTATAGTTTCAATCCTTCTTCTTCTGTCTCTTCTCCCAGCTCGCCAACTACAATTAGTATCACTTTTATTTTCATGTTCCCCAGCTTTTTGAACCCTCTGGCAAGGTCCAAGTATTTGTACATCTTTCTTTTGTTTATGTTTATGCTTTCTTCTTCTTGTATCTCCGCAACTTTTTGCAGTGTCCTGGCCGATCTTAACAATGCAATTGTTTGGATGGCCTCTACTGGTCCTCTAATTTCTAAGTCCTCCACCAACCCTTTAGTGACTGTACCGAGTGCACTAATTACAAATGGTGTCACCTTCACTTTCATGTTCCATAGTTTTTTTCAATTCTCTTTCAAGGTCTAGGCACTTATCCTATTTACCAACCCCTCCGCTCGGGCAGGATATGACACAAGGTCAATTTTTAAGCGGAGGTTTTAATTCAGAGTTTTCCTTCTCCTAGACTAGTTGCCTAACCAAGGCTGAAGAACCAAGTCTGTCCTACTATTTACCCATAGCTGGAGGGAGAATAATTGGATTCATACCTTTCCCAGGGGTATTAGTGCTATGTGAAATGCAATCAGTCTCGTCCAGGATTTGAACTCGTGTCGCCGTGTTCATTTCCTACGACGATAACAATTACACCACGGGCACCTTCTAGGCACTTATCCTTCTTTTCGCTTTCTTTCAGTTTTACCCTGTGGTCAGTCGGAATGGCAAAGTCCACTATTCAGCAGGTTTTCTTTGTTTTTGTTTTGTTTTTGTTGACTATGACTTGATCTGGTCGTCTGGCCGAGATTAGATGATCCGTTTGTATCTTAAATTCCCAAAGAATTTTGTGCGTCTCATTTTTCAGGACGAATTCTGGGTTGTGCATATACCATTTCTCAGTATGGTTAAAGCGCATCACACGAAAACGAGCTGATGGATTTTCAAGTGTACAGGACTCTTCTGAGTATCTCTGCCGTTTTTAGTAGTGCTATGGTCTATGTGATTTCAATTCTTCCTCTAATCTCTTTTCCAGATTCTCGGGATCTGTTTCAAGGGCCCCCACTACGATTATTATTATCATTTTAGTCTTTGAAGAGTTTATCACACCAGCGTCAGCTGATGCCTTCTCACAGGAGTTTGAGTGACAGCAAGTCTCTTCAAGTCGCCAGGACTCTTTTCAATATTCTGGCAGATCATCATCATCATCACCATCATCTTCTTCTTCTTCTTCTTCTTCTTCTTATTATTATTATTATTATTATTATTATTATTGTCTCCATTGGAGTTTTTCACATCAGCGTTAGCTGATGGTCTTTCACTGGAGTTTGAGAGACAGTAAGTCTACTCAAGTCTCCAGGACTCTTCTCCGTATTACGGCCGTTCTCAATAATGTTGTTGTTTGGATTGTCTCCACGCGTCCACCAACTTCCAACTCCTTCAGTCCCTTTAGTAATCCTTTCGTTACTGTACCCAAAGCACCAATCACAAATGGTATAATTGTCACCTTCATGTTCCATTATTATTAAAATTATTATTATTATTATTATTTCACATTTTTGAGAGTTTTTCACACCAACGTTTGCTGATGGCTTCTCACTGGAGTTTATGTGACAGCAAGTCTCTTCAAGTCACCAGGACTCTTCTCAATATCCTGGCCAATCTTAATAATGCAAATATTTGGATGGTTTCTACGTGTCTTCTGATTTTTATGTCTTCTAGTTCATTTACGAATCATTTGGGCATTGTTCCAAGTGCACCAATTACAATTGCCTGTGGTGTAATGGTTATCGTCGCAGGAATTGGACACGGCAACACGAGTTCAAATCTTGGACGAGACTGATTGCATTTCACATAGCACTAATACCCTTGGGAAAGGTATGAATCCAATTATTCTCCCTCCAGCTATGGATAAATAGTAGGGCAGACTAGGTTCTTCAGCCTTGGTGAGGCAACTAGTGTAGGAGAAGGAAAACTCTGAATTCAAACCTGTTAAACTCCGCTTAAAAAATTGACCTTGTGTCATATCCTGCCCGATCGGAGGGGTTGGTAAATATGGTATCACCATCTCTTTCATGTTCTATAGGTACTTTTTAGTTCTCTTGCAAGGTCTCGATATTTCTGTCTCGTTCCGCTCTCTCTAAATTTTATTATTATCATTTGTACTTCTAGTAGAAGTGGTTGTAGTAGTTGTAGTAGTAGTAAGAGACACAGGTTTTCAATGGTTTATAGGTTTGGTAAGTAATCAATACTAATGGACTAAGCTTTCTTCTATTTTGTCTACTACGCCATTTACAATGAATTTATAATAAAAGTTTTTAAAATGTGGCTGCGTATAATAAATAAATAAATAAATCTCTTTTAATCTCTTTATCATTTTGTCAAGTGACTAATTTGCATCCCTCCCCTCAATCTTTTTTTCTTCAGGTGAAGTAGATGCTATTTACGGCATAGTTCTCCTCTCCTTCCTCTTCTCACTTCTTCTCTTCCTTCCTTTTTTACACCTTTTCTTCTTCTTTATTTCTGATTCTTTTCAAGTCCTTCGTGTATCTTCTTCTTCCTTCTCCTCTTCTTCTACCAGCTCTTCTTCAATCGCCTCTTTTCGTTATCTTCTTTCTTCTCTTCTTTCAACAACATCTCCTTCCTCCTTTTCTTTTTTTCTTCTTCTCTATCGCAGAATATTCTCTTTTTAATGTTCTTCCTACTTCTTCTTCATCCTCCTCTTCTTTCCCTTGTATTTTCTCTTCTTTTTTTTATCATTCTGTTTCTTTTTCCTCCACTTATTTTTCCTCTTTTTCCTCTCCTCTTTTTCCTCTCCTCTTTCTCCTCTCCTCTTTCTCCTCTTCCTTCGCCACTTTCTTCTTCTTCTTCTTCTTCTTCTTCTTCTTCTTCTTCTTCTTCTTCTTCTTCTTCTTCTTCTTCTTCTTTTACCTTGTATTATCTTTTCTTTTTATGCATTTCTCCCTCATTATATTCTTCTTCTTCTTCTTCTTCTTCTTCTTCTTCTTCTTCTTCTTCTTCTTCTTCTTCTTCTTCTTCTTCTTCTTTATTCCTCCATTCATACAATACACCCCTTATCACACCTGTTACGCCTTGTAATTCACACAAATCCCCCGCCCCTAACATGGCTCAATCCTGGGAGTCCAAGAAAAAAAGAGACTGCTGCTCTTATTAAGCGTTTTATAGTGGAGTATCAGCAGGAAGTACAATATATATTTGTTCTTTCGCTTTTCAATAACAGATAGAACAACGAACCCTCAAGCAGTTGAAGACCCAAATGTGTTTTTGAACAGCAGTTCCAAAAACGTCCTTGTAAAACAATAGTCTTTGACAGTGGAAAATTCCAGTATTTAGTATTAGACTGATGCAAACTTTCCCAGCGTCATCTTTTGAATCATATTAGAATAATCTTAGAATTGTCCTTGAAGTACAATAGGCCGATTCTATCTCATCGTTTATAAGCATTTAGGATATTTCGTAAGTTAAAAAGAATCTTCCATAAAAATCTACAGATGAGAATATCAGAATTTAAATTCATCTTTCTAGGAAAGAAACCAATTTCAACAATATAATCTGTAATAATAAAAACTGAATTTATTCAAAGAATCCCAATGAAAGAAAATCGTAGCTAGATTCAGGACTGCTCTCAGTATCTTGAACTAAACCATGCTTCCTTACCTTTTTTTACTCGTTGTCTCAAATCAGAATCTAAATTAATCAATGTGTCCACTTAATAGATATCTTTTGAGACCGCTGCAAAAATACCAATGGATACCAGATTTTAATCAAACGTTACCACAAATAGTTTTAGATCGAAGACGAAAATGCAAGCCTAAGTAAAGTATCATTGTCGGTTTCATAATATAAATACGATATCATATAAACTGGAAATGACTAAAATTGTGAAACGCCAAGTCGGGGTGGGGGACTTAGAATTCGCTAACTGTATCCGCTTCAGAAGGGTAAAATAAAAAGGATTGTCCAGTTGCCATACCAGTCTGCCCAAATATTTATCCCTCGCTGGAGGGAGAATATTTTGATACATACCTTTTCCGAGGGTATTAGTGCGATAGGAAATGCAAACAGTGCGTTCCTGGATTTGAACTCGAGTCGCCGTATCCATTTCTTACGACAATAACCATTACACTACAAGCGCCTCCTAATTTTCTGTCATATGGCATTAAGTATTGCTAGTGAATGCTAATAATTTTCATATCTATTTGATCCATTGATATCTATGTCTCTCTCACACTGTTCTCTCTCTCTCTCTCTTTGTCTCTCTCTCTCTATATATATATATAGAGAGAGATAGATAGATAGATAGATAGATAGATAGATAGATAGCAACTCGTATTTGTTGCTATCTTTTTCTCTTAAACACTGGAAATGTCGCCTTGATGGATGATTGTAAAATCGTAAGACTATAAATAGCAACATGTGGCTTTTATTTTTGTGTTAAAATGTTTCCCTCTTTCTCTCTCTCTCTCTCTCTCTTTCTCTCTTTCTCTCTCTCCCCATGTATAAATTTATATATGTGTGTGTACGTGTGTGTGTGTGTGTGTGTGTGTGTGTGTTATGAGAGATAATTTACGTCTGTCCATTACAAAACGGTCTTAGATAGAAAGAAATAGTTTTTATTACATATATTGTAAATAATTTCAATGATTAGTTGTGGTCAAGGTTGACAATCGCTGAAGCATCTTTTCCTCTGATCAAATAAAAATTTTGAAAACAGGAAAAAAATACTTGACAAAAGCCATTTAGGAATCGATGACACTTTTCAAGTGTACCCTTAATTTGATAGACTCTTTGCAGTTAATTCCGATTACCTCCAATTGATTTTTCTACAAATTATTTTCAGATTAAGGAAAATAATGAACCAAATTATTTTCGGGTCGAAGGGCCATTTATGGAAAGACACAAATAAAAGAAGAATTTCTGATTTGAAAGAAGAAGAAAAAGTAAAGGACCCTTCTTCAAACGAATTCTTCATTTTCAGCCAGTTAGAAGAATGGTATCCATTTGGTAGATCAAACCGATTACAGGTTGTTGCGACGGCTGAAGAGGAATGTGAGAGTTTGGCTAAATGCACGGATTTGGCAGCGGTTCGTGTCGCGTAGTCACGAACCCAGAACATGGAAATCATTTCGTTAATAGCTTTGCATCTAAAATAAAATACTCACAAAACGACACGAAGCTGACGTTCGTCAATTTTTCAATGCGATTTGCATTCTAAAGTTTGACACGATAGTCGTTCTTTACCATTCAACATTCTACCTAAGCATATAAGTGCGATATATATATATATATATATATATATATATATATATATATTGTCTAAGTATATAAATAGAAGTTAAATCAATAAAATCGTAGCGTGATGGCAAGATATTAGTAGAATTTTGATTAAAAATCGTCACAGTATAATGTTCAATCTGCGTGATTCATATTTGGCATAGAATTAAGTGTATCAACAAGAAAAGAAAACCTGTTGTAAAATAAATATTTCTGGTGTAAAATAAATGTTTTTTTCTAGATAAGGCTTCGGATTTAATGATATCAACGGATATAGGAAGAATTTGTTAAGGCTGAATAAAAAAATATTACACACTGTAAAAAGGAAAGAGAATGGTACCAAGGGAACAGAAAACGGATGGAAAACAATTTATATATAGATTTTGAAGAGTCTATATTCAAGCAAGTTTGGTTAAAGACGATGAAACACTGTTTATTATATTTAATTTTATTTTTTCAAGACTTCTTGTTATTTTTCTACTGTCGGGATCTAGATGGCAAAGGAATTGTCCCATGTCTTCTGCCCAAGCGCTTTCGACCATACTTTTTGTCGTCATCAGGAGTAATGTAGTTTTAAGTTGACTGTTGAGTTTTTACTGTTTTAATCATTTGTAGCGTTTTGTTTTGAAGTTGTCGGTTGGAACGTTTTATTTTAAAACAGCATTTTATTTTAAAACGTTCGGTTGGAAAAATGTCTACAAATAGAGTTAGTAATTTTTTGTTATTAAAAATATCAAATATGATGATACCTGTGTTAAATACTATTTCAGTTATGTTTTTAAAATTTTTCTTGCATATTACTTCAAGGATTTATAATCGTTTTTATTATTGTTTTTATATATAATTATTGTATTATCAGTGAGAATCTTCTTTACTTCGGAAGAGGTAAGTTGGTTAGTGCTATTCTTGCGTCTTATAATTAAATGTCGTTTCATAGCGCTATTTTCAGAAAGGTGGTAAGTAAGACGACGAGATAACGTTATAGTTGTATAGCCAATGTAAGAATTATTTTTGTTTTTCGGGAGGCACTCTCAAAATGGACATATACATTTATAAACTACATTGGTTTGGTTTAGGTGTATTTTGGCGGAGTTGGTATTATTCTTAACGATAAGGTTTGATGTTTTAAATTTAGTGGAGTAAATGACAAGTTTTATTTGTTTTTGTTTTTCGATAGGTTTAATTTGTATTTTTATAATGTTAGTTTTACTGGTTAGTCTAATTTGTTGTATATATATATATATATATATATATATATATATATATATATATATACAACGGACTTATTGATACAACTATACATATTTATGCGAATGTGTGTGTTTTTGTCAATGTACTCTTTATAAATATGTGTATGTATATATGAGTGTGTCAGTGTATATATATATATATATATATATATATATATAATTTTTTCTTGTTATCATTCTTTTTATCATCTTCTATTATATCCCTTAGAAACTTAACACATTTCAAACATCAGTCCACGTGACAGCAACGTAATAATATTAAAAAAAAAAGAACGCTGAATAGGCTGTTCTGAATCTTTCTTTTAATAAACACTTTCTTTTCTCCTGTTTTTTTTATCAAATATCCATTAACAACATTTTTTGTGAATTTAAAGTCCTGAAGAAGGTTATTATAACCGAAACGTTCAACGTCGACTTTAATAATAAATTCCTTAAATCATATTATTTGTTTTTACGACTTTTCTTAATATATATATATATATATATATGTGTGTGTGTGTGTATATATATATTTCATTGAACATAATAAACATTTTTTGTCAACATATTTTTTG
Organism: Sepioteuthis lessoniana; assembly: GCA_963585895.1. NCBI lineage: Eukaryota > Metazoa > Mollusca > Cephalopoda > Myopsida > Loliginidae > Sepioteuthis > Sepioteuthis lessoniana. The sequence continues at coordinate 6,509,758 of OY757927.1, forward strand.
GTTAATCTTTTCGAATTGCCGTATTAATCTTATGACATTCGGCGGGAATTGGTTGATAAATCTTCGCTTATTAGTTATTTCCCAAGTACTTTCTGTCCAACTTTGGGTCATCATCAGGGGAGGATGAATGACAAAAGTGATGTAACTTTTGTATATACATTACTACTTCGCAAGAAAAGCGTCTGTATTGTTGCAGGGTTTAGCGTTTACTTTTTGAATTTGTTTCTATAAATAGCGTCAGTAGATAAAGACATTTAAGTACATTAGCACTGGTTTTAAAAATAATTCTGTTAAGTTTGGGTTGTATGTTCCTAATATGCAGTGACTCGAGTTGGGCTGAAAGTACTTGGGAAATAACTAATTATGGAATATTTATCAACCAATTCCTGCCGAATATCATGAGATCATTACGGCAATTCGAAAGGATTAACAAAAAAATATGTAGACAAAAATGTCTATTATGTTCAATCAATTATGTATTAATGAAAAGATGCTGCCAATATATATATATATATATATATATATAATGGTGTATGTGTATTTTTATATGTATATATCTATTTGTTGCTCCGAGACATTTTGTACGTACACCTTTAATGATTCGATAGATTGTCCAATTCATACGACGGTAGCCATTGCACCAAAACCTCTTATCTAATCCTTATATGTTTTTGATGCCCTAAAGCTAACCTCTAAATGGATTAACAAAGAAAATTCTAAGTCCCCAAACCTTTTATGGTTTATCTCTCTATCTAACTAAATGAAACCCCCATTTGATCACGTGTTCGTATTAACCAATCAAAATCCATATCCATATCCATATCGTCATTAAACTTTCCTTTCCTTTTTTCTCATGTCTTCGGCAATGTCACACCTGACATAGTCACCAAAACATAAAAACTATTCAAGTCGGTGGTAGTCAACCAAATTGAGCGCCCTCACTCACCATGTAACAGTTGGGGGTAGAAGACTTACCTATTTTTGTAAAATTGCCAGATGCTTCAAGCTATCGTCCGTCAATATTTATTAGCCGAAACAAACGAAATTAAGACGATGTAAAATCAAATTTGGAGGTAGCTAACATTTAAAATTTGACTTGACGCCAGAGTTCTACTCCAAAAAGCTCCAAGCTGACTTCAGAACCTGGCAGATTATCGGGAAGATGTCGTAGTCCATAATCACCAGGGAATGTAACCAGTTAAAATACAAATAAATAAATTAATTAATATAAGTATGAAAAAACAATAATGAATAATTAAAACAAAAAGAAAATGATATTTATTTACAAAAATAAGTTGGGTACAAGAGCAACGTAAGAGGAGCAAATAGAAAGATTGACTTACAATGGCAGATGCATTGTGATAAAAAGAACCAACCAACCAACCAACCAATTATGTAATTACTCGTATTAGGAATACTTGGAACAATATAACTGTTATTAATTAATTGCTTGATTTTAAGGGAATTTCCACCTGTCTAGGATTACCCCACAAAGCACCAACTATACGGCCACCAACCTCCCATCACGAAAACTATCCAAGTTAGACGAACCAGACACGCAGGGCACTGCTGGAGAAGCAGGGACGAGCTCATAAGTGATGTACTCCTATGGACCCCCACATATGGCCGAGCAAAAGCAGGACGACTAGCTCGAACTTACACACAGCAGCTATGTGAGGATACAGGATGTTGCCCTGAAGACCTGCCAGAAGCGATAAACGATAGGGAGAAGTGACGAGAGAGGGTCAGGGGTATCCGTGCTGGCGGCACGACATGATGTTTATGAGGAGGAGGATTATTTTATACCGGAAAGTTAATGAATTATTTTTATATTTACATTTTTTTTCTAAAATTATTTCTTTAGAATCTTTCACATTTGGTTATATGATATCAAGTATTCCTATACAATACAAATAATTTGCTGTATGGTTTCAAGTATTTCTATCTATTACAAATAATTATATGGTTTTAAGTAATTTAATGATAATTTGTTTGCACACAGTGGTATGGTTTCAAGTAACTAATAATTATAAAAATGTTTAGTTAACATAGCCCAGTCAGCTGGAGCTGTAGAATACTCCGACTGCATATCTGCAGAGGAGTACGACTCCACCCACGAATATCCTGATATGACACTAAACAATCTGATTGTGTGGCTAAAGTAATGCTGGAGCTTTGGGGAATGCTGAGTACTCCTTCATTGTCATCGCTCCCTGGTTCACTCTAGCCGGAGTAGTAGCACCTGATAGGGTCCTATCTATGGATCGAATAGAACTGTTTCACATTTAAACGGTGAGCTTAGGCTAAACTGAATTGTTTGAAATAGAGCTGTTTTTACATTTAACTGTGTGTAAACTCATTCAACTGTGAGTAAACATATGACTGATGCTTAATTTAATTGTTGGCAATATAAATAATACTTGAAAGCATATAACTTTGTTGAATTATGCAAAACTGAATTGTTTGAAATAGAACTGTTTGATAATTTAACCGTTTCTAAACAAATGACTAATGTTTAATTGAATTGTTAGCGTTAGATATCAACACTTGAAAACATTAAACTATGTGCTAACAAATCATTAATAGTAATTAGAATTATTCGTATTGGATTAAAAAAAGAGAATTCATTTAACTGAGTGATAAAAAAGAGCTCAAAAATGTGTTTAGAAATCATATATTTAATATATATGTGTAAACTAGATTTGGCATTAAATAACCTATAGTGGTTGATATGCCATAAAACCCAATAAAACCAAATCATATATATTCAATATATTTGTATTAAGAGGATTTGTCATTAAATAACCGACAATGGTTGATATGCCACAAATACCCAACCAAACCAAATTCTATATATTTGATATATATGTATGAACAGGATTTGGCATTAAATAACCTACAATGGTTGATATGCCATAAAATCCAACCAAACCAAATCCTATATATTTAATATATATGCATAAAAGGGTTTTGGCTTTAAATAACCGACAATGGTTGATATGCCATAAAATCCAACCAAACCAAATCTTATATATTTAATATATATGTATAAACAGGATTTGGCATTAAATAACCTCCAATTATTGATATGCTACAAATACCCAACCAAACCAAATCCTATATATTTATATATATGTATAAACAGGATTTTGCATTAAATAACCTACAATGGTTGATATGCCATAAAATCCAACCAAACCAAATCAAATATATCTAATATATATGTATAAACAGGATTTTGCATTAAATAACCTACAATGGTTGACATGCCATAAAACCCAACCAATCTATGGTTGATATACACAAAAATCAAAGCAAATAAACCAATCTGCTTCGACTGTTCTAAGATATTTGTAGTTTTCCTTTTCTCCATGTGTTCCGCTGCCAAATTCTATTCCTATATTTTCGCTGAAGATTCAAATAGTTTGTATGCGGGTTTCGAGTTATTTTTCATTTTTGGTAAATCCCTTAACATCATCTACCATGAGTGGGTTTATATTTTCCCGTGACTTTGTAAATTTGTAGCCTCCAGTGTATTTTCTTAATATATAATTGAGCGGCACCATTGCTATAATAAATGATCGTGGCAAGAATAAGTCTCCATGGAAATATTTTTCTTTGAATTTTTACCTTTTAGCTTCATTTTTTACTTTTCTATCATTCTCGTGATGATCTTGGTGATTTGTTCTGATATCTTGGATATTTTTCAAACATTCCATTATTCATATAACAGAACAAATACGATTTGTAGTCTATGTTGCAATAATATTCTTTTTATTCTTCTTATACTTATTATGATTGTTATAATTATCACTGCCGGTGGTGTAATGGTTATCGTCGTAGGAAATGGACACAGCGACGCGAGTTCAAATCCTGGACGAGACTGATTGGATTTCACATAGCACTAATACACTTGGGAAAGGTATTCTCCCTCCAGCTATGGGTAAATAGTTGGACAGACAGGGTTCTTCAGCTTTGGTGAAGCAACTAGTCTAGGAGAAGGAAAACTCTGAATTCAAACCTGTTAAACTCCGCTTAAAAATTGACCTTGTGTCATATCCTGTCCGAGCGGAGTGGGTGGTAAATAAGTATAATCATCACTCTTTTGAGAGTTTTTCACACCAGCGTTATTGCCCAGTCGGCTGAGGCTGTAGAATACACCGACTGCTTCTCTGCAGAGCGGTACCCCCCGAACAAATGTCCTGGATATGACACTAAACAATCTGATGGTGAGGTTCCAGCAATGCTGGAGCTTTGGGGAATGTGGAGTACCCCTTTGTTGCCATCGCTCCCAGGTCCACTTTAGCCCGGAGTGGTAGCACCTGATATGGGTCCTATCAAATAGAACTAAACCATACTTCTTCCATTATACTGATTTTTGCATTTAAACAGCGTATTTATGCTAAACGGAATTGTTTAAAATAGAACTGTTTTGACATTGAAACTGCATACTAATGCTAAACTGAATTGCTCGAAATAGAATTGTTTTGACGTTTAAACTGTGTACTTATGCTGAACTGAATTATCCGAAATAAAACTGTTTGATATTTAACTCTGTGTATTGCCCAGTCGGCTGGAGCTTGCTTGACTAAACTGAATAGCTTGAAATAGAAATGTTTTTGACAATTAAACTGTGTATTCACGCTAAACTGAATTGTTTGAAATAGAACTGATTATTTACATAAAAATGGATTTGGCATTAAATAACTTACAAAGGTTGATATGCCATAAAACCCAACCAACCAACCTCAGCATTAGCTAATGGTTTCTTACTGGAGTTTCAGTGACAGCAAGTCTCATGAAGTCTACAGAACTCTTTTCAGTATTCTGGCCGATCTTAAAATTGCTGTACTTTTGATGGTCTCTACTCGTCCATTTGTTCGTATTATTATGATAATAATAATTATTATTGTTGTTGTTGTTATTACTATACTACTAGATACGAACAGTTAATCAAATTTCCATGATTGCTTAAAAAAAAAAAAGACTAACCTTCGGTATGAAATAATCCAACAAGCCTGACTTGTCTTAAAACCAGCCAACCAACCAAGCAAATTATAGGAAAGGTCTGATTTTTTAGTTTTTACAGATATTTGTAGACAGCACCCAGTGAGTACTTAATTTAGTGAAATTCACCATAAACTTACCCTCCTCGGTCAATAAATGATACAAGACTAATTTTCAGATCGGGTTCTACCCACGTAACAACTGCACGACCAAGGTAGGTGCTAAAAATAGTTCCGTCGGCTTTAAACATTTTGAGGGCGCCTCAGGCGCCAGACAATAAACATAACTCGATCACTTTTAGACGAGGTTCCTGTTGATACTTGGTTAAAGGGTAAAGCAAATTTCATATTTTCTGAGACTTCCACCTGCTCGTACTCAAGTCTGTGCTGTGCTGGTAAATCGATGGGTGGTTAGGCTCACAACCTGAATCCTTATTTATTGCGAAGAAAAAATTCTTCATCTTTACTATACCCTAGAGTTCAGTGTTGTTACATTTCTAACTTTTCGTAGGAAAAAAGGGTATATTAAAAGAAAGGGACAAGAAAGTTAGGATGGACAAATTAATAAGAATTTGTCTTTTATAGGCACAAGTGCAATAAAATATTTTTTTTCCATTAGTACATCACTTTAGCTAATTGAAGGTTACTTTCTCACTGGTAGATTTTATTTTGTTTTTATCTTTTATTGCAACTTGCCATCAATTTCTTTAAGGCTTTTCCAGAGGGATTTTATTGTCTTTTTATCTACTTCAACATGATCTAGAACATTTCTCTCGTCAAATACCCTTCTTATACCTTGCTATTCTTTTTATGACATCGCTTATAGCATCTTTTCGGATCTAAATGTATTTTTCCTGGATCCACACTCATTAATCTTTATAACCTTTTTCTAGGTAAAGATATTATCGTTATATAAATTTACATCAGGGCAAATTGTATAAAATTATCTGACGGTAAACCAATTCGGAACGTGAGAGCAAGAAAATATATGTCCCTATATATACAAGATGTAAACAAAAGTGAAGAGCCCAGTGGGTTGGGATTGTAGAATACTCCGATGGCATCTCTACTGAGGAACAAGACCCCTAACAAGAATCCTGGATATGACATTAAACCGTATGGTAGTGAGTTTCTTGTCTTGGAGTCTGGGGAATGTGGAGTACCCATTCGTTGCCATAGCTCTTTGGTCCACTCTGACCCGGATTGGTAGCACCTGATAGGGTCCTAACTGTGGGCAAAATAAAACTGCTTGACATTTAAACTGTGTTCAAACAAAGAACTTATGCTAAGTTGAATTATTAGAAATTGAAGTGTTTGATCATTTAACTGAATGGAATTGTTAGTGATACATAACAATACTCGTAACCATTTATCTATTTATATTAGTATTAGATAGTAATAATCGAAACCATTTAACTGTGTAGAAACAATGTCAATACTCATGTACAAAAAGATTTTAAAATGAAATTACTTACAAACTATGTGCAAACAAATGACTGATGTTAAATTTTGACTGTTATATAGTAATACTCGAGGCCATTTAGCTATGTGCAAAAAAAGCTCTGGTTTGTTTAAAAATGCTATCAAAAATGTGTTTACAAATAATCATCATCATCATCATCACCATGTCGTGCCGTTAGCACGGATATTCCTGACCCTCTCTCGCCACTTCTCCCTATCGTTCACCGCCTCTGGTAGGTCTTCAGGGCTACATCCCGTATCTTCACATAGCTGCTGTATGTGTGTTCGAGCTGGTCGTCCTGCTTTTGCTCGGCCATATGTGGGGGTCCATAGGAGTACATCACTTATGAGCTCGTCCCTGCTTCTCCAGCAGTGTCCTGCATGTCTGGTTCGTCTAACTTGGATAGTTGTCGTGATGGGAGGCAAGTGGCCGTATAGTTGGTGTCTTGTGGGGTGTTGCCGCCAGGACTTGTTCAATATTGGTGGCATCATTCTTGTGTAATTGCCGTCGATCTTCTTTTCCAGCCGTTTAGTTAGCGTCCAAGTAGTGCATCCATACAGCAGTATCGATACGACCACTGCCTGGAAGAAACTGCGTTTTATTTTATGGGTCATTTCTGATTTCCATATGATCAAAATCATATATATTCATTATATATGTATAAACAGGATTTGGCATTAAATAACTGACAAATTTTGATATGCGATGAAATTGTTACATATTGACCTTCGACCCAGCCGTCAATCGACAAACAGGTGCATCCGGTCGAAGATACCAAGATCTAACCTTGACCGTGGACGGGTTGAATTCGGTGCAAATGCGACGCTCACAGGAAGCAGGTGAATGTCAAACAATTATATAACCCAGTGCCACAGGGAGTTCGGGTTAGTTGGAGTCAGTTGCAGTTCAGTCTCCAGCTCTGTTCAGTCTCCAGCTCACCTCTCACACACAACCCTTTCACAATCCTTTCGCAACTCTTTCAAATAAAGTGTGAGAGGTATATTTATCTAAAGAAGTGTGTTCGTTCGTCATTATTGTTGATTTTGTTTCCGCATGTATATGTGTATATGTGTATATGTATTACGGCTAGGCAACAAAACCAAGCCAACCATTTGAAACTGAAACAGTACTTACCAAAAGAAATGATCAATGAATAAAACGTAATTTTCTTCAAAATAGCTCACTTAGCATTAGGCAAAAATAGATAAATATATCTAGTGTCAGGCCCATTGGTATTGTGGGTAGAGTGTTCGCCAATAGGTTCAATCCCAGGTCGAGTCATACCAAAGACGCAAAAAATATTGCTTAACACTTATAATAAGGTATGGATCAAGGGTAAAGTTGAGCAATCCAGGGAAAACAGTTGCGTCCTACCCTACTCATCAGTGTAGTAGCTATTAAAAAGGAGCCTTCAGGTTACCCTCGTCTACGATCGCTAATTTTACTTTTATATATATATATATGTCTACCGGACATTGGCCTAGGGGTTAGAGTGTTCGCCAATGGCCCGGGAGACCTGGGTTCAATCCCAGGTCGAGTCATACCAAAGACTCAAAAAATGGTACTTGATGCTTCCATGCTTAGCACTCAGCATTATAAGGTACGGATCAAGGGTAAAGTAGAGCAATCCAGGAAAGGAGTAGCGCCCTCCCCTACACATTGGTGTAGTAGCTATCGAAAAGGGAGCCTTCGGGTTACCCTCGACTATGGTCGCCAACTTTACTTTATATATATATATATATATCAGTAATTATGTAAGGAAGTTAACAACAGGCTGGCAAAAGTGAGTCGTACATTTGGCTGAGTTTATAAATTCGTGTGGTACAACAAACCATTGAAGAAAATCACAAAAATTTGCGAGATTAGAACCATCGTCCTTGTAACCTTCTTATATGACCCCGAGTCGTTGGTTACTTCTCGTCACCACCTTCAATTCTTAGAACAGTTCCACCAGCACTGCTTCCACGTCATCCTTAACATCCAATGGAGTGACTTTGTCCCTAATATTAAATTCCTTGATCAACATCAAGGTCATGCTAGCGTAGGTGGGTTGCACACGTCACCAAGATGAGGACCATGCAGTGTGGCGATCTCTTCACTGGCCATCGTGACATGGTGCTTGTCAAAGCAACCAAAACCGATAGTCTATCCGAGCAGAGAACCTTGACACTTAGCGTCTCACTACCAAACATGTTGTTTCTTTATTCCCGCAGAGCCACCTTCAAGGACAAAAAGCATAAAAGGGAGAATCAAACCTTTGCCATCAAGCCCTAAACCGACCTTCAGCTTCGGCCGCAGCTGTTTGTCTCGTATCGGCCTAATCAACCACGAACTCGTCTGCAGTCGGCATAGACCACTCCTCTATTGATCTTCGTTTCAAGAAGCTAGGACATAATGTTGATAAAGGAATATAGAGTGCACACATATCTATCTATTTATCTATCTATCTATCTGCGGTAAATATATCAAAATATGTATTCATATGTATGAAAGGATATATATATATATATATATCTTTACATGCATACTAATTGCTCACTTTGGTCACACACATATATATATATATATATATATATATATATATATATATATTGCACTTCATTCATTGACACATAAACACACATATAAACACACATATACATACTAATGATATAATTTGTTGTATTTATAAATAAACAGATATCGGTGATAGCTCATGAATGTCTGCATTTGATCCGATGATCACATTGGTGTGAAACTGACCGTCACAAAGCGCCGTTGACTAATATCCTAAAGCACACACACACACATACACACGCGCGCACAATGCATGTAAATAGAACTGGTTCGTATTTAAACCAATTTGCCAGTGTGCTCTTATGAAGCCTTGCACCAGATAAAGCTCTCTCTGTCTCTCTCATTTCTCTGTCTCTCTATCTCTGTTTCTCTTTCTATTCCTCTTCTTCACTTTCTTTCACTCTGTTCTCTCTCTCTTTCGCTCTCTGTCTGTCTGTCTGTCTGTCTGTGTCTGTCTGTCTGTCTTTCTCTCTCTCTCTCTCTCTCTCTCTCTCTCTCTCTCTCTCTCTCTCTCTCTCTCTCTGTATATAAAAGTGTAAGGCTTGAGTGCGTCTTCCTGTAAATCTCTGACTCTGTATGCACACCAACATAGATATTTGTTGGGCTGATACATACACACACACACACACACACATATATATATATATATATAAGTATATAATCACATCTATGGAAACTGCTTGAGGCCTACTAATAACAACAGTAGTATCTTAATACACATATATGATATATGATAGTAGGAGATATTAAAGACAGAAGGTCTAAAGTTCCTGTCTTTTTCTGCCTCCTACTGAGTGATAAGCTGCAGGCCTGACATACACACGCGCCCGCGCACAAGCCACTTCAAAATTTATCACTTTTCACCCTAATGTTACATATAAGCTTAAAAATATACCAGATAATACCGTAATATTTACTTTATTATCGTTTAAGATATTTTTTTAAACTTATTTTGATGTTAAACTATTTTAAGAAATTTAGTCAAAGACCATGATAATCCACTTTTAAAATTTCTCTTAAAATAACAACACGTTTAAAAAAATTTGGTTTAACCACTACAAGCAATTCACGAAATAATTATGAATTAAAACAATCTTTGATTTCTACTCCATTCAATCCCATCTTCGTTGATTTGAAAAAAATATCTTGTTAAGATGAAAAGACAGTATAAGGCCAGACACATTGGGACTGACAGAGAACAACTGAGGGGTTCTGGGATGTGAGTGGAAGGGAGGGAGAGAGAGGTGGTAAGAGAGAACAGTATGTATGCGTTCATCTTGCGTGTTTTAGATACTTCACCAAATCTCGCCAAATTTCGCGTAGTCTCGTGGTTAACGACAAAATGGCGGCATATTTCATTCGGTAAATCGTTTCTCTTATCCAGCGTTTAATATGAATTTCAAGAGGATTATCGGACCGTGTTGAGATGATTCTGTTTGATTGGGTTAAGTGAGGATTAAATGCTAATCCGATTAGGACTGAGTAAATCGAAAATGTGACGTAAACAAGGCTAAAAGGTTAAAGTCGATAATATATTTTTCCTCCATTTTCTGGTGATCGACAAGTTATTCATACGAACTTCATGTTATCGGACTTTCCTCAACTATGAAGATTCGATCTGGTTAATAAACGCAAAGAAACGATGCTTCTGTGTATTCCGCCAGTTTAAAAATTCGTAATAATTTCTACAACATAATTGGATTTCCCTTCAGCAGATAAAACCCGTTGGTGGTTTTGGCTTAAGTAGCAAGGAAGCGAAAGATAAGCTGAGAGGATGAGAGTCTTGCGTAGTTGAAGGTCATTTTATAGGATATAAACCCCGATATGCATGTTTAGAGTCTAACACGGGTTACGTATTTCCTTTAGGGCCAATGAATGAATGAATGAATGGACGGATGGATGAATGAAGGACTAAATGAATGAAAATAATCAATGTACCAATGAAGTATAAGATTAAATGTACGAATGGAAAAATGAATGAATGAGTGAATGGGTAAAAGAAATAATGGGCGAATGAATGAAGGAAAGAAATACAGAAGGAATGAATAAATAAGCGAATGAATTGAAATAATTCATCAACAAATGAATGAATGAAAGAAGGAATGAAGGAAGGAAGGAAAAAATACAGAAGGAATTAATGAATAAGCGAATGAATTGAAATAATTTATCAACAAATGAATGAATGAAAGAAGGAATGAATGAAGGAATAAGTAAGGTAATTGATGAATAAACGAATAAGAATGAAGGAATAAATGAAAAAAATGAATGCATTGATAAAAGATTAAATGAATTAAAAGAACGAATGTCTCAATAAAAGATTGAATGAATGAAAAGAATGAATTTACTAATGAAGAAATGAACGAACGAAAAGAACGTATGATCTATTGAATGAATATATCTAGAATGAATGAATGAATTAAAAAGTTATAGTATTCATGAATGAACCAACGAATGAATTATAGAATGAATAAAAATACTGATTTAAGCAATCAATGAATGAATAGACAAATGAAAGAAAGAATGATTATAAAAAATGCCGATTGAATTCATCGGCAAATAAATTAGAAATTTTGGGAAATAATTAACAAATGAATATTAAAAAAAATGAATGAATGAAAAAAAAAACGAAAAATGAATGCACGAACGACTTCATGAATAAAAGAAGAGTTTACTGAATGATAGACATAATGAAAAAATGACATTGAATGAATGACAGAGGGAATAAAAGAAGATACGAGTGAAAGAACAAAAGAAAGAAAAACAGGTTGAATGACATAATGAAATAATGAATGAATTAGAACGAATCAATGAATGAAAGACAGAATAGGATAAGGAAAAATGCCGAAAGGAAAAATATTTATCAAGTAGGTTTCATTTGTTTCTTCAATGGCTTACGAAGACGTAGACAATTCTTTGCCCAAGTTGGATTTTTTCTTCGTCAAAAGAAAGAAAGAAAAGAAAAGAAAAGAAAAGAAAGAAAAAAAGGATAAAATAAAGGATAAAATAATTACTGACGCTTGTCAAAGTTTGAAAAATTTTTGCGCAAACAACACCTCCGAATCTACTGATGGGAGCGAACCGATTAGAATAATATATATATATATATATCTTTTGACATTATTCTAATGAAATTTTTTTTGCGCAAACAAAACCACTGAATTTATTGATGGGAGAGACCTGATTAGAATAATGTCAAAAGATATATATATATATATATATATATATATATGTGCGCAAAAGATTTTTTAAACAATAAAATATGAGTAATTTTTAAAGGTTTTTCTTTTATGTGATAGATAGATAGATAGATAGATTGATAGAAATTAGATAGATATAATCTTTTAAAAAGGATAATCTCCCTCTGTATCAACTAAAAATAAAGATGGTGTACTCTTTGATCTTTAAAAGAACTATTCAGTTTGGAGCCGGCTGCCTGAAAGATTTGTGAAGCAGGTATCAAACACAAGTTCGTTCAGAGCGAATCAACATTTTCTAAAAAGAAAATAATACAACTGCAAAAACAACAAAGAATAGCAGAAAATTACCAGTTCTGTTCGTTGTGCGACTGATGACAACACTAGTGCACTATTTTCGTTTGAAGGATCTTTTATTGACATATTAATTAGCTGTTTTTATCTTTCACTCAGTCGCATAAGCTGTGTGCATTACGCGGAAGACAAATGGCTATATATATATACTTTGTGTGTGTGTGTGTGTGTGTGTGTGTGTGTGTGTGTGTGTGCTTTAAGCAGTCGGTTTTTTGTAGACATATTGTACTATAGCCACAATTAACGCCATGTGTGAAATAGACATATAATGTTCATAACGATAGAACATATAAAGAACATAGGAATCTCGAAATTCGAAAACACGTAATGACTTCTTGTTCAGGTACGAAACCTTTTTATTAACTTTGAGTTAAAGGTTTCGACACAAGGAGGAGAGACACAATCTCGCTATGCTGTCTTATTCATTTGGCCCCTATTTCGTGCGGCACCCACGGCGCGCAAATTCGTCTCGCCTCAGCGAGCCCCAAAATTCGACCGTCTTCGTCCAGTGTCTAATCTCAACTCTCTAACTTTCTTCAAATCTCCCATAAAACCTCCGCGCGAGTCCGGTGCGTGACGTCACCCAAACCCTGTCACCCCGTTCCGTCATCTCAGGCTATTGTGACATCTCTGAGTGGCACGTCTATCCCGCATGCGCGTTAACACCTACATCAAGGTTTGCACTTAACTAACCCATGTGCTGAGCCGAAAGGTTCTCAGCCTCCCTTGGCCATTACGTTACAATATTTTATTAAAGACGATGGACAAGTATTTGGAATTGAGTTTTTATTAGCCTTTTCTTTTTCACGAGTGAAATATCGCACATGTACTCATGATAATTTTGAAATAGAACTGATTAATTGTATGAAAATTTGGCGCAAAATAACCTACAAAGGCTGATATGCCTTAAAATCAACCAACCAACCACATTTTTTTCCAAGCCATGTCGAAAAAAATATGGAATAACCAAATACTGAGAAAAAAATTATGAAATTCCTCGACAAAAATAGAATTAATTCTTTGTTGTTCCTAGTTGAGTTTTTTTAAATGGATTTTACTAATTTAAATCAATACTCTTTATCAAAGTGATTCCAGCTTACACGAATGGCAATGAATAGATCTTTGGTGGATTGTGCCTTCCTTCTAATGGGCCATTTAAAAATTTCTACGGTGAATTTTCAATTGGATTTGGATCCAGACTGTTCACTGGCCATAGCATTGATTTTTTATGCCTTTAACAAAGAAAATCGTTAATTCCTTTTGCTCTATAACAAAATGCATTGTCATTCTGGCTTTGTGGCAAATTAGGCTAAGCTTAATAAATATACAACAAATATACGACAAAGGATGCTTTGATTAATTGATTAATTGATTGATTTTAACGGCATGTCAACCTGTCTAGGATTATTTTAAACCAATAAGGTTGGTTGGCTTTTTTTAACATATCAACCCTTGTAGGTTATTTAACGCCAAATCGATTTTTATGTGAATAATCAGTTCTATTTAAAAGAATACCGTCTAGTAAAACAGTTCTAATTTAGCTAATTCAGTTAAGTATAAGTACAGATTTTGTTTACACACAGTTAAATGTCAGAACAGTTCTATGTTAAACAATTCAGTTTAGTGTAAATACAGTTCCAATGTCAAAAATACAGTTCTATTTCAAATAATTCAGTTTAGCATAAGAACGCAGTTTAAATGTAAGTACGGTTTAATTGTCAAAAACATTTCTATTTCAAGCTATTCAGTTTAGTCAAACAATTCAATTTAGCATAAGTATACCGTTAGTTCTATTTAACCCATTGAAAGGACTCTTATCTGGTGCTACCACTCCGGGCCAGAGTGGAACTAGGAGCGATGGCAATGAAGGCGTACTCCGCATTCCCCAAAGCTACAGCATTGCTGGATCCTCACCATTAGATTGTTTAGTGTCATATCAGGACACTCGTTAGGGGGGGGGGTCTTACCCCTCTGCAGAGGAGTAGTCGGTGTATTCTACAGTCCCAATTTTATACCTCTAAGTTTAGAAAGTGCATTCATTGTCCATTTATTTTTACGTTTTCGTGTAGTTGTTTTTAAGAGTTTTTTGTTGACGCACGGAATATGAATAAATTTTCAACGGATCTATTTTAACCATAGATAAAACTCTAATAATTACTAATATTTCAAGTCAGAGTTGACCTGGGAGTAATGGCAAAGAACGGGATGTAATCAACTTATTCTCAGTTTCACTGCTACGGTTGACAAGAGCGAAGTACTTTGATTTGTGATCTAAAATAGCTGCTTGTTGATAAATTTGGTTTGGTTTGGTTTTATGGCATATCAACCATTGTAGGTAATTTATACCAAATTCGGTTTATTCATAAATATCAAATATATGATTTGTAAACATAAGTCAAAGTTGAATAGTTCCAATTATTGCTAGGAATCACCAACAATTCTATTAAACATCACACATTTGTTTACACACAAATGATCAAACAGTACTACTATTAGGAATTCAATTTGGCATAAGTCATTTGTTTGCTCACTGTTTAAATATCAAATGACCCATTGTTATGACTCTTCTCAGGCGCTACCACTCAGGGTCAAAGTGGACCTGGGAGTGATGGCAATGAAGAGGTACTCTGCATTCTCCAAAGCTCCAGTATTACTGGAGCTTCACCATCAGATTGTTTGATGTGATTGCCCGGACACTCATGGAGAGTCTTACCGCTCTGCGGTCAGTGTATTCTACTTTCCCAGCCGACTGGGCTTTCCTTGATAAGAAGTTCGAGTCTCACTGGTTGCTTTGTGCTTCGGCTAAATTAAACTAAGCCAAATAAAAACAAATGCAACAGATATATGACAATGTATCGTATTAGACAGGCATACGGATGTCTAAACAGCTGACCTTGTGGCAAATAAATACCTTTCTCCTGAGCTGTGAAACGCACTGAATTTTCTAGTTGTCACCTTCAAAGGTTGCCATTGTTGACAGCTTCAAGTCGGTTAAATCACACCCGAAGCAAGCAGCACACTTCAAAGGACAATCAATTCTATATTTAAGATTGTCTCTCGGCATGAACAAACAAAGAAAAGCGCTACCGAAAAGAAAGAAATAAGAAAGAAATGAGCCAATGTGTCACTTGGGGACAGAATGGGCGTGAATCGCTCGAGAACCTGTTGTCGTTAGAAGCCCATTGTTTGTAGATTTTGGAATCGACTAGAGTGGTCAATACTTCACTGCCAATTGACCTTTACCCTGACAGATAGCAATATTTCTATCTTGACTTCTAAATGCCAGAAACGAGTTATTTTTCAGTTTTGTCGGTTATACATTCTATAAACAAATATCGTAAGCATTATTATTATTATTGTTATTATTATTATTATTATTCATTTGAAGGTTTTTCACACCAGCATTAGCTGATGGTTTTCCTCGGGAGACTGAGTGACAACAAGTTTCCAGGGCCCTTCTTAGTATTCTGGTCAAACTCAGTTGTTGTGTAGCTGGAATGGTCTCCACCCGTCATCTTCTTTCCAAGTCCTCCACTCCTTTTACCAATCCTTTAGTGACTGTACCAAGAGCACCAACGACAATTGGTATAACCGTTTCTTCCATGTTCCACAGTTTTTTGTTTGTTTTTTCATTTCCCAAGCGAGGTCCAGGTACTTATCCTTCTTTTTGCTTTCTTTCAATTTCACTCTTTCGTCAGCCGGGATCGCAAAGTCCACAATTCGGCAAGTTCTCTTTTTTTTTTTTTTTTTTTTTTTTGATGATTATAATAAGGTCTGATCGTCTGGTCGCGAGTAGGTGATTTGTTTGTATGTCAAAATCCCATAGGACTTTGCATGTCTCATTCTCCCGGACAAATGTTGGGTTGTGCATATACCATTTGTTTGTATGGTCAAATTTAAATTTCTTGCACAGTTCCCAGTGGATTTCCTTTCCAACCCTGTCATGTCTAGTTTTATGCTCTTTGTGTGCTAGCTTGTTTGATTTCGCTTAATATGTGATTGATCGTTTCGTCTTTCTCACCACATAACCTACATGTTATTATATTATTATTTCTATTTTTTTATTAATATAATTATTCCTTGAGAGTTTTTCTCACCAGCGTTAGCTGATGGTCTTTCTCATGAATCTGAGTGACAGTAAGTCTCCTCAAGTCTCCAGAACTCTTCTCAGTATTTTAGCCGATTTTAACAAAGCTTTGGATAGTCTCGCAGCTCCCATTTCCAACTCTCCCAGCCCCCTTACCAAGGTTTTGGGCACTGTTCCGAGAGCACCAATTACAATTGATATCACCGTCACTTTCATGTTCCATAGGTTTTTTCGATCACTGGCAAGATCCAAGTACTTGTCACTCTCTTCGTTTTCTTGGATTTTCAAAGTCCAATCTTCGGCAAGGTTGTCTTTTATCATTATTGTACTTCTTTGAGAGTTTTTCACACCAGCGTTGGCCGATGGTCTTCCACTGGAACCTGATTGACAATAAGTCTTTTCAAGTCTCCAGGACTCTTCTCCGTATTCAGTCCGATCTTAAAAGCGCTGTTTTTTGGATGGTCTCCACTCGTCTTCTTATTTCCAATTCACCCAGACTTTTTACTAATCCTTTGATGACTATCCCGATCGCACCGATTACTGTTGGTATTATCGTCACTTTCATGCTCCATAGTTTTTTTCAATTCTCGAGCAAGGTCCTGGTTCTTATCTTTCTTTTCGTTTTCTTTCAATTTTTCCCAATGGTCTGCTGAGCGGCAAAGTTCCCTATCCGGCAGGTTTCCTGTTTTTTGTTGACTATCAATACGTCTGGTCCGTCTGGCAGAGATTAGGTGATTATTATTATTATTATTATTATTATCCTTACCCAACCCCTCCGCTCGGGCAGGATATGACACAAGGTCAATTTTTTAAGCGGAGTTTAACAGGTTTGAATTCAGAGTTTTCCTTCTCCTAGACTAGTTGCCTCACCAAGGCTGAAGAACCTAGTCTACCCTACTATTTACCCATAGCTGGAGGGAGAATAATTGGATTCATACCTTTCCCAAGGGTATTAGTGCTATGTGAAATCCAATCAGTCCAGGATTTGAACTCGTGTCGCTGTGTCCAATTCCTGCGACGATAACCATTACACCTACATTATTATTATTATTATTATTATTATTATTATTATTATTATTATTATTATTATTTCACTTCTTACGCGTTTTTCACGCCTGATGGTCTTTAGCTGGAGTCTTTAGCTGGGGTCTGAAGGAGAGCAAGTTTTCTCGAGTTCCCAGGACTCTTCTCAGTATTCTATCAGACCACAACAATGCTAGGATCTGTATGGTTTCAATTCTTCCTCTGATTTTCAATTGCCCAGTCTGCTGGGGCTGTAGAATACACCGACTGCTTCTCTGTAGAGGGGTAAGATTACCCCCCAGCGAGTGTCCTGGATATGACACTAAACAATCTGATGGTGAGTCTGTAACTTTGGGGAATGCGGAGCACCCCTTCATTACCATCGCTCCCAGGTCCACTCTGGCCCGGCGTGGTAGCATCTTATAGGGCCCTATCTATGGGTTAAATAGAACTAACGGCATACTTATGCAAAGCCGAATCGTTTGATTAAACTGAATAGCTTGAAATAAAAAAGTTTTTGACAATTAAACCGTACTTACATTTAAACTGCGCGCTTATGCTAAACTGAATTATTTGAAATTGAACTGTTTTTGACATTGAAACTGTACTTACACTAAACTGAATTGTTATATATAACTGCTTGAATAGTTTGAAATAGAAATGTTCTTGACAATTAAACTGTGCACTTATGCTAAACTGAATTGTTTGAAATAAAACTGATTATTTACATAAAAATATATTTGGCGTTAAATAACCTACAAAGGTTGATATGCCATAAAACCCAACAAACCAACCAATCTGATTTTCAATAGTCGACTTTTCTATTATTATTCAATGTATTATTGGAATCCCCGTTACCTTCTTGTTCTATAACTTAGTCAGCTCTCTTGAGAAGTCCAAGTATTTGTCTATCTTTTTGACTCCTTTCATTCTCATTCTGGGGTCCGCTAGAACTGAAACCCCTCCTTTCATTCTCACTCTGGGGTCCGCTAGAACTGAAACCCTTTCTTTCATTCTCACTCTGGGGTCCGCTAGAACTGAAACCCCTCCTTTCTTTTTTCAATAAATTAAGACTAGATCTGGCCTTATTTTCGGGACTGAGTAATCCATTTGTATCTCAAAGTTCCAGAAAATTCTATGGGTCACATTTTTAGGATAGATTATGGTCTGTGCATAAATCAATTTTTAGAATGGTCAAATGTGAATCTCTTGCGCAATTCCCAATGGATCATCTTTCCAACCCAGACGTACCTCGTCTTTTGTTCCTTTTTTCGCCATTTTGTCTCATTCGCTTGCTATGAGATTAACCGTTTCATCTCTTTTTCCATATACTTTTTACACTAGCTATTCTGTTGCGTATTATCAACTTTTGCTTTGATAGAGTTGGTTATTATTCCGGGAGACCGGCGTTCAATCTCAGGTCGCGTCATACCAAAGGCTTAAAAATGGTACTTGATACGTCCTTGTTTAACACTCAGCAACATAAGGTACGTATCAAAGGTAAAGTGGAGCAATCTAGGGAAAGGAGTAGCGCCCTCCCCTAAACCTCGGTGGGGTAGCTATTGAAAAGGGAGCCTTCTGGTCGCCTTCGACTACGGTAGTCAACTTTACTACTACTACTACTTATTATTATTGCAAGTTTTTCACGTCAGCATTTGCAGATTGTCTTTCACTGAACTCTGAGTGACAGTAAATCTCCTCCGGTCTCCAGGACTCTCCTTAGTATTCTGGCCGATCTCAATAGTGTTGTAGTTTGGATGGTTTCGATTCGTCCACCAATTTCTAATTCTCCTTGTCCCCTTTCCAAACTTCGGGGATAGTTTTAGGCCCTTCCAAAATTTTCACACCAGTTTTAGTTGGTATTTATCAATGTATTCTGAGTAACAGCAATTCTCGGGGCTCCAGGACAAAAAAGTAAAAAGGGAACTTCTGAAAAGCTAAAAGTATTAGAACCCGGTGAGAAACGATATCACTAACAATGGTCTGCTAGCTTTGCTTGCAAACCATTACTCCACCCGACGTGCTTTAGTTATTTACCAAGCATAGTTTAGTATGGCAAAGGACTTGAAGTATAAACCACCCAGTGAGAATAGAATTCACAGGTAATGGTCTATCTGCCTACCTTGCCTACCAATCACAACATTAAATATTTGTATACTTGTAAGAAATTATCCCCATGGACAGCATATAATACAACGTTGATGGGTTAGGTGGTATATTGCTCATTAGATTATAAAAGTTGGCGACCGTAATCGAGGGTGACCCGAAGGCTCCCTTTTCAATAGCTACTACACCGAGGAGTAGAGGAAGACGCTACTCCATTCCCTGGATTGCTCCTCTTTACCCTTGATTCTTACCTTATAATGCTGAATGTTTGGCAAGGAGGAATCAAGTACTATTCTTGGAGTTTTTGGTATGAATAGACCTGGGATTATTTAATTCTATCTAATTCGTTAATGGTTTGTAATTAACCAATATGGCTACGATGCTACAAAAAGTCAACAGTCGTTTTAAAACATAAATAGTTGGGTTAAATTTTCTGATTGCAATACTAAAGCAAAAGAATCCAGTTTATTTTACACTTAGCTTCGGAATGTCTTATAAGTTCAATCTTTAAGCAGCGTGTAACGCTTACACACCAAACATGAATTTAGTGTCGGTACAGAATCGAAAGTTGCTACACAATCACAAACGAAAGTTGTTACACAAATGCAAATGAAACAATTCGGTTGGTTTCATGATACGAAAGTTTATTGAGACTGCAACTTTTGAAGAGACCGACAAAAAGAGAAAGATTGTTAATGGAATGAGTCAACTGATTTAGATAGAATATATAGAGTAAGGAGTGCGAGGTGATGATATCGACTGAGACATAGTTATTATGCGAAATGAAAAGGGGCAGGCACTTTATTACTTTCTTCACAGACCCGGACGTCAACTGTGCGCGTGCAATCTCACCGTCTGTTGACCCCCGTCCCCTAATATCGGAGTCTCTTCGTCGTTTGTCGTTTCCAACTCCGTCTCCAAGTGACCCCTCCTCCCTGACTGACTGCCCGAGTCAACTTCCGTCTTTTTAATCTTGCTTATATATATATGTTCTTCTAATTATTTTCTTAACTAATGCTTTAATGATTCATGGGCGCTAAAACACTTTCGTGACACGTCATTGCAAAATACCAGCTGATGTCAATCTAAATGTTTATTGTAATATATATTTTGCTTACAGCTGATTCTGAAACAAACTGTCGATTCCTATTTTGACAGGAGTTGACACGCGTATGCGAAACAAGGTTTACCCGCCTTGACCTTTCCAAATCGAAAACAATTTATTACTAAAATAATTAACTAAAATCCATAATTATTCTACTAGAGTGCAGTTTATTTGAATTTTGAGCCTTTCCTTTTCCGTGGTTAAAGAACCCAGTCTACTCCAAGTGGGTAGGGAAGATATGGATTCATGCCTTTCTCAAGGGCATTAGCACGAAGTGAAACACAAACACCCTCGTACCTTGTGCTGGCTTTGTTTCCCTGTGCAACGTTGCTATATTACATATATTGTAGGGATTATATTTATGTGTCTACAAAATTTTCTCTCTTATCCTTAGGATAGTGTTTTTTTATGGAACAATTTGTACATCAACACAATTTTGATCGCTTCTTCATATTTTTTTTTTTTTCAAAGGTGACTCTTTCAAAAACTACTCTCATAATTTAACCGCAAACAACAGTGCATAGGCCTGACTATAATCCTTTTCGTACAAAAAGCACAATAACCACAAATATATCTTGAAGGCTACCCTTGGTTCTCGCTTAGCAATACAGAGGTGTAGCTTTTTGCCAGTGTGAAGAGAAACTATTCCATCTTGAGGCAGATAATCTTTTTATCGTTGAGAATATTGAGAGAGAGAGAGAGAGAGAGAGAGAGAGAGAGAGAATGGCGACGACACTAACACAGACATCATCGCTAAAAAAAGAAATGAAAAAATGACTAGAGGTTATAAAACCGAGTTCAACAAACAAAGGAGACTATACATAAATGTTTGTTGTTTGAACTTGAGAGGCAAAGCGTTGTTAATATTATACATTGATTCATTACGACTTTATTTATTTGTTTGTCTATGTTATTTTTATAACAACTTTTTGGCTGCTGAACCCTTTTTGACGACTGTGTGAAATTTTGAGATGAGAAGTTATTTATTGATTTTTGTGAACATTTTTTTTTCGTCTCCGCTGATATCACAGAGTTTTATCAACGGCACAATCTCCTATCTATCTATCTATCTATCTATCTATCTATCTATCACAGTTTGTTCACATCTATCTATCTATCTATCTATCTATCTCAGTCTGCTCATATCTGTTTCTCTGCCTCTTTTCTATTTTGTATGTGTATGTGTGAGTGTATATATATATGTACCAATTTATGTCAATTTATCATTGTATGTTCTATCTATCTATCTATTTATCTATCTATATATCTATCTTAGTCTTTTCATCTCTCTCTCTCTCTCTCTCTCTCTCTCTCTCTCTCTTTCTCTCTCTCTCTCTCTCTCTCTCAGTCTGTTCATATCATTTTCTCCGTCTGCTTCTATCACGCGCGTATGTGTGTGTATCTACATTTATCAGTCCATTTGTCTTTGTCTGCCCCTATCTATCTATCTATCTATCTATCTTAGACTTTTCATATCTATCTATCTATCTATCTGGCTGTTATTATTATATATTATTTGTTCAGTATCTAAGCCACTGTCCCGTACACGCATACCGTCACGTACACAGATTCGCAATCACTGGTACATTTGTAGGCAGCATACAAAACGTAGAGACAGATATAAAGACAGACACACATACACACACACATATACACACACACACACACATACACACACACACGCGCATATATATATATATATATATATATATATATATATATATATATATATGTATGTATACTCATACTTGCATACATGCATATATATGTGTTTACCCACACACACACACACACACACAAATATATACACACAAATATATACATACATATATATATATATATATATATATATATATATATATATATATATATATATATATATAGTGCAGTAGGTCTATTGTCGTCTAAATTACGCAAAAATGAAAATAACAATGACACAGCGTATGTCTGTGCATATATATATATATATATATATATATATATATATATATATATATATATAGTTAAATTTGTGTATAATGTAGTCACCGGGCGGTCGACTTGGGTCACTGATTACATCCACCACCACCACTATTTGTTGAGGTGGTGGTGGTGGTGGTGGTGGTGGTGGTGTATCATCGTTGTCTTCTAGTTACTTACCTCGTCAAAATCGATTGATCGCCCAAAGGACAAAGTTGTTTTCCCCCCAATCGATTTATGGCTTTTCTAATGTTTTTCAATCGAACAGTTTGTGTGTCTGACTCACTAAGGAGATTCAAGAGAGAGAGAAAGAGAGAGAGAGAGAGAGAATTGTTAAAAAGAGGGGATGAAATAATAAAAAAAAGGAAAAAAGAAGGAAAAAGAATCAGAAAAAAAGAAAGAGATAGGGAGCGCAAAAAAGGAAAGGAAACTGAAAAGAAAGAAGGAATAAAAGAAAATGATCGAAGAAAAAAAGGAAGCAAATGGTTAAAGAAAGAAAGAAAGAAAGAAAGAAAGAAAGAAAGAAAGAAAGAAAGAAAGAAAATTCAAGTAAGCAATAAAATACATAAAAAATGAACGAAAGAAAGAAAGAAAGAAGATGAATACGAGTTAAAAATGTACTGAATACAAGTGAAAAACAATAAACGATGAGAAAGAAAGAAAGAAAGAAAGAAAGAAAGAAAGAAAGAAAGAAAGAAAGAAACTATATTTTTGTAAATAAAGATATTAGAAAAGAAGAAATGAAAATTCTTTTTTAGTAAATGCAAAAAATAAGAATATGATAGAAAAAAACAGAAAAGAAGGAAAAGTAATAAAGAGAGAAAAGGAATAAAAAAGAAAAGAAAGAAAAAAGAAAAAAAAGAAAGAAAAACCCAATTTTCAATATAAAAAATATTAGAAAAAAGAGGAATAGATAAAAAAAATTTTTAAAAATCTTTTTATCAGGGAAGACAAAAAAAAATCAAAACATGCTTAAAAGAAAATACTGTATAATCGAATTAATGAAAAGAGAAGAAAAGGAAAAAAAAAATGAAAGAACTGCAGATAAAAAGTAATCATTGAAAAGATGAAAAACAGAATGAAAGAAAATGAAGAAGAAATTGTAAGATTAAAAAAAAACGATAGAAAACAGAATTTAAAAAAATTAATACAACTTTTACAAGGTTTTTTTGTTTTTTTACTTTTTTTCTTTTCTTTTACGAACAAAAATAAGTCTGTCTATTTTTTGGAAAAAGCACCCAACTCCTCCCTACTCAAATCTAGTCAAACCAATATATTACTCTTTTCAAACACACCTACAAAATAATAATAATAATAATAATAATAATAATAATAATAATAATAATAATAATAAAGAAGAAGAAGAAGAAGAAGAAGAAATTAAGGAGTATCATAATATTCATACTACTATTTCTACACAACTACTACTACTAATAATAATAATATTTTACTACGACTACTACTACAACTACTACTACTACTACTACTACTAATAATAATAATAATAATAATAATAATACGACGACTAATGATAAAAGTTAGAGTCAAAATGGCGAAAATAAAATCCTCTTTGATATTTTCCAAGCTTGGTCTTTCGTGATACATTTTTTTAAAGAATTTTATTTTGATATTTTATTTGAATTCTTTTCTTGATTCCTATTGCTAGTTCCTTTCGGATTTCTCTAGAACTGGCACGTCCAGTGGTATTCTGACGCGTTCGTCTTCACGGAGCCATTGGGGTCGGCAATTGATTCTTGATCTGGCGAATCGTTTGCTTTCTCGGACGAACAGATCGGGCAGCTGTCACTGAAGACGAGAGTTTACCCGCCCCCCTCTCTATCTCCCTCGCTAAAAAGCCAGTCTTCAAGTTTAAGAATATTCTTTTAGCCATCAATCTCCAACTTTCCCGCTTTTTTTTTTATTGTTTCTTTTCTTGATTTTCAGCCATTTTTCCCTTTAAATATTTGTGTTTTTACGTCTTTATCATTCGATTATATTTTCGGTGTCACTTCTGCTTATAATTCGATATTTACTAACTTTAGTACGACATCATAAGACTTGGTTGGAACAGCTAGAAAAACAGAGAAGACGGCATGATATAAAACTTCCCAATGTAGAGGGATGACTGATCGAGAAAATCTGCATTTGAAATTTAGGTGTGTACTTGAGCTCAAACACTTTCTTCTTCTTCTTCTTCTTCTTCTTCTTCTTCTTCCATTATTATAAACATCTTTTCGGGTTTTTCACATCAACGCTTGTTTGGATCTCAAAATCCCAGAGGGGTTTGTGCGTCTCATTCTCCAGGACAGATTCTGGGTTATGCATATGCCATTATTATTTTACTTCCTGTAATTCTTTCACGCAAGAGTTAGCTGTTCGTCTTTCACTGAAGAATGAGAGACTGCAAGCCTACCTAGGTTTCCCGGATTCTTCTGGGTATTCTAGCAGATTCTAATGCTGTGGTCGGGATGGTCTCGATTCTGCCTTTGACCACCAGTAACCCCAACCTCTTTTCCAAGCCTTCCAAGTGTGCCAATTACAATTGGTATCACCGTCACCCTCATGAAGTTCTCTGGATAGGTTCAAGTATTTGTCCATCGTTTCGCTTTCTTTTATTTTCACTCTTTGCTGGGCAGAGAAAATCAACTTCATGACAAATACTTTTTATTATTATGATGTCAGTTCTTGTCAGTTTTTCACATCAGTGTCTGTTGATGATCTTTCACTGGAGTCTGAGTGACAGCAAGTTTTCTCAGATCTGCAGGATTCTACTCAGTATTCGAGACTATCTTATCAATGCTTATATTTACCCAACCCCTCCGCTCGGGCAGGATATGACACAAGGTCAATTTTTTAAGCGTAGTTTAACAGGTTTGAATTCAGAGTTTTCCTTCTCCTGGACTAGTTGCCTCACCAAAGCTGAAGAACCTAGTCTACCCTATTATTTACCCATAGCTGGAAGGAGAATAATTGGATTCATACCTTTCCCAAAGATATTAGTGGTATGTGAAATGCAATCAGTCGCGTCCATGATTTGAACTCGTGTCACCGTGTCCATTTCCTACGACGATAACCATTACAACACGGGCAATGCTGGAGTTTGAATCGTCTCCATTCGTCCTCTGATTTTCAATTCTTCTCGCCTTTTTACCAAGTCTTTGAGGAGTGATCTGAGAGCTCCAATTATAATTGGTATCACCCTCATTTTCCAAGGCTTTCTCAGTTCTTTAGCAAGCTTCTATGATTATTTTGAGAGTCCTTCCCACCAGCGTTAGCTGATGGTTTTTCCACTGGAGTCTAAGCGATAACAAGTCTACCCAAGTCTCCTCAACTCTTCTCAGTATTCAGGCCGATCTCAGCAATGCTATAGTTTGGCTGGTCTCCACTCATCTTCGTATTTCCAAGTCATCCACTCCCTATACAAATCCTTTGGTGACTACCGAGCACACTGATTACAATTAGTATCATCGTCACTTTCATGTTCCATAGTCTTTTTTTTAGTTCTCGAGCAAGGTCAAGGTGCTTATCTCTCTTTTCACTTTCTTTCAGTTTTACCCTGTGATCAGCTAGAACAGCTAGGTCAACTATTGTTGTTTTGGTTTTTTGTTGTAGTTGTTTTTTTATTAACTATTACGAGGTCTAGTTGTCTGTATTATACTCATTGCAAGTTCTTCACACCATCTTTATATTGTGGTCTTTCACTGGGATTTCAGTGACAGCAAGCCTTCTTAGGTTTTTGAAATTCTTCTGGGTATTCAATTGGTATCACTGTCACCTTTTTCCATAGATTATTTTAGTTCTCAAGCAAGGTTCAAGGACTTATTTCTCTTTTCTTTTTCTTTGATTTTTAATCTGAAAAACAGTTGATATATTTGATTATTCTACTTTTTTGTGAATTTTTAACACCAGTTTTGATTGGTGGTTCTTCACAGATGTCTGACTGAAAGAAAGTCTCCCCTAGTTTCCAGGACTCTCATCAGTATTTTGACTGAACAATGCTGTTGTTGGGATGGTCTCAGCTGCGTCACCAATTTCCAATTCTTCCAGCCCCCTTCCTAAGCTTTTGGGGACTGTTCCAAACGTGCCAACTACTACTGGTATCACCATCACCTCCATATTACCTACCTTCTTTTAGTTCTCTGGGAAGTTCGTTTTCTTTGATGTTCACTCTGGACTGTCGGGGCACCAAAGTCCATTATTCTGCAGTTTCTCTCTTTTTCTTTTAGATTATCACTAGGTCTGGTCGTCTGGCTGAGATTAGGTGGTTTGTTTGTATCTCAAAATTATTATTATATTACTCATCTGAGAGTTCTTTACACAAGCATAAGCTGATGGTCTTCCGCAGGAGTCTGAGTGATAGCAAGTCTCCTCAAGTTTCCGGGACTCATCTCAGTATTTTGGTCGATCTTAATAATGCTGTAGTTTGGATGGTCTCCGCCCGTCCCGTTATTTCCAAGTCCTCCAGTCCCTGTACCAATCTTTGGTGACTGTACTGAGCGCGCCAATATTTTCATTATTTACTCCTTTAGAGTTTTTCACATCAGTGTTAGCTCATGGTTTTTCACTGGAGTTTGAGTGACAGCAAGTCTCCTCAAGTTTCCAGGACTCGTCTTAGAATTCTGGCCGTTCCCAGCAGTGCTGTGATTTGGATAGTGTCTACCCGTCAGCCAACCTCCAAGTCCCCCAGGCCCTTCAATAATCCTTTAGTTATTGTGCCTAAAGCATCAATCACAATTGGCTCAATCGTCACTTTCATGTTTCACAGCTTTTTCAATCCTCTAGCAAGGTCGAGGTACTTATCCTTCTTTTCACATTTCTTCAGATTTATTCTGTGGTCCAAAAAGACAGCAAAGTCGACAACTTTTCAAATTCTCTTCATTATTATTATTATTATGCCAGTTTTTGCACCAATTGTATCAACGAGTTTTCAGTTGAGATCACGCGACAAGTCTTCTCAGTATATTTTATGTCATATGAATTATCGTACCATTGGTATGTTACTAGAGATCAAGTGACAGCAAGTTTTCTCTATATTCTTTATTAGAAATATTATACACATTTTCGCATCAGTAGTATCTTATGCTTTTCACTGGAAGTCAAGTGACAGAAAATCTTCTCAAATTCTAGCACTCTCCTCAGTATCCTTTATAAGAATTCTCATACGCATTTTTACACCGCTTGTATCTTGGGTCTTTCACTGGGGATCAAGTGAGATAAAATCTTATGTGAATTTTGGCACCAGTAATATATGGTGACTTTTCTGGGCATCATGTGATCAAGTCTTCGCAATACTCTAGCACTCTCCTCGGTATTCTTAAATCATTAGCTGAAATCAAGTGACAACAAATATTTTAAATCTCCTCAGTATTCTTACCAATTTCAATTATTCTTCGTATTTCTATCTTGTTTCTTTCACATTTGGATCAGGGCTTTTCTTGGTTAGCTGCAGCAAATTTGCCAAAAATGATCGATGTGAAGTTTTCTATATAAAGTCCATTTTGTCATTTCTTCTTCTTCTTCTTCTTCTTCTTCTTCTTCTTCTTCTTCTTTGTCCTTTATATGGCTTTTAGTACAATAATCGCAAAAAATCACATTGATGAAGACCAGCATCTTTACTGTCACTGCTGTCGTAATCCTAAAGGAATTCCCGTCATGAGTCAGACCCTCGCATCGGAGCTAAATCGTCTTTAAATTCTCAACCGTTTCCGTAGAGCTTTTGAAACTTTTAATTTGATCGATTCCATGAAACCTTTTCACAAGAAACGACGTGTACAATATATTGACAAGCATTTAGAAAATTCTTTTTCGTTTCTGTCTTTCTTTCTTCTCTCACTCTCTCTCCTAATCTCTCTCTCTCTCTCTCTCTCTCTCTATGTATATGGGGGAGTCCCCGTGACGTAGTGGCTAACGTGCTGGCCTGTGGCATCATAGTTAACGAGTTCGAATTCCAGTCACGCAATAACGCTCATTTTCAGACTAATCGCCTTTGGAAAGGCTTGATCTTCCTTATATCCCTTGCTAAAGAGCACCACTACTATCTGTATTTACCCAACCCCTCCGCTCGGACAGGATGTGACTCAAGGTCAATTTTTAAGCGGGGTTTTCCTTCTCCTAGACTGGCTAAAGAATCCAGTCTGCCTTGCTATTTACCCATAGCTGGAGGGAGAATAATTAGATTCATACCTTTCCCAAAGGTATTAATGCTATGTGAAATGCACTCAGCCTCATCCAGGATTTGAACTCGTGTCACCGTGTCCATTTCCTACGACGATAACCATTACACCACGGGTGCCACTACTATCCTTTTACAAGTATGTCTTTGGGATTAAATAACTCACGAAAGTTGATATGCCATTAAAAATCAAAGTATATATTTATGTATATAAAGGCAGCATTTATCCTTTAAAGATGTTTTGTTTAAATAGGACACACACACGCCGTATTTGCCTACTCTGTTCTCGATCTGAACTATCCGCCGAATGAATCATTTCACTTTGGGATGAAATGAATTAAAGAAGGCGCCGTATGTTTTCCAAGTATTTTCAGTCCCATCTGGAGTCATTTTGGGTGGAACGAATGATCAGCTGAAGTACAAACAGAGGGGTGATATCTTTATATATTAAAGTAGGAGGAAGAACCAATGGGAGAGGAATTTACGGAAGATTAGAATTTTTACTTGGATTGCGGATGGAGATTTGGCAGAAACTGTGTTATAGGCCTTTTGGAATGCTTTATTTGAAGTTGATCTTATTTAGGGAAGATTTATAGGTTTTTATATTAAGGGGCTTCAAGAATTCGGATTTTTTTTTTCTTTGTGTGACGTGGAAGTGTTTTAAATTAGAATTTTTCTGTATTTCGAGGTAGATCACGAATGTATTTTAGGGTATTAAGAGATTGAACTAATGTCTGATAGAAGAAGTGTTAAACGTCTCAATAGATCTGTTGTTGTCAGATCTACGTAGGTACCTATCTTATTGGTGAACCATTCTCCTGGTTAATATTTAAACTGGTACTTTCCTTGGTCGTACAAAAGTAACTAGTCGAGGGAGAGAAGTTATTACATATGATTAGCTTAGTTGTGTTAAATATGAAATTATATTTAATGAGTTTTATTTTATTAGAAGAGACGTTTGAATACACACACACACACACACACACACACACACATATATATATATATATATATGTAAAGTATAAAAGACCAGTTACGATTGTCTATTTTTCCAATTACAATGTTCACTATCAAAAAGGTATTTGTATTTGAAAATTTCAGACCGAGTTCAAGTCCTGTATAAGGTTGTTTACGCTACGCTTCTTGCTAATGAGCTTAGGAAAGGCATGAATCCATCTGTTATTCTAGTTATTGTTAAATGAAAGGGTAGAAAGGATTCTTTATTCTAAGTTAGTGTTGTGGCCCCGGAAAGGGTCACAAATGAAAACGCAGACACGGATATTAGGTAAACAGATTATATTGCACAAGAAAGATAGAGTTACATAGAAAAGGTAATAAGTCTCGTACTGTTTCGGATAACTCCGGTATTGTTCGGCTGGCAGCGAAATCTCTCAGTACTAATAAAGGTGAGAAGTCCATTATGGTGAAATGGGTAAGGCTCCCACAACAGTTAGGCAACCAGTCAAGGCGAAGGAAAACTAACACCAGCTTTATTCCACTTAAAGATTGACCTTGTGTCACATCCTGCCAATGGTGTTGATGTGAGACAAATAAGTGCAAAACAGATATTTCAAAATGAAAAAAAAAAAAACATCCTTCAGACTTGCTCGAGGTATACACCTGAAGTTAGTGTTGCCCAAACGTGTGAAGGGAGACATCCTCGTTGTGTTGTGGTTGATGTGCTAGACAAGATCGAAGTATGCAGGTTCGTACTCTACTCGCGCAATTACGTTCACTTTTGGGCTAATACCCTTGGAAAAGATATGAGTCCCCAAATCCACCCTTGATTATAAGTTAAATTGTATCACTACTGTTCTTCTATGATGATGGCTTTGGCATTAAATAACCCTCGAAGATTGATATGCCATTAATCAAAGGTTTTAGAATGGTCTTGCTTTCTTATACGTGAATTTGACAATTATGATTGATATACTTGAATTTTATTCTTTGTTGGTTTTACGGCATATCAACTTTTGCAGGTTATTTCATGCCAAAACACGTTCATAACAATATTCAATAGGATCTGTGAATGAATAGTTTGTAGGTAACAATTTTTAAATGAGCCAGAGCTCATTTGTTAGCGCACAGTTAAATGGTTTCAAGTATTGCTAACACATAGTTTTATTTGCATAAAGTTAAATGATTTCAGGTATTTCTATGAAATCGTAATAATTCAATTTAACACCAGTCATTTACTTGCACACAGTTAAAGCGTTTACAAAATGATTAAATATTTCTATTTGACTCCTAGATAGGACTTGGGAGTAATTGGAATGAAGGAGTACTCAACATTCCCCAAAGCTCCAGGATTGAAGCCTCACTACAGGAGGGCTTAGTACCATATCAAAGGACGTTCATTGAAGGGAAGGGTTTCTTACCCCTCAGCAGAAATGCAGTCGGCGTCTTCTACCAATCCAGCTTACTGTGTACAGACATTTTATTCACGTATTTCGTCATTTGAAACTTTTCTGCTTCATCAGCAATTTGTATAAAGATTTATTTTGAAAAATATTGTAAATATAATTTACCTGTTTCTTTTCTTTCTTTCTTTCTTTCTTTCTTTCTTTTTGTCTTTAATAAGAATTTTTTTTCTTTTCTAGGTAAGTATTCTCCAGAATTCTCATAACATTGGGCGTAAATAATCTGAGAAGTTGATGTAAATTCAGGTAGGATCAATTTTCAGTCTTCTCTTGGGTTCATTACCTGTTTGACAAAGAAAAGAGTCGTAAACTATTTTCGTGGTCACACACACACACACCCCCTGCACACACACACACACACACATATATATATATATATATATATATATAATTCTAAAATTGATTTTCAAATTTGCGAGACGATTTATAAAGTTACAGTGAAACAGGAGGTCGTGATAGGCATGTCTGGATTTGAAATTTCTTTAAAGTCATTTTTTAAATCATCTTTGAAATTTGATGGGGTATATTGTTCTATTTCCGTTAACCATGACCTATAGTAAGTATTCTTTGTTATCTTAGCTATAGTTAGAATTGAACCCGCAACTTATATATATATATATATATATATATCGTGGAAGTGCTCTTCGATAATCGATTATCTGATGACAACAGTTACGCTTCTTAGATTAGCTTTAGTTACATCCAAAACAATAAAGAAAATTGTTTTCGAAACATGTTTCATTGGTTTGGTTTCTTGATTTAATGGCATACCAGACTTGATGGGTTATTTAATACCAAACCCATCCTTGTTGTAGAACATTAGTGGTACTACTTAACCCATTGCCTGGCGGTGGGAAAAGGGGATTCATACCTTTCCGAAGTGTATTAGTCCGAAAGTAAACGTAATAGGATGAGTAGAGCGCGAATTCGCTTAACAGAATTTCGTAGTCCAGCTCATTAACCACTACTACACTCTGCAGAGTCCTCCATATATATATATTAGAATTACCATGACTAGAAAATCCGTCAAACACCTACGTGCGACATACGGAACACTGAACAGCTGTCTCGAGTTGGGCACCTCGGGTAGTGTAATGGTTAGCAAGCTTGACTAGCAAACCTGCAAGAATGAGTTCGAGTCTCATTGGGTGCCCCATTCAATCGGCCTTGTGCTACATCGAAGCAAAGAGCTTCGTAAATTATAACAGCTGTCTCGAGCTTTTTGGGTCTTAGCAGCAGTGCACCCCGTAATCTCCACCACTGGAGATCGAACCAACAACCACAGTATGCAGAAGCCGAAACTCTACCACTGGGACACCGGTTCATGTCACAAATAAGTATAGTTAATTCCGCAACGCTTATGTGTAACATGAACCTGTGGCCCGGTGGTAGAGTTCCTGCTCCTGCATACTATGGTCGTTGGTTGGACCTCCAGTGGTGGAGATTACGGGGTGCACTGCTGCTGAGACCCAGAAAGGTCAAAACAGCTGTTCAATGTTCCGTATGTCACACGTAGGAGTTTGCCGGATTTTCTAGTCATGATAATTCTAATATAACATTAATTCCTCCATTTGAATAAATATATGGAGAGAATGAAAATGATATGGGTGTGTGAGAGTAAAAGATACGAGGATCATAAAAAGTTTCCAGACTTTTTTCGTATGGGCACTTTTATTGATAGTACACACATGAAACTCGAGTCTCCTTCGAAGTAATCTCCTCCAGCTGCAATGCACTTGTTGTACCGTTCCAACAACCTCTCGAAGGCCCCATAGAAGACCTCTTGTGTGACCGTGTCAATGACCTTCGTCACAGCCTCTTTCAAGAAGATTCCTTGGGAAAAGGCCAGCACTCTTCAAATCGGGTTAGTGTTATTTCCAGCAGGATAATGCACCAGTCCACAACTCTATCCTTGTCACAGACTATTTGACCAAAATGGGCATCAAGACACTTCCTCAGCCTCCTTATAGTCCAGACCTTGCTCCCTGTGACTTTTGGTTATTCCCTAAGCTCAGAGGCTGTCGTTATGAGACAATTGAGGAGATGAAAGAGGCTGTGACGAAGGTCATTGACACGCTCACACAAGAGGACTTCCATGGGGCCTTCCAGGAGTTATTGGAACGGAAAAAGTGCATTAAAGCCGGAGGAGATTACTTCGAAGGGGACTAGAGTTTCATATGTGT
The DNA here is from genome assembly GCA_963585895.1 of Sepioteuthis lessoniana. Classification (NCBI taxonomy): domain Eukaryota; kingdom Metazoa; phylum Mollusca; class Cephalopoda; order Myopsida; family Loliginidae; genus Sepioteuthis; species Sepioteuthis lessoniana. The sequence goes on from OY757927.1 coordinate 6,543,385, forward strand.
ACTATCAATAAAAGTGCCCATACGAAAAAAGTCTGGAAACTTATTTAATGATCCTCTTATATATATATATATATATATAGTAGGGAGTCCCCATGGTGTAAAGAAGTAAGCGATTTCGGGAAATGAGATGAACCCCTTTATCCCTCCAGCTATGGTTGAAATATTACTATTGCTGCCTTCCTACAAGAATGCCTTTGGCATTAAACAACTCACCAAGAATGATATGTGATTGAACAAAGAATACTAACCAAATCTTTATATATATATATATAAATATATATATATATTCTCATTGTATTTGATGACGACCATTAACCTAGTCAAAGTCAAACATATGACGAGCACAGGGGATTTGTTTATGGCCGTGAAAGTTTGTGTAAGAACCAGTCATATTTTTAGGATGAACTGATAACAAATGATGCAAGGATGTCATATATTTCTCAAGTGTTGAATTTAGAACATTTTCTTTTTCCTAACTTGGTTGTCTTTCCTTGGTTAAGTGTCCCAGTTTACTCTCCTACTTATCAAAGCTGTCGGTTAGAGAAGAGACAGATACCTTTGACACGAGTATTTGCACCAAGTGAAATGTAAGGATTGAACTCTGTTCATCGTCTTCGTTACATATCTCTCTTTCTCTCTCTCTTTCACTTTCTTTCCCTCTTTCTCTTTCTTTCTTTATCTTTTTCTCTTTCGTTCTCCCATTTTCGCTTTCTCTCTTTTTCTCTTTCGATCTTCTTTCTCTTGTTCGTGTTTTCTCTTCTTTTCTTTTTTTTCTCTCTTTTTCTTTTTCTCTCTATCTTTCTCTTTCTCTCTTTTTTCTTTCTCTCTCTTTATTTCTTTTCCACTTTCTCTCTTTCTCTTTCCCTCAAGCTCACTTTTGCTTTCTCTCTTTTTATCTTCATATCTTTTTTTCCCTCGTTCTCTTTTTTCTCCTTTTCTTTTTCTCTCTCTCTTTCTCTCTCTCTTTCTCTTTCTCTCTTTTTTCTTTCTCACTCTCTTTATTTCTTTTCCTCTTTCTTTCTTTCTTTCTTTCTTTCTTTCTTTCTCTCTCCTTGTGCACACACATACACACACATGTATATGGGGTTGTCCAAAAAATTCTCAGCCTCTCCCAGATTTAAGATTTGTTACACATCTCTCAACTTTGTAGTGGGCTCACCTGTATAGATGACCCAGTCGGCTAGGAAGGCAGAATATACCAACTGCATCTCTACAGACAGGTAAGACTCCCCCAGAGGGAGTCATATAACACTAAACAATCAGATGGTGAGGTTTCAGTAATTCTTGGGCCTTAGGGAATGCGTAGTACCTCTTCATTGCCATCGCTCCCAAGTCCACTGTGACCCCGAGTGGTAGCTCCTGATAGGGTCCTATCTACGAGCCCAACAGAACTGTTTGACATTTAAACTGTATACTTATGCTAAATTGAATTGTTTGAAATAGAACTGTTTGATCATTTGACTGTGTGTAAACAAGTGACGGATGTTTAATTGATTTGTTAGTGATAAATAGCAGTACTTTGAACCTTATAACTTTGTTGACATGCTAAACTGAATTGTTTGAAATAGAACTGTTTGACAATTTAACTGTGTGTAAACAAATGATTGATGTTTAATTGAATTGTTAGTGATAAATAGCAGTACTTTGAACCTTATAACTTTGTTGACATACTAAACTGAATTGTTTGAAATAGAACTGTTTGAAGTTAGTTGGATTATTTACATTAGATAGAAATAAGTGAAACCATTTTACTGTGTGCAAAAAATCAGCTTAGGCTCGTTTCAAAATGTTATCTGCAAAACGTGTTAAGAAATCATATATTTAATATATATGTATAAAAAGATACGGTATTAAATGACTTACAATAGTTGATATGCCATAAAACAAAACAAAACAAAATATAAAAAATCACAGGTATAGTAATCCGAATTAGTTTTTTTTAGTTTAACAGGAAGTAGTTGAGTGTTGCCACAACAAAAATTCTCAGCTGTGGCTCTTAATTCTGTTTGAGGCTGAGAACTTTTTAACCCCCCATATATATATATATATATATATATATATACGAGGGTCGGTCAAAAAGTTTTAAGTTTGTCACACACTACTCACTTTTGTATGTGGCTCCTTTTTCTGGCTGAAGCTTTGAACTTTTTAAAGACTTCTTGCATATGATATAATGTTAGCATAAGATGGAAGCCCATTTTAAACCAGAAATTCTAAAACGTGATACCTTGGCTCAAAAACAACTTTATTAGTCAAAGTAAACTGCATTATAATTGATGCAAAATTGCCAAGCATCTGACAACAAACAGTTTGTTGCCCTAGAATCATGGTTCACGGGTGTCGACAAACAGCCTGAAGGGATTTTCTGTCTGGTCCGCATTAGAGGAGCCCTGCTGGCACGCACATATATGCATGTAAGCCCCGGAAAAAATGCTGGAGACTGAAATGGGATGTCCGTTTTAGCCGGGGGAGGGTGTTATGAAATATGGGGTTTTGCGTTAATCTGCCACAAGATAGACCTCTTACTGTTTCTCGGTGCTTGCCAAACTGTTTTGAACTTTTGATGCAAAAATTGTGAATCACGACAGATGGATACTGTTGTGATAGTTTGATCAGATTGTACGAGGCTGCAATAGATTAATGAGTTACAGAACTTCCAAATGGCCTAGAGGATATTCTAAGGATGAATATTTCGTTTGGGTGAAAGGTTAAGCGGTTGAAAATTTTGTCGCCCCAAGTAAAACAACTTTTTACGATCATCCAGCGGAAACTAATTTTAATCAATAATAAACCCATGGTCTTCACTTTCAGTCGAGTCAAGCAAGTTAAGCAACGATCGACCTGTTCAGTACTTAGATAGGTGACCAATTAGCAATAGCATGTACTGTAGGTAACCTGAGGCTTGTTTACAAGACTAAGCAAATTTTAGTAAATAATTAGGAAAAGGAAAAAAGTTAAGAAACAAACTACCTGTTCAGTTCTGAGATGGGTGACTACTTAGGAAGAGCCGGTAGTATAAGCAAGCTGAAGTGTATGTGCTAAAATAAGCAAAGTTTGTTAAATAACAAGAAAGGGAAAAGTTAAGTAATTATGTGCATGTTCAGTACTGAGATGGGTGATCACTTAGAAACTGCAAATACTGCTAGCAACAAGGAAGTCTGTGAACACAGTCTCGAAAAAATTCCAATGAATGCGCAATCTCCGAGTCCTGGCAAAAGTAATATTCGCTCATTTAGAATATATTCACTTCGGTCTTCAGCAAGATATACTTTATTAACAAATGAGACACAAAACAATTTTATTTAAATGTTGAACATCCAGGCTTCATAAAAGATAATTTAAACAAACTTGATTCTATTATCTAAAATGGTATATTTTTTTTATGAAATAACCTAAAATTGAGAAAAAATGATGAAAATAATTGATAAAATAATCCAATTAATACTTAGTTACCCTGGGGGCCTCAGGTGGTGTAATGGTTTGTAAGCTAGACTAGCAAACCTTCACGAGTGCTTTAGAGTCTCGTTGGGCGCCTCATTCACATGGCCTTGTGCCACATTGTTGGAATTCGGGTGGCCATTTTGTCCTCTAGCTATGGAATTCATAATACAAAAGATACGTCTATAGAAGACTGCACAATCGGTAAGAGAATTCGGATAATTTGCCCCTCCTTTTTTATGCTTCTTGGCGTCTCTGATTGGCCGATCTTGTCTTCCTGCAACTCTCTAAATAGGATGGACGATTCTCATGGCATTTTGTACCTATGCTATATCCAAAACACATATAAGCAAAAAACTTAACAAATTAAATTCGTTGCCTTTTGAGCTTTCACGACAAAGGTTATTTCTTTCAGGCATTGATTTTACAAATTTAAAGCAATATTATTCATGAAAGTTGTTCCAACTTTTCCGAATGGCAATTTATGGATCTTCTTTGTTTGATACAGCCTTATCATGGATTATATCTTTTAAAAAGTTTCCTCCGTAAATTTTCATATTGATTTAGATCCGGATTTGAATGTATACATGTGCATTGATTGTTGAGGTAATGATCGCCATCTCCCCATGTCCTTGAAATGACATGCAATCCTATATGATGAATGACTTTGGAAATTTATTTCTTCCCTTTAGGCAGTCATCTTTACATTTCCTTTGAATGGCACCAGACAAAAGTTCCAGCATAATCGCCTTGACCAATGTAGATTCTTGATTAAGCACTGTATATCACTTTCATCCAGTTGTCCACACGCCATTGATTCTTCTTTGTCCAATTTAATCTCATTTTCTTTTCATTGTGTTAGTCCTGGTTTTTATTGGCTTTTTTCAATGTAAATCTCATTTCATTCAGCCAATTTTCGGCCCAGTCAGCTGGGAGAGGAATTGTTGAATACACCAACTGTATCTCAGCAAAGAATTACGACCCCCTCGCAACGAGTGTCCTAGATATAAATAATCTGATAGTGAGGCTCCAATCATGGAGTTTTCATTGACATTACTCCCAGGTCCACTCTGGCTCGGATTGGTAGTACCAAATTGGGTCCCATCTATGGATCAAATCGAACGTTTTGACCGTTTAACAGTGTGCAAACAAACAACTAATCTTAAATTGAATTGTTACTGTTACATAGCAATAATTGGAACAATGTGACTGTTTGCAAATCAATGAATGATGTTGGAATAGAAATATTTATGTTTAATAGCTAAACATGAAACCATTTAACTGTGTGCATACAATTGCACGACTTAATTGTACGCAAACAAATTAGATCTTTGTCCAGTCGGCTGGGGCTGTAGAATACACCGACTGCTTCTCTGGAGAGGGGTAAGACCCCCAAACCGCAACGAGTGTCCTGGATATGACACTAAACAATCTGATAGTGAGGTTACAGCTTCATTGCCATTGCTCCCTGGTCCACTATGGCCAGGAGTGGTAGTACCTGATAGGGCCCTATCCATGGGTTAAATAGAACTAACAGCATACTTATGCTAAACTGAATTGTTTGAGTAAACTGAATAGCTTGAAATAGAAATGTTATTGACAATTAAACCGTACTTACATTTAAACTGTGTGCTTATGCTTAACGGAATTTTTAAAAATAGAACTATTTTTCGACATTAAAACTGTATTTACACTTAACTGAATTGTTACATATAACTGCTTGAAACGTTTAAAATAGAAATGTTTTTGACAATTAAACTGTATACTTATGCTAAACTGAATTGTTTTAAATAGAACAATTTATATACGTAAAAATGGATTTGGCGTTAAATAACCTACAAAGGTTGATATACCATAAAACCCATCAAACCAAACCAAATTAGATCTAACTTTTGAAAAATAGAATTGCCCACCAAGTATTCTCTTGCAAACCATATGTATAACCATTTAACTGTGCGCCAACAAAAAATTGACGTTAAATTACATTGTTACTGTTACATAGCAATAATTAAACCCACTTAAATGTGTGCAAACCATCTGGCACGTTTAAAAATGCAAGCTACAAACAGTACGTTTACAAATCATATATCTAATGTATCTATATTATATCTGCAACCGGCTCATTGGCCTGGTGGCTAGAGAGTTTGCCAATGGTCCGGGACACCGGGGTTCAATCCCAGGTCGAGTCATACCAAAAACTTAAAAAATGGTACTTGATATCTCCTTGCTTAATACTCAGCATTATAAGGTACGTATCAAGGGTAAAGTGGAGCAATCTAGGGAAATGAGTAGCGTCCTCCCCTCCACCTCGGTGTAGTATCTACTGAAAAAGGAGCCTTCTGGTCGCCCCCAACTACAGTCGCCAACTGTACTCTACTTATTATATCTGTATGTATATATAAGATTAAAAAATAATATTGTGAATTATCAGTATTAGATAGGAATATTTTAAACCATCTAACTGTGTGCAAATAAATGAGAGATAGTAAGTAAAGTTAAAGTAAAGTTAGCGACTATAGTCGAGGGTGACCCGAAGGCTCCCTTTTCGATAGCTACTACACCAAGGTGTAGGGGAGGGCGCTACTCCATTCCCTGGATTGCTCCACTTTACCCTTGAACCGTACCTTATAATGCTGAGTGTTAAGCAAGGTGGTGTCAAGTTCCATTTTTAAAGTCTTTGGTATGACTCGACCTGGGATTGAACCGAGGTCTCCCGGGCCATTGGCGAACACTCTAACCGCTGGGCCAATCGAATTATTCGTGTTCGATAGGAATACTTGAAATCATTTAACTTTACATAAACAATGGATTTATATTAAATAGAATCATTTGTGTAAGATGGCAATACTTGAAACAGTTGAACTATGTGCAAACAAATGAGATTTGGCTTATTCGAAAATGTTACCAACAAACTGTTTACAAATCATATATATTAAATAAATGAATAAACTTTGCCTTTGGCTGTTAAGCGGTTTATTCCTTTAAATCTACATTAAGGAAGGCATGAAACCCAAAAATTTTATGGGGGAGGGAAAGGAAGCGGTCATGCATTTCTATATATTCTAAGGGAACCTAGCAAGCCACATTCACCGATCCATTCAACAGTACAATATATAGACAGTCATTCATCACCAATCATGCTGCAAACACCAAAATACCACATTTGCTCCGGGAAAAGACCTACTTCGAAACCCCGAATGGAATGAATGATTTTATTTACAATATATGGTTTATTTACAAAAATGTTATATGATGGGGATGGGAGAAAAGCCCCGAAATATACAAAATACGAAACAAAGGAAAAAAAATCCTGTTTGGTTGCTTTTCCGACCCCCGTCTACGAAGTGGAGGCTGACTGTTTTCCGGTATCCGAAAACACCGAAAACAAGTCGGACCTACTTTAAGTGAGAGAGAGTTCCTAATCTAATGGGATAAAAACAAAAGACAGAGTGGGGCGCGGTATGGGCAGTTAATGGCAGGTTATATGTATTTTGTACACGTGAAATTCCAAGATCTTCAGTAAAAGTGGGCTGGAGTAAGGGTTGAGGTGCAAAAAATAATAGGGATAGGGAAGACCTTGGAGACTAACAACTAGATGACGGGGACGATGACTCACAATATACTGCTAACTTGGTTTCAAGGAAAATTTTGCCTTTGGCAGGTAAGCGGAGTTGAACATGTTTGAATTGAGAGTTTTCCTTCTCCTAAACTGGTTGTTATAAAAAAGTTAAAGACACAAGTCTGCCCTGCTTTTTATCCATTGCTGGAAGAAGAATGTTTGGATTTATACCTTTCCGAAGGGTATTAGTGCTATGTGAAATGCTAACAGCCTCGACCAGGATTTGAACTTGGGTTTCAGTCTCCATTTCCCATGACGGTAACCATTAAACCACAAACGTCTCTCTCTCTCTCTCTCTCTCTCTCTCTCTCTCTCTCTCTCAGTGCAAATGTAGATCTAAATTTGAATAGCACAACGGTGCTTAGTGACTGTCATCTCCATGCTTGGTTGATTATGTTTTGATGATCGTACAAGAAACTGACTCTGTATCTACGCTATCTAAATTTTGATGCGCATGCTCTAACAGCGACACTGAGTTCTATTTATTTATTATGATATCAAACTTTTTATAACACTCTGTACCCACCTACACACACTTATATATATATATATATATATATATATATATATATATATAAGATTAATCCTCATCAGTTTAAGCGCCTTAAACGCTCTATTCTATGGAATGTCGACGGGGCCCGAGACATGTGTAGCACTGGCAGGCGTGTATAGGCCACAGCTCTGCGCATGGCAAAGGATATTAGTGGAATGACAATCCGTTGGAGGGACTTAAGCAAGAAAGACTTTTCAGTAATAGCTTGGCCGGCAGTGTGAGGATAGTAACTATCTTTTGGTTGTCTTGTTTTCTGTTAATGTGTTATTTCGGTTGAATGAAATACTTACGTTTTTGCAAAGTTGTCTGTCAATTATTTTCTCTTCTTTTTATGCACATGTGAGCGTTATTGAATCATTATCTTTTTTTTTTCTTCTTAGAGATTACTTGACAGCGAATAGCATTTATTGGCCTGTGAACACGATGCCCATCTCTTAGCAATTTAACTCGTCTGATAACTTCATCAATCGTGACCGTTAGTGCATTGATTACTTGTATGGCATTACTTGACATAATCATCAGACGTTTTTGTCTTTTCTCAGTTTAAATATTTGTTTTCTTTTTTAACGCCATTCTGTACCAAAATGCTTTCCTTCTTCTGCACCAAAAGATGTTTTAAAACCTCCTTGATTACGTAACGTCCCCTTTTTGACATAAGCGCCTTGTCTTCATTTTGTTTTCTGACCTTTTGGTATAATACTACAACATCTATAAATCTCACCAGACTCTAAATCTGCGTCGGCATGTTTGCAAAGGTTAGAGCAAGATTTTATGGAAAATTAGCTGTTGCCCATGTAGCAGATGTTATTTTCGCAATGTTATCCCTGGAAAAGGCCAGGTTCGACAAAAGTTCGAACTCGTATCTTCGCAAAGTTACCAGAACGAGATTGAACAGAACATTGGCATGGTCTAAGGATTCCAGCTCGTAAAACTGAATTCAGAATAATTCTTCCGTACTATTTAGACCACGAGATACTAGATCTATCTATCTATCTATCTATCTATCTATCTCAACCTGTTCCTATCTATCTATCTATCTATCTATCTATCTCAGTCTGTTCATATCTATCTATCTATCTATCTATCTATCTATCTATCTATCTCAGTCTGTTCATATCTATCTATCTATCTATCTATCTATCTATCTATCTCAGTCTGTTCATATCTATCTATCTATCTATCTATCTATCTATCTATCTGTCTGTAGTTTGTTCATTATCTATCTATCTATCTATCTCAGTCTGTTCCAAACTATCCACACACATACACACACACACACACACAAACATACACACACACACATACACACACACACACACACACACACAAACATATATATATATATATGTATATGCATATACCAACCTGTTCCTATCTATCAATCTTTCGTTCTTTTCTCTCTCTCTCTCTCTCTCTCTCTCTCTCTCTCTCTCTCTCTCTCTCTCTCTCTCTGCGTAAATGATTAATTAAAATACAATTCAATAAATTTGATAAATTTGATTTCATTAATTTGAGTGAATAATTTTGTTGAAAAACAACAAAAATTAAAGTCTCATTTCTTGATGATAATGAGTGGTATTAGTTAAAGCACTAATATGCCCAAATATGGTATGAACAAGCAAAATAGTTCAGAGTAGTTTATATTGTTTTCAAACTAAATAATATATTTTGGGTATGAAATTGATCTTTGTTTGTATATGTAACAACATACAGGTGATGTACATTGATACGTTAATATGTATGTTGAATGCGAAGCAATAATCAACGGTTGAAAAAAAATCATATCATAAAAGCAGTTCTGCCGTAGTGCTATACAAGAAGATTTATTTTTGATCGAAGAAATAGTTAAGCGATGCTGAAATTAAATTCTGAAAAAGTTGAATGCTGAAAAGTAACGGAACTTCACTTTTTAGAAACGAATACAAAATGTGAGCGGTGATAGAGAACTCTCTATTGTGTACTAAGAGTTAAAAGTTAATCGATTTTATCGCTTTACTTATAAGATTTAAATAAGCTCCAAATTAGATTTAAAGAAATCAATTAATTTGCCTAATTCTAATTGGTTAAAAAATATATTTTAAATAATCTAGATTTGGTTTTGTCTGGCTTGGTTAAATGGCATATCAACCATTGTTGGTTATTTAATGCCAAATCCTGTTCATACATAAATATGAAATATACATGATTTGTAAACACATTTCGTTGATTACGATTGGTGCCCGTGGTGTAATGGTTATCGTCGTAGGAAATGGACACGGTGACACGAGTTCAAATCCAGGACGAGATTGATTGCATTTTACATAGCACTAATACCCTTGGGAAAGGTATGAATTCAATTATTCTCCCTTCAGCTATGGGTGAATAGTAAGACAGACTGGGTTCTTCAGCATTGGTGAGACAACTAGTCTAGGAGAAGGAAAACTCTGAATTCAAACCGATTAAACTCTGCTTAAAAAATTGGCCTTGTGTCATATCCTGCCCGAGCAGGGGGGGGGGTAAATAGGATTACACTTTTAAATGAGCCTGTGTTCATATTTTGGCACAAATTTAAGTGGTTTCAAGTATTTCTATACATCAGTAACAATTTAACATTAGTCATTTGTTTGCACACAGTTAAATAGATATACATATATGATTTGTAAGTGATACATTTGAAGATAATTTAATGAGTTAGAACTAATTTGTTTGTACACTAGTATTGCTATCATTTCTACACAGTTAAATGGTTTCAATTATTGCTATCAAACACTTATAATTCTATTCAATAATAATCGTTTGGTTGCAGACTGAACTGGTTACAAGTATTGCTATATAACACTAATTATTCTATTTAGTACAATTCATACATTCGTTCATAAATAGTCAAATAGTTACAATTATTGCTATGTTATTCTTATAATGTAATTTAAGCTCACAATTATAGAGTTTCAAGTATTGCTATTTAATACTAATAATTCTATCCAACATTTCTCATATGTTTGTACACAGTTAAATGGTTCCAAATTTTGCGATGTATCGCTAACAATTCAATTAAACATCAGTCATTTGTTTACACATAGTTAAGTGATCAAACAGTTTTATTTCAAACAATTCAGTTTGGCATAAATGATTTTTTGCACACAATTTAAATGTCAAACAGTTGTATTTGACCCATAGATTGAAACCCATCAGGTGCTTACACTCAGGGCCAGAGTGGATCTGGGAGAAATGGCAATGAAGGAGTACTCTGCATTCCCCAAACCTCCAGCATTACTAGAGCCTCACCATCATATTATTTAGTGTCATATATAGGACATTCATTGTACGAGGGGTTACCCCTCTGCAGAGGTGTAGTCGGTGTATTCTAACGCCTCAGCAGTCTGGGCTAAAAATAAACTCTGAGAGAAAAGATTTCTTGAATTATTTTGGGTTTTGGTCCTTATAAAGCAAATCAAATTTTATTATCTGCAAGACATGAAAAAGGGCGGCGTTCAACATAAAGGTACCAATTTTGAAAAAAATACAAAACTGGGAATTCAAATTTTAAAGCTCCCTGTTCTCTTTTTCGGCTAAAAAAATTTGTACTATTGTTTTGCATCGAAATGAATTGATTTTCCATATATATATATATATATATATATATATATATATATATATATATATATATATATATCAACTTGTTCCAAGTTATCAATATATCTCACATGGCTCATGTCTGTTCGTTTTTTCCTATCTATCTATCTATCTATCTATCTATCTCAGTTTGTTCATATCTATCTATCTATCTATCTATCTATCTCAGTTTGTTCATACCTATCTATCTATCTATCTATCTATCTATCTATCTCAATCTGTTCATATCTATCTATCTATCTATCTATCTATCTATCTATCTCAGTCTATTCATATCTATCTATCTATCTATCTATCTATCTCAGTCTGTTCATATCCACATATTTTCCATTTTCTGTTTCTATAGTTGTAACATAGATTTTTTCAAATAAAAAAGAATAGGATTATCAGTTGTCTGGAATTGATGCAAGTGTCTCTATTATTATGTAAAACTTAGAGCTATCGAACTATTTTCTTCCTGATTCTTGTTTCTATAGATGATCCTTGTTGCTTGATGATAAATTACCATTGTTAAGACATCGATTTATGAGACCCGTAAACATTTCAGATTCAAAATATTTGTTCCTATCTCCGATAATTGAGTAACACGCTGTTTGCTGGCATCATTTTTAGTATCCTGCTTTCGACTATCAACAGGATTTAACAACTTATTTTCGATTTATAAAACATTTTCTTTTGGTTCTTGCCTTCTTCAGCTGACCCTGATATTATCACTGTCTTATATTATATATCATGGATCTTTCTTTCTTTCTTTCTTTCTTTTTTACTTTCTTTCTTTCCTCACACACACACACACACACACGCGCGCGCGCGCAAACAAACACACACAAACAACGGCCCATGGTTAGAATCTTCACTAATGGTCTGGGAGACTAGGGTTCAATCCCAGGTCAAATCAAACCAAAAACTCAAAAAATGGTACTTGATGCCCCTTAGCTTAACACTCATCATTATGAGGTATTTATCAAGGGTAAGTGAGCAGGGAAAGGAGTAACGCCCTACTTTACACTTCGGTGTAGTAGATATTGAAAAGGGGACCTTCGGGTCGCTCTTGTCTTTGATAGGCCAACTTTATATATATATATATATATATGCTAGCCAGAAAAAAAAACGTCACGTTCCAGCAAAACTTTTATTAGAAAAACGCACTTAAAATACTTCAATCTAGAAATGAAAACAATTTTCAGTCCATTTTGCAACAGAATTATAATTCAATGGGGTCTGGCAAATAACTATAAAACGATTGTCAGAAATCTTCAGTTTTCTAAATCTTTACTCCTTTCTAAATAGAAGTGTCAATATAATGATGGATCACATAGAATGCTTTGTACCATTATTATGCTTGCATATATATATATATATATATATATATATATATATATATATATATATATATTTCTTTAAGAAAAAAACAACGAAACCAATCACAAAGGATTATAAATTTATTTCCATCCTGTTACGCATTTTTGAAATTTTCAAAAACACGAAAAAAAATTAACAGGACTTCATCAGATCTTTTATATATATATAAACCAGATAACAAGATACGTCTTAACGAGATTTGCATTTAACTAATTCATTTAAATGGCCTTGAAAAATAAAACAATTTACTGTGTAATAATTTGCAACAGAATGATGATTTTGTCGGGTTCTCATTCGTGAAAAAAGTCATTCTCTCTCTCTCTCTCTCTCTCTCTCTCTCTCTCTCTCTCTCTCTCTCTCTTATCAGTGTGTGAGTGTGTGTGCTTAAAAATAATAATAACAAAACGACAAGTTAAGAATAAAAAAAGTGCTAAATGCTTTAGAGGTAGACTAATATATAATGAATGATAAATACAAAACTTCACAAAGGTTTCTTATAATTCAAGTTCCATAAAATACGTGGTGCATTCAATAAGTTTCCTGACTTTTTTGTACAGGCATTTAAAATTGTCATAGACTTTTGAAAATTCAGTATGTTATTGCTATACATCTTATGAAATGACTGGCCAATATTTATGATTTCAGCTTCAAATGAAAAACTAAAGCAGCAATTGGAATACACCCTACTAAAGCCTGATTGTCACCGCTGGGGGATTTCAAAAATGCAATCTGAATCTTTAGAAGAACGATATGCAATAAAATTCTGTTTTAAACTTGGAAAAAATACCACAGAAACGTATGGTATGAATTGAGCATCAGTTTTTGAGTGACATAAGAGATTCAAGGAAGGCAGGTAATCTGTGAGGGATGATGAGAGGTGTGGGAGGAGTAAGGAAGTCAATACACCAGAGTTGATTGGCCAAAGGGTTAGGGTTAGGGTTACTATGTTGAGGTTTTAAGGGAGTTCAGGTAGAGATTCCGTCGGAAGAGGCCAGCACTCTTCAAATCGGCTCACTGGCATTTCCACCAGGACAATGCACCAGTCTACAACTCCATCCTTGTCACAGACTATTTGAGCTAGATGGGCATCAACACAGTTCCTCAGCCTCCCCATAATCCAGACCTTGCTCCCTGTGGCTTTTGGTTATTCCCTAAGCTCAGAGGCTGTCGTTATGAGACAATTGAGGAGATGAAAGAAGCTTTGACGAAGGTCATTGACACGCTGACACAAGAGGACTTCCATGGGACCTTCCAGAAGTTTTTGGAACGGTACAAGTGCATTGCAGCCGGAGGAGATTATTTCGAAGGGGAGAAGAGTTTCACGTGTGCACTATCAATAAAAGTGTCCATCGGAAAAAAGTCTGGAAACATATTTAATGATCCTCGTACTTCTTCGATTATGCAACGCCGTCTCTAAAGAAAACATAATAGAAAAATAAAAGGCTGTATCCTCCCTTCCCAGAAGAAAAGACAACCTCAGAATCACAAAGATCTACTGAGGTATGAGTTGGCTCAGTCGGCTGGGGACTGTAGAATACACTGACTGCATCTATGATGAGGGGTAAGACACCCCCTACAAATGTCCTGTGATCCAGTCGGTTGGTGTGTGTGTGTGTGGGGGGTAGAATACAGTGACTTCATCTCTGCAGAGGAGTAAGACAGCCCCAGCGAGTGTCTTGTGGCCAAGTCGGCAGGAGGGGCTGTAGAATATACTGACTGCATATCTGCTGAAGGGTAAAACTCAATGAGTGTCCTGGATATGATAATAAACAAACTGATCGTGAGGCTCCAGTAATGCTGGAGCTTTGGGGAATGCAGAGTGCTCCTTTATTATCATCGCTCCCTGGTCCACTCTGGCTCGGCGTGTTAGCACATAATAGGGTCCTATCTATAGGTCAAATACAACTAAACTACGTACTTATGCCAAACTGAATTGTTTCAAATAGAACTGTTTTGACATTTTAACTGCGTTCTTACGCTAAACTGAATTATTTGAAAAAGACTTGTTTATATGTATAGATTTGAATTTGGCATTAGATAACCTACAATGGTTGATGTGCAATAAAACCTAACCAAACCAAACCAGAGCCATGAGACTTACTTCTCTACCTGGTAAGATTCATAATGCTCTCCTTTTCAATTGTGTATCCGACCTGAAAATGAAAAGATTCTTAAGACAAATCAGAAAGGTTTTCGAAGAAATCGATCAGCAACTTTTCAGATTCTTACTATCTATCGAATCATCAAAGGAGTACGTGCAAAAAATCTCGAGGTGACACTCTTGTTTAAAGATTTCTCCAAGGTATTTAATTCCATACTCAGAGGAAAAATGGTGCTAATATTTCTTTCACATGGTTTTCCAACAGAAACTGCTACTGTTATATTAATGATCAATAAAAATACGAAGGCCATGGTTCACTATCCTGACTGTGACACTGAATTCTTTGATATTGTCACTGGAGTCTTAAAAGAAGATATATTAATACTATTTTTGTTTTAAGATCTGCCTAGATTGCATACAACGGACGTAAATAGACCAAATGAAAGAAAATGTCCGCTCACTAAAAAAGACAAGAGGCAGACAATATCCGGCTGGAACTTTTACGGGTGCCGACTAGGCAGATGATCAACCCCAGCTGAATATCTGCTGTAGAAAAAAAGGCATTGACAAAACTGAGTTCACGTGTCTTAAACATGATGAAGCTATCTCATCATAAAATAGCAAGCATTTGAAATTAGTAAATCATTTCTCATACCTCGGTAGCAATATCTCATCAACTGAAAGCGATGTTATCATACTCATAAAAAATTCATGGGTTTTTATTGACTCTTTGATTAAATAAAACGGGTATTCTTTCATGCACTAGGCTTGTCAGTACTATTGTATGGCTGCACCACCAAGACTTTGACAAATCGCTTGAAAAATAAAGGTAGATGAGAATTACACAAGGTTGCTACGTTCTGCTTTGAACAAATCCTGGAAGTCGCACCCAACACAACAGCATCTGTGGGGCCATTTACATCCCATCTCATAAATCGCCCGAGTAAAACGAATAAGACATGCGCTCTTCAGCTAGAAAAGCGTTGATGAACTAATTACATCAGTGCAGTCCGACCAGCAAAGTCTTACATTCATCGGTTCAGTGTAGACACTGTGTGCCGTTTAGTTGACACACCAAGAGTGATGTTCTGTAGAGTAGGATAGTGAGAAATAGTGAAAGCAGTCCGTGCTATCAAGACACTTTGATGATATATATATATATATATATATATATAGTCATCCACAGACAGATCTGTTTCGTTCTATCAGAACTCATCAGTGTGGCTAGACAGTATCTTCCCGTAGCTGGGATCGAAACCCGGTTGACTCAAACGTCAAGCGACAGATCATAACAAGATGTGTATTTGCGCAAAACACTGATTTTAATCTTTCTTATGGAATAAAGTAATTTCCAGTCCTATTTGCAATTGACTGAATGTTTTGCGATGTATTCGTTTCTGTTTAGCAACATGTCTTTATCGTTCAAATTCTGAATGCCACAGGGCCATGGTGTTTGTTTGTTTGTTTGGGTTTTATGGCATATCAACTCTCGTAGGTAATTTAATGTACCAAATCCATTTTTATTCAAATAAGCAGTTCTATTTCAAACAATTCAGTTTAGCATACGAAACAGTCCCATTTCAAGCAATTCAATTCAGCATAAGTACGCTGCATGAATGTCAAAAAAAGTTCTATTTCAAACAATTCAGTTCGAGCCATAGTCGACCAGGGAGCGATGGCAATGAAGAGATACCCAACATTCTCCAAAGCTCCAGCATTACTGAAACTTCTCCATCAAATTGTTTAGTTGTTGGGGGTCGGTATATTCTACAGCCCCAGTCGACTGGGCAACAGGGCTATGAAGTGATAATTAGAATATTTCACTCCTTTCGGGATAGAAGCATCAGTATCATCATGAACCAATTGTCCCCAATAAGAAATGATATTTACGTGGTGAATTCAATAAGTTTCCAGACTTTTTTGTACAGGCATTTGAAATTGTCGTAGACTCTTGAAAATTCAGTATGTTATTGCTATACATCTAATGAGATGACTAACCAATCTCTATGATTTCAGGTTCAAATGAACAGCTACAGCAGGAATTGCAATATGCCCTACTAAAGCCTGATTGTCACAGCTGGTGAATTTCAAAAATGCAATCTCGACGTCAGGACACTTTAGAAGAACGATATGCAATAAAATTTTAAACTTGGAAAAATGGCCACAGAAACGTATGGAATGCTTCAGACTGCGTTTCGATCATCTTGCATGAATCGAGCATCAGTTTTGAGTGGCATAAGAGATTCAAGAAAGAGAGGGAGTCTGTGAGGGATGATGAGAAGTGTGGGAGGAGTAAGTAAGTCAGTACACCAGAGTTGATTGGGCGTTCAGAAAGAGATTCTGTCAGAAGAGACCAGCACTCTTCAAATCGGGTCATTGACATTTACACCAGGACAATGCGCCGGTCCACAACTCCATCCTCATCGCAGACTATTCGAGCAAGATGGGCATCAAGACAGTTCCTCAACCTCCCTATAGTCCAGACCTCACTCCCTGTGACTTTTGGTTATTACCAAAGCTCAGAGGCTATCGTTATGAGACAATTGAGGAGATGAAAGAGGCTTTGACGAAAGTCATTGACACGCTCAGACAAGAGGACTTCCATGGGACCTTCCAGAAGTTGTTGGAACGGTACAATAAGTGCATTGCAGCCAGAGGAGATTACTTCGAAAGGGACTAGAGATTTATGTGTGTACTATCAATAAAAGTGCCCATACGAAAAAAGTCTGGAAACATATTTAATGATCCTCTTATCAGTGTATAGTTCTTACCCTTTCTTACCTGTCACGAGATTCTTTTCAAAACAAAAGCAAAACATATGAAAACAAAAATCTACAAAATATAGAAGGGTTTAAACTAAGTTTACATCAGTTTCATTTCCGATTTCATTTCTCATATTGTAAAACGAGCCGTCTTTAAGTCGTAACAAATTTACGCTTGTCACAATATTGACCATCATTTTCGACTCGTTAACCACTGACACAGATGTCGGACAATTTCTCGTTTTAAAAGAAAAAAAAAAGAAAAGAAAAATTTCCCATCGACCAAATGTCTGATTAATCGTTTCGCGAATTCTTGTCTTATTCTATATTTTTGTTTTGTTTTCTTAGTGGGGGGGTATTTTAATTTATTTTTGATGAAGTCAGTCGGCCTCTGATAAGAAAAAAAATGATAGCGTCGAAAGTTGCTTAATGTAAAAAAAAAATTGGCCGTTCTTCAATGAATCAGGTGTGTGTGTGTGTGTGTGTGAGAGAGAGAGAGAGAGAGAGAGAGAGAGAGAGAGAGAGAGAGAGAGTGAGAGAGGAGGAAAATGAGGGAGTGATGAAAAGCAAACTTGTTCGCTCTTTTGAAGATTTTTTCGCTTCAAAAAAAGAGATGAAAATAAACAGGAAGATTCACGTGGAGGCTACAGTTATTTGTAGAATATTGATGAGTCTTTTTATAGTCTAGGATAGATAGATAGATAGATAGATAGATAGATAGATAGATAGATGTGAAGGGAATTAGATCAGTACAACAAGACATTGACTTCAGACTGTTCCTAGTTTGTCCTACTCTCTACCCATAGCCAAAGTGTGAATAGAGAGTTTCATGCCTTTTCCAAGGGTTCTAGAGCAAAATGGAGCTCTAAGAACCTTGCTGCTTCCATTTTCTCCAATGTAACGCTAAATATCGAAGTGTAAAAAAAGAAAAGTTTTTTTCTTGAAAAGAGTACCCGAAAACCTCTAAATTCTAGAATCACAAACAATATAAGTCTGTTACTTAAATTTCATGCATTTTACATAAGAGCATACAATCATCAGACAGAAATATATATCTGCTATCCCTTTTTAACGCAAAAACTTTTCTTGTTTTTTATTTCTTTTATTATATATATATATATATATATATATATATATATATATATATATATATATATACATATATATATATATATATATATATACATATATATATATATATATATATATATATATATATATATATATATATACTTTTTTGTTAAAAAAAGGTTTGGTTTGCTTTTATGGCATATCAACTATTGTAGGTTGTTTAATGTCAAGTCCTGCTTATACACACACACACACACACACACATATATATATATATATATATATATGTATATATATATATATTAAACATACATATGATTTGTAAACACATTCGGTTGATAACATTTTAAAAACTTTTCCGTTTTTGTATTTCTTTTATTATATATATATATATATATATATATATATATATATATATATATATATATATATATATATACGGGTCATTCAATGAATAAGCTGAATTTTTATTAAGGAGTTGGCAAAAGAATGTAATGTGTACTGTTACATTCTTTCCAAGAACTCATGTCCTAAAAGACTGTCTGCACGACCTTCTTTACTGACTGCTGTGCTTGGAACTTTTTTTACGGGAAAGTTCGAGTGTTTCCGCTCGATGTTTAGACCATTTGTAAACATTTTGTTTAACAAAAAAATCATGCTTCTCCATACATATCACACATTTTTTTGTAATTTTCACTCTGTTTGCATTTCTCAGACATCATACATTTGATGACAGACCTCTGTTCAAACTTGAAATACCCTGTTTGATTTATCGCCATTTTGAATAGCCTGAAAGCAAATATTTTTGCTAGTTTAAAATATTTTTTGCAATAAACTAATAAATTAAACAATGTAGAATTTACATTTTTTTTTTTTTTAATCGACATGAAGACATGGACAGCTGTTACATAGCCATACATGAATATGTGAACTAGACATTTTCATACCGGTACGCAAAACGTTCATAATGTCCATAACGCACATAGATAACATAGGAATCCCGAAACACAAAAAACACTTACGACTTCTTAGTTCAGGTACGAAACTTTTTTTTATTACCTTGCAGTTAAAAGGTTTTTCGACATAAGGAAGAGAGAGGCACAATCTTTCTATGACGGCTTTTCCATCTGCCCCCCCCCCCCCAGGCCTCGGCGAGCTCCGAAAGTCAACCTTCTTCCGAGGCAGAAACTCAACTTATATATACGTTAAAGTTCTTAAACTCTTGTTAAGACTGGCGATAACAACGAATTAAAAAAGAATCAAATTATGATTCTGATGAATAAATGCGAACTGTTTGTGTATAAAATTCTTTTTAAATTTATTGATGGCTTTATGGTGATATAAAATTTTTTATACGCATGCGTTGCTCCATCTCTTCATGTTGAACGCTGAAACGAAAAAAAATCAAGTTGCTTCTTGTTTCTTTCCGTATGTTAGGATCAAAATGGTCGAGAAAGTGTCCCATATTTACCCAAGCGCTTTCAACCATGTCTCTAGACGTTCTCAGAAGAACCGTTGGATTTTGTTTTTGTTTGATGTGAGTTTTATTTCTTTGGAAATGTCTTTTTTGGCGGGGAATATAGGAAATTTTCTCCACCGTCTCGTGTGAGAGAGTTGGTTATTGGTTATTTGGGTTTTATGACATATCAACCTTTGTAGGTTATTTAACGCCAAATCTATTTTTATACGAATAGTTCTATTTCAAACAATTCAGTTTAGCATGGGTACACAGTTTAGATATCAAAACAGTTCTATTTGAAGCAATTCAGTTTTGAATAAGTATGCAGTTTATATGTCAAAACTGTTCAATCTTAAACGATACAGTTTAGCATAAATACGCAGTTTAAATGCAAAAAATAGTAAAGTCAAGAAAACACGGTTTAGTTCTATTTAACCCGTAGATAGGACCCTTATCAGATGCTACCACTCCGGGCCAGACTGGACCTGGGAGCGATGGCAATGATGGGGTACTCCACATTCCCCAAAGCTCCAGCATTACTGGAACCTCACCATCAAATTGTTTAGCGTCATTTCAGGACACTCATTGGGGCGGTCTTAACCCTCTGCAGAGAAGCAGTTGATGTATTCTACAGCCCCGGCTGACTGGGCCAGTGAGAGAGATTATGAGAGACTTGCACCAACAGCCTAGATCATTTCCAACGAAGTTGATTATTACCCAAACGACTTAATATTCATATTACCGTGATGGTTAATTATTTTATTTCTTGGCTTGGTTAGGCTGCGAGTTTTTCAGTTAGCTGTTAAGTCAGATAAAATTTTTGAGCGGAAATGTAAGTCAAATTGGAAAGTTTAAGCAAGCACATAACGAACAACATAGGAAGGCCAAAATGTAAACAAAATGGATTCATATCTTGTCTGTGACAGGTTTGATTAGGGAAAAAAACAGTGAATTTGTGATACGTGAGAGATGACGCACTAATTTAGCAAGATGACATCACCCCCACCGATATCCTGAATTTAAATGGATAAAAATTGGCGAATTTAGAAAAATTAGTCAGTTAGTCAGTCGGTCAGTTGTCAGTTAAAAGTTTGTGTACAAAAAGTTCGGTCGGACTGGGGGTGGCGGGTCTCTTTGTGTCTGTTCATAGACCCTTACAGATTCTCCCTCTCTCTTTCTCTCTCTCTCTCTCTCTCTCTCTCTCTCTCGTGCAACTGTATGCAGTCTGAACATCGAACAGTAAATGACTGTTAATTGTTGACGGAGAGTTCTTGTTTCTGAATTGCCAACACCCAGCCAACTTTGTTCCAACGGATCACCCCGACAGTCAGAAGATCCGTATGGATTATGTCATTCCCTGCCAATGGATCTTTCCGACACAGCGTGGGCATAGACAGGATTGATAAACGAACTATCCGAAAATGCATTTGACATCGTTACCAGGATTCGACCCAGGAAATCCACAACACTGGTCTATTGTCTTCCTTACTCCTCCCACACCTCTCATCATCCCTCACAGACTCTCTGCCTTCCTTGAATCTCTTATGCCACTCAAAAACTGATACTCGATTCATTCAAGATGGTCCAAAAGCAGTCTGAAGCATTCCATACGTTCCTGTGGCATTTTTTCCAAGTTTAAAACACAATTTTATTGCATATCATTCTTCTAAAGTGTCCTTACGTCCAGATTGCATTTTTTAAATTCACCAGCCGTGACAATCAGGATTTAGTAGGGTGTATTGCAATTCCTGCTTTAGTTGTTGCTTTGAACCTGAAATCATAACAATTGGTCAGTCATCTCATAAGATGTATAGCAATAACATAGTGAATTTCCAAGAGTCAACGACAATTTTAAATGCCTGTACAAAAAAGCCTGGAAACTTATTGAAAGTGGGTGGTGGGTAGTAGAATTTATTTGTTTATGATTGGTAGGTCGGTGGTTGGGAGAGATATGTATAACATTTAATGTCCTGATGTATTGGTTAATAACTCCATTGGGTTTGAACGTTATGTCTTGGAAATCTACTTCCATTAGGTTTTTATTAGTGTCAATTTTGATTCTTATTTCTTGGGGAAAATGTTATAATTTCTTTTCTTCTCTTGTCTGTTTACTCTGTACTATTTTAAAAAGAAAATGAGTCCATTATCACTGTGTAATAATGTAATCGAGTATTCACAAGATGTGATAAGTTATTAAAAGTTATTCGCAAGATGTGATAAGTTATTAAAAAGAAAGCTCTCAGCCGGAAAGTTCAACACTTCATTCGATAGGCTATGTGTAACATAATACGTGGTACATTCAATAGGTTTCCATACTTTTTTGTACAGGCATTTAAAATTGTCGTAGACTCTTGAAAATCCTCTATGTTATTGCTATACATCTTATGAGATGACTGACCAGTTTTTATGATTTCAGGTTCAAATAAATAGCTACAGCAGCAATTGGAATACACCCTACTAAAGCCTGATTGCCACAGCTGGTGAATTTCAAAAATGCAATCTGGACGTGAAGACACTTTAGAAGAACGATATGCAATAAAATTGTGTTTTAAACTTAGAAAAAATGCTGTCACAGAAACGTATGGAAAACTTCATACTGCTTTTGGAACATCTTGCATAAATCGAGCATGAGTTTTTGAGTGGCATAAGAGATTCAAGGAAGGCAGGGAGTCTGTGAGGGATGATGAGAGGCATGGGAGGAGTAAGGAAGTCAATGCCCCAGAGTTGATTGGCCAAAGGGTTAGGGTTAGGGTTACTATGTTGGGGTTTTAAGGGAGTTCAGGAAGAGATTCCTAGGGAAGAGGCCAGCACTCTTCAAATCGAGTCAGTGGCATTTCCACCAGGACACTCGTACTTCCACAGTTTCAGAAACTTGAATAAAAACATGCATGGGGCCTATATTTGCGGCGATTTGTGTTATTGTGTTTCCTCTTCAACATCAAAATGACATAGCAGTCATCGGTGACCACGTTACAACTGTATTTTAGTTGATCATCTTAGTTCTATGTCGGGGTTTTATCCGAATTTCCACCGAATCAGCTTTGACGTAACGTAATGCGTGGACATAACAAAAAAAGATGCTTGATCTTCTAGGTATTGCCCTAAAGTGGTGCCTCAAGTACCGAGCACTAATCTCAACCCTTCCAAGCAGGTTGTAAGAAAAGGTTTATTATAGAGTTGATATAACTCGATATGATATCAACAAGAACAAAGTTATTAGCTGTTTGTATGTATTCTCTTAAATCTACATGGTATATTTTCTGTGTGTAAAAGCTTTTTGCGTGCGCTTGTTTCTATGTAGAGGGGAAAGCATGTTTATGCGCTAATATGTAATTGTAAATGAGCAGAATAATCTTGTAGAAGGGAATGTAATATTACGAGGATCATTAAATAAGTTCCCAGACTTTTTTCGTATGGGCACTTTTATTGATAGTACACACATGAAACTCAAGTCTCCTTCGAAGTAATCTCCTCCTGCTGCAATGCACTTGTTGTAACGTTCCGATAACTTCTGAACTCCCTGTCCAGTGTAGATCATGCCAGTGCTGTCAAAAAAAAAAAAAAAGATCATCAAAAGTTTGTGGGTGGATTTGCTCAGTCTGACCTTCTTGGGTCTGTGAGAGCCAGCATGCTTCCGCTGGGAACTCTGTCTCTTGGTCTCTGGGTCATAGCAGTAGATCCAGCTTTCATTGCATGGCATTTTTTCCAAGTTTAAAACAGAATTTTATTGCATATCGTTCTTCTAAAGACCAGATTAAATTTTTGAAATTCACCAGCTGTGACAATCAGGCTTTAGTAGGGTGTATTCCAATTGCTGCTGTAGCTATTCATTTGAACCTGAAATCATAAAAATTGGTCAGTCATCTTATAAGATGTATAGCAGTAATGTTCAAGAGTCTACGACAATTTTAAATGCCTGTACAAAAAAAGTCTGGAAACTTATTGAATGCGCCACGTAGTTGAAGCATCGCTGTCGAAAAGGGGTAAACAAGAAGATATGTTTTCATTCGTAGAAAATAATTAAGTGGTGTTGAAATTAAATACAATACTTGAATGAACTGAACGTTAGATTTTCACTCGAGAGATAAAGACGAAAATTTTGAGTGGAATCGATTAACTAATCTCGATATCCATTAATCCATTTTATCGCTTTTTTATCAGATTTAGATGGGTTCCAAATAAGATGATAAGTGGATTGATTTTTTTTATGATTCTAATTGGTTTAAAAAGTATTTTAAACAATTTCTGAGGGAAAAGAATTCTTAAATTTTGTAAAGTTTTGATCCTTCAAAATTTACGAGGCAATTCAAATATCATTGTCTGCCATCTTAAAGAATTAAAAAAAAAGCAACGTCACCAACGTAAGCGGTGATTGGTCAATGAATACAAAAATACAAATAAAAAAAATTACAACTTCTGGAGACTATTTTTGTACAAAAATTTACACTTTTTTTAGTATGGAAACTAATTGATTTTCCATTAGCTACTACCAGGGGAAAAGGCACCATGGGACTTGGTAATTAACTTTAAATTACCCACTCAGCGCGAACGCTAGGTAAAACCTGGAATACCAGCTACCTTAGAATTATGTGAATTCCAATCAGTTCATTGATGCTTGCATGATTGTTATTTCGAATGATCGTCAACCCATTCACGAACAAATATGGCGAGCATCATCATCATCATGTTGCGCCATCAGCACGGATTTCCCTGACCCTTTCTCGTCACCTCTCTCTATCGTCCATTGCTCCCAGCAGGTCTTCAGGGTTACATTCGTTCCGTATCGGCACAGAGCTGCTGTATGTAAGTTCTAGCTTGTCGTCCTGCTTTTGCTCGTCCATGTGAAAGGGTCCACAGGAGTACGTCACTTATTAGTTCGTCTCTACTTCTCCAGCTGTGTCCCGCATGTCTGGTTCGTCTAACTTGAAAAGTTTTCGTGATGGATGGTAAGTGGCCATACAGCTGCTGCTTTGTGGGGTGCTGCTTCCAGGACTTGTTCAATATTCCTCGCAGCATTCTTGTGTAGTTGTTGTCAAGCTTTTCGCTCCATACGCTTAGTTAGCGTCAATGTAGTGCATCCAAACAGTAGTATTGACACGACTGCTGCTTGGAAGAAATCGCGTTTAAATAGTCTGCAACAAGATCTACTTACGTTGCACCCATCAAGCTGTTGTCCAGTTTCACAAATGATTTTTATAGGCGCTAACAGAACATTAGACAACAACTACCGGCTTGCGCAATAACTGGCTATATCCATAGATTCAAGTGGAAATTTACTAAGCTTTTTGCTTAGATATGGCACTAGGCCATATGAAAGTGGCACTCCATAGATTCAAGTGGTATCCTCCACACAGGCGTCTGATACGTAATAGTGAACACCAGAGTACTTTTGTTATTTGACGACAACGAAACCCCATGAAATGCAGTATATATTGTACAGTAGATTGACTAAAAAGTATTAGGTTGAAATCGGGATGTAATTAGATGTTATGATTCTCTTTTTGTGTGTGTACTATGCAAAACGGCTGGAGAAGAAACTAGATGGCAATTACACAAGAATGCTGCGTGCAATCCTGAACAAGTGCTGGCAGCAACACCCCACAAGACACCAACTGTACGGCCACCTGCCCCCTATCACGAAAACTATCCAAGTTAGACGAACCAGACATGCAGGACACTGCTGGAGAAGCAGAGATGAACTCATAAGAGATGTACTCTTATGGATCCCCACACATGGCCGCGCAAAAGTAGGACGACCAGCTTGAACGTACATTCAGCAGCTATGTGAGGATAAAGGTTGTTGTCCGGAAGGCCTACCTAGGGCGATGAACGATAGGGAGGAGTGGCGAGAGAGGGTCAGGGATATCCGTGCTGCCAGCGCGATATGATGATGATGATGACTATGCAAAAAATGACGCCTATATCAGTGCCCCAATGTGCAAATGTCCACGTGATACGATGAACTGAGAATAAAGGACAAAGGAAGGTTCACAGTAATAAATCATTATCATATTAAAGGGTTGCATCTATTTTGAGACAATTTTGAATGATTTTGTCTCCAAATAAGTAGTGACGCAAGCTATTTTCCCTCTTTTGTCCAAGGTATTGTGATCAAGGATTAATAGTTTTTATAGTATACTATTTTCAGATCTGAAACAAAAAAAAAGAACACGACATTATTATTAGTAGAGTTATTGGCAGTCTTTGGGTTTTATGTATACTGAGACAATATGTACGTACCTCTCCCAAGAGCATTAGCCCGAAAGTGAACGTAATAGCACAAATAGAATTGGAACTCGCTATCTTCGAGGTTGTAGTCCAACCATTATGCCATGGGAGCCAGTCAGATAATATTATTGATGGATAAATGTTTTTCTTTAATTTCGAGTTGGATGTACATTGAGTAATGTATTTTTACGTTGCTGGACCAGTTTATTGCTGATCTTGTGGGGTTTTTTTCTCCACTGGTTTTAGTTCGGAGTTAATTTGTTCGAGAATAAGTTTTTTTTTTTTTTTTGTTTTTTTTTAGTTCACTTTGTTTGGATCTATTTGTCCGCATATTGGGTTAGTTCTGAACTTTTCTTGGAGAATAATGAATGCTTGTATTTTTGCGTTGCATTTTACGCAATCGTCTAGCTTGAGTTTTTATCTGATATTTCTTTTTGCTAACAGGTTAATTCTGAACACGGTCGTTTTTTGGTGCTTTTCTCTGTGTCGGGATAATGTATTCTCGAAGTAAATTACCCCTTTTTGCAGGCAGATGATTTTTTTAAATCTTTGTCGAGTGAGTGAATTATTTTCAGAAAATTTGCAATATAGAGGTTATGTTCGAACAAGTCAAGTAATACTATACAAAAATCTAGGAAAACCGGATAATTTGATCAGCAATTTTGAATCCTAGTACAATAACATGAAAACAATAAAACACTAACTATTAATTATGATGTTTTGCAGAAGAAACTTAACTCAATCCTGCGGCACAGTAGAGCCTCCTAGCGATATTTCTCTGAATTAACATTGAATTGGTCAAGGAGCAGCAAATATGAAATGCCTTACATTGAACTACAGAAAAAACTACAGTACTGTCACTCTTTCTGTGAAGCGTTGGTGACAAAAATTATCACTCTGTCACCTAAAGGGTTTGGGGGCTGTAGAATACACCGACTGCATCTCAGCAGAGGAGCAAGATCCCTCTTATTGCAATGAGCGTTTTTGATATAAAATTAATCTGATGGTGAGGCCTTGTAGCTTTAGGGAATGTGGAGTACTTTTTCATTGCTATTGCTCCCAGGTCCACTCTGACTTGGAGTGGTAGCACCAGATAAAGTCCTGTAAATGAATCAAATATAACCATTTGACATTTAAACTATGTGCAAACAAATGACTTAGGTTAAATCGAATTGTTAGAAATAGAAGTGTTTGACCATTTAATTGTATGTAAAGAAATTAAAGCCCTAATCCCTTAAAACCTCAACATAGTAACCCTAACCCTAACCCTTTGGTTTATTGACTTCCTTACTCCTCCCACACCTCTTATCATCCCTCACAGACTCCCTGCCTTCCTTGAATCTCTTATGCCACTCAAAAACTCATGCTTGATTTATGCAAGATGCTCCAAAAGCAGTATGAAGCATTCCATACGTTTCTGTGGCAGCATTTTTTCCAAGTTTAAAAGTGAATTTTATTGCATATCGTTGTTCTAAAGTGTCAGATTGCATTTTTGAAATTCACCAGCTGCGACAATCAGGCTTTAGTAGGGTGTATTCTAATTGCTGCTGTAGCTGTTGATTTGAACCTGAAATCATAAAACTTGGTCAGTCATCTCATAAGATATATAGCAATAACATAGTGAATTTTGAATGCCTGTACAAAAAGTCTGGAAACTTTTGAATTCACCATGTATATATATATATATATATATATAAGAACGTCTCGTTTGCTCCAAAGTTGAAATTAATGAACAATTCTATGGTTGATGAATCGTTAGACTACATTCTGTCTTGCAGACAACACCCAGCTAACAGGGTCCACCATTTTGCTTAGCTGTCGCATTGAAAGACTTAACATGGCTACCATTCTCGTCTGTATTCGTTAGACAATTTTAAAGAAGTAATAGTCTGATCACACATCTATCGCCAACGCAAAGTCAGTAATGTTTTTCGTTGTTTTTATTACCACATGTATTATTACGATGGTTATAACGCCTCTTCGTCGAACGGTCTGACTCAATAGCCAGAGGCCACTATGAGAGGCCTGAGGTTCCGCGTTCCGATTTCTTAAGGATAATTACTTCATGTCTTAGTATCTCAATCAACGGACATGAAAATGATTGTCTTTTACAAGTGCACAACCCACGCAAGCCATTGTTCATGAAAGTGAATTAATCTATTGTGGAATATTACGAGATCGGTCAATAAAGCCATAAGACAGGGCATTTTAGTCTTCAGGTCGGCAACACTGATTAAAAATCATTTGAGCAATGTTGACTTTGAAGAACAGTGAAAGCATTCAATTTATATTTGCCTCTCGGAATTATTACTATAAAATCAAAACGGATATCATTAGGTATTATTTATTACCAAATACCATCACTGAAATACATATAAAAGGTACATTTATTTTTCGACTGTTATATATTCATATTTTCAGTTATGGTTTGGTTTCTTTGTTTAATGGCATATTGACCTTCGTGGGTTATTTATTGCCAAAGCCATCTTTTTAGAAGAACAGTATTGGCTCTATTTAACCCATAGCTAGGTGGCGTGGGGGGTAAATGGTTTCATACTTTTCCAAATAAACGTAATAGCACGACCTGAGTTCGAACTCGCTTCCAACTCATTAGCTACTACGTCATGAGGACTCCCCCCCTTTTTTGGATTATGCGTTCACGGGGAATAATGAAGACAGGTGAGGTGCATAATCAAAATATGAGACTTTGGTTGAATTTAGCAATTCTTTCATCGTAATTGATTTTAACGGCATATCAATCCGTCCAGGGTTATTTTATTCCTATACTTTTTTGAATCCCGATTTTCTATAGTTTCTTAACATTTTTTTTATTTCCACGCAGTCCTACCAAATACAAATATTTGTACACAGTCTTATTAAGTATGAGCATTTGCACACGGTCCTATCAAAAAGGAATATTTGCACACGGTCTAATCGAATAGAAATATTCTTAACAGATCTAATTGAACACTGGATGTGTCCTAATTGATACTTCTACTCATGATCATAGTGGCCCTGGGAGTAATGGCGATGAAAGTGTATTCCTCATTGTCCCGATCTCCAGAACTGGAACCTCACCATCAGACGCAGTTTCGTGTGATATCCAGAACATATCTTTCTGTGAGTGGTCTTATCCCCTGTGTAGGAGATACAGTCAGCGTATCCTTAAACAAACCGACAGGGTTTTTGAAACCCTTTAATTGTATTTAATTTCTTTAAACCATATAATTGTGCATGAGTTATTAGCAATAGACAAAAATACTTGAAACCATATAACTGTGTATAAATTATTTGTAATTGATAGGAATACTTGAAACCATATAATTGTGTGTAACTCAGGATAAAGTGTTTACCAGTTAAAAATTTTGTATGTTTCATAATTGGAGATCATATTTGCTAAACTGACTTTGGCATAAAGTAACCCAGGACAGGTTGACATGCTGTAAAACCAAGCAAGAAGCCTTATTAATCTGGAATTAATCAATATTCTTTCATGTTAGCGACAAGCATTTACAAGAAAACTCTTTGTCGCATCAATTAAATTCAATGAAGTGGCAGGAAGGCCCGTGGCCGAAGGAGGCTACGTCTGATGGTGTTGATAACGCCGGTATTTACCTTAATTAATGAGGTCAAAGAGATGTCTGGAAACGAGACTAGCAAGTGAAAATGCTGGTCACCCTGGGGACTCTTCTTTTCTAGTACATAGTGTCTAACAACTTGTTGGTAAAAGCGGGCAGATGGAGGTCGAATAGGAAAATGATTGTACGTTGGTTCGATATTATCATTGATGAACAATGCTACAAATCTTGCTCTACGCAGACGCGTAAACGCAGACGCGTGTTCAGGCGCATTCGGGGACAAAAATCTTTCACTTTTCTTTTTGTTTTCTTTTTTCTGCTCGTGTTCTTTTTTGTTTCTTTTTGTTTTTTGTTTTTTCATCTTTCGGAAATTTCGACTTTTTCAAAATTTTAATTCAAGTCTATTCGATCTTCATTCTATTAAAATCTTCTTCTTCTTCTTCTTCTTCTTCTTCTTCTTCTTCTTCTTCTTCTTCTTCTTCTTCTTCTTCACTTCGCCAGACAATGAAACGCTGTCGATTTTCAGGAATAGACGGAAAATTTTTCCAAAACGGCGGAAAGACGCCCAACATCATCCGTCAATCAAACGTCACCGTCTTGCCGAGCTTCAGCTGCAGCTTTCTTTCCGCAGCCGCCAGGTGGCACCACTAACTCGCCAGGAATCCCATCACCTCGTTCATCTACACATTTTTATCGTCTCCTCAATTCCACTAGCCAAAAATCAGTTACACCTTACAAGAGCCAGTTTCCGCCAGCAATCGTATGGGTTGGGCAGGGCGTTTCGGTATTGTTCAGAACTGTTCCAAGAAAAATCCTGCTCTTCGGAAAGAAGAGAAGACAGAGTGGGCTAATTTATCCTGGACTTCCGGAATAAGCGGAGACGGTGACTATGACGTTTATTTAGATTGATGTAACCTCCGGTTCTGATTGCTGGCAATTGTCTAATTATCTCGACTGATTTTTAGCACCTTTGAAAACAGAAATTTACATAGTTCCCTTGGCATCCAACTCATTTATTCCAATGAGTTTTCTATTTGGTCGAGGCACTTTTAAAAAATTTAATATAAAAATTTTATAAATACTAAAATTTTTAATATAGTCTAAACTTGTGCATTTATATTTCTTTTGATATCCTGTATGTCCTAAAACTTTATCCCAGGGATGAATTCTCAGTCCTGGAAACAAGATGTCGCACAAAGCTAAATGTTTGAGAATTCATTTTTATCTATTGCGGACTTTTTGTCCTCATCTTAGTAATTTTTTTATGTTGTTTCTTCTTTCACTACGTTTCGGCCAAATTTCTCCTCTGGCCTTCTTCAGGTGATTTTACCGCGAAATCGGATAGGAATGCTGAGTCTTGTAACCGTATCCCCAGTAATTACTGCCTTCCATAGTTGTTGTCTATCGTACCACGTTTTTGACCAAGTAAACCTCTGGCCGGCTTGGGTAGGATTTGAAACCGCTATCTTCTGTCAATGTCTTCTGTCTTCACCTGGAACCGTAGAGACTCAACGCCTCTATCCGCTGCGCCACGGGCCCCGAAGGGCGATCAAGGATGGATATTTTGGTCTTATAAATCCAATTATTTGTTCTCCTTATCTGGTCTTCCATAGTCGGGTCCATGCCGAATTTTTGTAATTGTCTTTAATTGGAATCATTTTTGAAACGTAGTGAAACAAGAAACAACACAAAAAACTACCAAGATGAGGACAAAAAGTCTGCAATAAATAAAAATTAATTCTCAGATTAAGAAGCCTCATCTCAAAATGATTCCAATTAAAGACAATTACAAGCTAAATGTTATGTGAATGGATAATGCTGCACTTGAACAATTTTCAGTTTGGCCAAAAATATTTCTTCCCAAAATATCCTGACTATCTTGGCACTGAGACGTCTAGAATTCTGCCAGAATTTCAACTAGGTTTTCTTATGTCTATTAATCTCTCTTTTTATGGTGACTTTAGAACAGTGATTTCTTTTCTTTAGGTTTTATCTTTATCATATTGTAGTATATACTGGATACAGAGAAATCCAAAACACTGACTGTACCATATTCGCAATTAACGCTATGTGCGAAATGTTCATAACGATTGAATATATAAAGAACATAGGAATCTCGGAATTGGAAAATACGTAACGTCTTCTTGTTCTGGTACGAAACCTTTTTATTAACTTTGAGTTGAAGGTTTAGACGTAAGGAGGAGAGACACAATCTTCTATGCTGTCTTATTCATTTGGCCCCCATCTCGTGCGGCCCTCATAGGGCGCAAGTTTGCCTCACGCCTGCGAGCTCCAAAAGTCCATCCTTCTCGTTTGGCGTCTAGTACTCAACTCTCTAACTTCCTTCAGATTCTCACACAAACCTCCGCGCGCTTCCGGTGCGTGACGTCACCTGCACCCTGTCGTCGCGTTTTGTCTCGGACTATTATGACATCTGAGTGACACCTCCATCCGCCCAGACGCGCCCGCGTTAACACCTGCCTCAATTTTGCCCCTAATTAACCCATGTGCTGAGCCGAAAGGTTCTCAGCCTAATTAAACTCAAAGGCATGAACCGAAATCGCTCCGTTGTTCAGGTACGAAACGTTTATTAACTTCTTAACTTTGGTTTTTCGACACGAGGAGAGAGAGACACAATTTTTACTATGCTGACTATACCATCTGACCCAACAAACACGCTGCGCATCCCGTAGCCCCCAAGATCTCTGGCCCGGCCCAGAGTCAAATCTGAACTAACTTATTTTTCAAAATCACCAAATTCTCCGCCCATCGCTTCTGGGCATGACGTCATTCACACCCCAGTCCTATTTCTATCTGGGGTTTTTATTATGACATTTATTATTTTATTATGACATTTGTGATTGTCATATCCTCTGCGTGCAAGCGTGAACACCTGCACTAAGAACCGAATAGTTCAAAGCCTAACCAAACCGAATGATAAAATATAATTAACGAAAAATGATTAAGATAAAAAATCATTCCATAATTATATAACAATATTCGTTTTATTGTGGATATAAATTATTTTGAATCTGTTTCTTCTAACAACTTCACAAAGTCTTTTGCTTTGATGGATTGACTTATTGGGTTTAACGACACGACAACGTGTCTCGGGTTAACTTATCCCTAAAGGTTAGAAAATCACCTTCATTGTATATTTACATCTGCATTTTTGCTGTAGTTATTCCTTTTTTTTGCACAGTTGTATGGTTTCAAGTATTCCAGTCTAATACAAATAATTTGCACACTTATATTATTTCAAGTATAATTTTCACAGTTTTATAATATCAAGTATTCCTATCTTACACAAATAATTTGTACATAGCCATATTGTTTCAAGTATTCCTATCTAATACAAATAATTTGCACACAGTTATATGCTATCAAGTGTTTCTATCTAATACAAATAATTTGCAAACTGTTATATAATATCAAGTATTCCTACCTAATCCCAAAATGTTGTACACAGTTGTATGGTTTCAAGTACTTCTCTCAAATACAAATAATCATTTCGTTTCAAGTAATTATTCCTATTTAACAATAATCATTTATTTGCAGACAAGTGTATAGTTTCAAGTAAATATTATTACTACTATAACCTTGTTGAAGTCAGCATGCATACTGAGAATAGTCCTGGAGACCTGAGGAGACTTGCTGTGACTCAGACTTCAGTGAAATATAATCAGCTAAAACTGGAGTGAAAAACTCGCAAGGAGTAATATAATAATTATTAAGATCGGTCAAAATACTGCGTAGAGTTCTGGAAACTTGCTGTCACTCAGACTCCAGTGAAAGACCACCAATTAACGATGATGTGAATTATTTTTAAACAGATCTATTTGACTCATAGATGAGACTTTAACAGATAGTAACACAACGAGTACTAACCATTTTAGTGTCATATTTAAGACACCCACCCTTTTTAGGGATCTTATCAGCAGAAGATAAAAACAGTATAATATAAGCCTCGCTGACGGAAATTGAAAAAATTGAATCTTTCATCCAAAACCTTTTTTCATAGGGACTCCATTAAGTTGAAGTTGAAGAGACAACGTTGATGATCTCAAAATATGACAGCCCAGTAAGCTGGGGCTGTAAAATATACCGACTATATCATCCCTGAAGAGGAGTAAGACCCCAACCACCAACGAGTGTACTGGATATGATAGTAAACCATTTAATGGCGAGGTTTCAGTCCTGGAGCTTTGGGGAATGTGGAGTACCCTTTCATTGGCATTACTCTCCGGGTCCACCCTAACCCGCAGTGGTTACTACCACTGTTTGGGTCTCATCTATCGCTCATATAGAATTGCTGAACAATTTAACGGCATCCAAACAAATTAATGATGTTAAATTGAATTGTTAGAGTAACATAGTTATATCTAAAACCACTTAACGGTGTTTAAACAAATGAGCTCTAACTTGTTTAAAATGTTACTTACAAACAATTCTTTTACAAATCATATATATATATATATATATAAATACAATTATGGATTAAATAACCTTCAATAAATCTAACCAACCAACCAACCATCAAAATATGAATTATATGCGTTATTATTGTTAAAAAAGTGGAGGTGCCCGTGGTGTAATGGTTATCGTCGTAGGAAATGGATACGGCGACACGGTTTCAAATCGTGGACGAATCTGATTGCATTTCACATAGCAGTAATACCCTTGGTAAAGGTATGAATCCAATTATTCTCCCTCCAGCTATGGGTAAATAGGAGGGAAGACTGGTTTCTTCAGCCTTGTTGGGGCAAGGAAAACTCTGAATTCAAACCTGTTAAACTCCGCTTATGACCTTATGTCATATCCTGCCCGAGCCGAGGGGTTGGGTAAATAGGATTATTGTTGAAAAAGTAATGTATCAGTTTCTGAAAAACAGTCGAGTAAAAAGTATTTTAACCATATACGAAGTGCTTTCTATAAGTTTCCAGACTTTTTTCGTATGGGCACTTTTATTGATAGTACACACATAAAACTCTAGTCCCCTTCGAAGGAAGTAATCTCCTCCGGCTGCAATGCACTTGTTCTACCGTTCCAACATCTTCTACAAGGCCCCATGGAAGTCCTCTTGTGTGAGTGTGTCAATGACCTTCCTCACAGCCTCTTTCATCTCCTCAATTGTCTCATAATGACAGCCTGTGAGCTTAGGGAATAACCAAAACTCACAGAGAGCAAGGTCTGGACTATAGGGTGGGTGAGGAAGTGTCTTGATGCCCATCTTAGTCAAATAGTCTGTGACAAGGATGGAGTTGTGGACTGGTGTATTGTCCGATAGGAAATGCCACTGACCCAATTTAAAGAGTGCTGGCCTCTTCCGACGCAATCTCTACCTGAACTCCCTTAAAACCTCAACATAGTAACCCTAACCCTTTGGCCAATCAACTTTGGTCTATTGACTTCCTTACTCCTCCCACACCTCTCATCATCCCTCACATACTTCCTGCCTTCCTTGAATTTCTTATGCCACTCAAGAACTGATCCTCGATTCATGCAAGATGCTCCAAAAGCAGTCTGAAGCATTCCGTACGTTTCTGTGGCAGCATTTTTTCTCAGTTTAAAACAGAATTTTATTGCATATCGTTCTTCTAAAGTGTCAGATTGCATTTTTGATATTCACCAGCTGTGACAATCAGGCTTTAGTTGGGTGTATTGCAATTCCTGCTGTAGCTGTTGATTTGAAGCTGAAATCATAAAGATTAGTCTGTCATCTCATACGATGTATAGCAATAACATAGTGAATTTTTAAGAGTCTACGACAATTTTAAATGCCCATACGAAAAAAGTCTGGAAATTTATCGTATGCACCTCGTACTATCAGCAGCTCATACTCAGAATTTATGGAAAAGTCACTTTGAATCCATTTCTCGCCAGGCTTCCTAATTTAAGCAGCGATGAGTCAGTTCGCTTCTGAGATAGGTGACCGCTTATTAACATCAAATTGTCCAAGAACCCGGTCGGTATGCCAGACTAAGTAAAACTTGATAAATAAGTCTTACCGTCAAATCCCATCGGAAAGCGGCTGATCTCGTGGGATCAGCGAAGTTAAGTAGCGTCAAGCCTGTTCACTTTTGTGATGTGTGGTTACTTTATACTCCCCGGCCTTCTTCCGGTATTTTTACTGCGGAATCGGTGGAGTCAATCTTCCGTTTTGAAGTGCCATACACATGAGACTATTTTTCCGTTATGGATTATCCTCTTCACTAATTTTGGATCACAAATGATTTTTTTGATTTTATTCGTTTATTCATTTTTAATTAGAAATTCTTAGAAACCGTTTAATTCTATATTGGCTTTAGTTTGGTTTGGTTTTAAGGCATATCAACCTCTGTTGGTTATTTAATGCCAAATCCATTTTTATATAAGTAAATAGTTTTATTTCAAACAATTCAGTTCAGCATAAGAAAAGTTTTCTTTTTTGTTTACACCTAGTTAAATTCAAAAACAGTTCTATTTCAAACTATTCAATTTAGTCAACAATGTTAAATGGTTCCAAGTATTGCTATGAATCACGCACAAATCAATTAATCATCAGTCATTCATTTACACCCAATTAAATGTAAAAATCGTTCAGTGTAGCATAAGTACGTAGTTTAAATGTCAAAACAGTTCTAGTTAAAAAATTCAATTGAGCATAAGTTGGCAATTTAGTTCTATTTGACCCATAAATGGGACCCTATCACGTGCTACCACTTCAGGACATAGTGGACCTAAGAGTAATGGCAATAAACGGGTACTATGCATGCCCCCAAACTCCAGTATTACATCAGATTTAGTGCCATATCCAAGACACTCGTGGGGAGAGTCTTACCCCTTTGCAGAGAAGCACTCGGTACATTCAATACCCTAGCTGACTGGATCGTATATTGACTTCGTTGATAAGATTAACCAATTAACCAAACCGATTATGTGTGAGGAATCTGAAGAAGGTAAGTAAACTATTGAAACGTTAAAAAAAAAACAATGTAGATGAGGAAAATAACCTAAAAAGGAAAAACACCCTGTCACGGAAGCTAAGACAACGCCGACTATATCCTCTGCAAAAAGGCCGATCTTAAAAATTTTTGTTGTCAGGTTAGTTTTGATTCTTCCTTTTATTGCCAGCTCTTACTGTCCCCTTTCAAAGCTTTTTGGGACCGTTCCAAAAACGCCAATTACAATT
Organism: Sepioteuthis lessoniana; assembly: GCA_963585895.1. NCBI lineage: Eukaryota > Metazoa > Mollusca > Cephalopoda > Myopsida > Loliginidae > Sepioteuthis > Sepioteuthis lessoniana. The sequence goes on from OY757927.1 coordinate 6,580,339, forward strand.
GGTTTCACCATCAACCCTTTACTTCTCAACTATCTGCCAATGTCTAAGTATTTGTGTCTCTTTTCGCTTTCTTTGATTTTCACTCAGTGGTTCGGTGGGACAGCAAAATCCACTCTACGGGATTTTTTTTCTTTCACTGTATACTTATTATTATCATTATTATTATTATTATTTTACTCTTTTGAGAGTTTTCACATCAGCGTTCACTGATAGTTTTTTTCCTGGAGTTTGAGCGACAGCAAGTCTCCACACATCTCCAAGACTCTTCTCAGTGATGCTGTTGTCTGGATGGTCTCCACTTGTTTTCTTACTTCCAAGTTTTCCAGTCCCTTTACCAATCCTTTGGGGATTGTTTCAATGCACCAATTACAACTGGTACGACCGTTCTCTTCATGTTCCACAGTTTTTGTAGTTCCCTAGCAAGGTCTAGGTACTTATCTCTCTTTTAGCTTTCTTTTATTTTTACTCTGTGGTCCACCAGGATGTCAAAGTTCACTATTCGACAGTTTTTTCTTATTTGCTGACTATCACTGGGTCTGGTTGTCTGGCTGAGATTATGTGATCTGTTTATATCTCACAATCCCAGAGAACTTCGTGCGTCTCATTCTCCAGGATGGATTCTGGGTTGTTGGTTGTATAGTCAAATTTCAATTTCTTGCACAATTCCCAGTGGATCACCTTTCCCATCCAATCGTGTCTTGTAGTATACTCTTTTTACGATCATTGGCCGCATTCACTTATGATGTCATTGATCGTTTCGTCTCTATCACTACTAACCTACTATTTTGTTGTGGCTTAAGAATTTTTACTTTAACATAGTTGGTCCTCATGGCGTTGTTTTGTGCTGCTAGAAGAGATTCGATTTCTTTCTAAAGGTTTTGCCATGTCCAAGTCTCCTCGTGGGAAATTTCACTTGTTTGTCGCTTGAAATATCCATACAGTTGTTTTTCTTCCCATTTTTGTTTCCAATTTTTTGTTCAGTTAATCCTTGTGTTGTGTCAGTTATTTCTGTTCACTGTAATGAGTCTTTCTTCTTCTTCTTCTTCTTCTAGAGTTTTTCACATCAGTGTTAGCTGATGGTTTTTCACTGGAGTTTGAGTGACAGCAAGTCTCCTCAAGTCTCCACGACTCGTCTCAGTATTCTGGCCATTCTTAGCAATGCTGTCGTTTAGATAGTCTCTACCCGTCCGCGAACTTCCAAGTCCTCCAGGCCTTTTAATAGTCCTTTAGTTATTGTGCCAAAAGCACCAATCACAATTGGCACAATCGTTACTTTCATGTTCCACAGCTTTTTCAATTCTCTAGCAAGATCGAGGTACTTATCCTTCTTTTCACTTTCCTTCAGAATTATTCTGTGGTCCGCCGGGACAGCAAAGTCGACAATTTTGCAGATTCTCTTTTTTTGTTGATTATTATTAGGTCAGGTCTTCTGGCCGGGATTAGGTGATCCGTTTGTATGTTAAAGTCCCATAGGAGTTTATGCGAGTCCTTTTCTAGGACAGGTGCTGGGTTGTGCATATACCTTTTCTTCGTATGGTTGAATTGAAATTTCCTGCACAATTCCCAGTGGATCACCTTGCCGACCCAGTCGTGTGTCGCCTTGTACTCCTTCTGTGCTAATTTACTGCATTCGCTTATATTATTATTATTATTATAGCGGTAAGTTTTTCTTACTAGCGTTGGTTGTTAATCTTTCGCTGTAATCTGAGTAACAGTTCTTTGTATTGTGGCCGTCTTCAGCAAAGCAGTAATTAGAATAGTCTTGATTTTTCCTCTGGTTTCTAATTCTACCAATCCTCTTTCCAATCATTTGGGGACCATTCCAAGCGCACCAACTACTCTGCTTCTCTCATGTGGTTGTCTCGTGTAGTGTAATGGTTAGAAAGCTTGTCTGGCAAACCTGTAAGAGTGAGTTCGAATCTTATTGGGTGGCTCATTCATTCGGCCTTGTATCACATCTATGCAAAAATCTTTGTAAACTATTACTCTGTTACTTTCATGTTCCACAGATTTTTAGTTCTCGAGCAAGATCCAAGTAGTTTTCTATCTTTTGATATTCTTATTTTCCATCTGCGTTACTTGAAAACATATTATTGTGTGTAACTTATTTGTATTAGATAGGAATACTTGAAACCATATAATTGTGTGTAAACAACTGATTATTATTATTATTAAATAGGAACAGTTACTTGACACAGCTGTGGTACCACTACTACTGTATGGATGCACCACACAGACGCTGACAAAACGTATAGAGAAAAAGATAGACAGGAACTGCAGAAGAATGCTACAAGCTATATTGAACAAATCCAGGAAGTAGCACCTCACGAAACAACAGCTGCACGGCCACTTACCTCCTATCAGTAAAAACATTGTAGCAAGATGAACAATACATGCAGAACATTACTGGATAAGTAAGTACGAACTCATCAGTGACGTTCTCCTAGGGTCCACTTCACATGGTCGTGCCAGTGTTGGCCGACCAGCAAGTACTTAACTACAATAGCTCTGCGTGGACTCAAGATGTTATTTAGAAGACCTGCCGGAAACGATGGATAGTAGAGAGAGAGAGAGAGAGAGAGAGAGAGAGAGAATAAGAAAGTCAGGGAAATCTGTGCTATCAGTGTGGCTTGATGATGATGATGACTTGAAATAATGTTATTGCATAAATTATTAGATTTGTGTAGATATGATTATAATGAATCCTTTTTCGAATGGATCAAATTTTGACATGAAACAACCCATATATGATATACCATTAAACAAAGAAAACAAAACCTATTAAAAAGAAATCCTATTTAATAAAATCAGGCAAAATTCCTTCTGCTTTTTTCCTTTTCCTTTTTTTTTTTTTTTCGAAACGAAGCCAATTTTATAATCTTTGGTTAAAAATTTACCCTGAATGGTTCGAAATTGTAATTGTTTTTATAAAAAATATGTTCACATATTTCAATCATACATCTTAGATGCATCAGGGAGGTCTTCAGTGATGCGCTGTCTTCATTACCGATTTCGGGTTATTTCTGCATCATATCGGCTCCGACAGTAACCCTATCATGAGTCTGGAAGAGTCAAGCCGCCTCCGTGATCGCGACGTGCTACGCTCGTGCCTCTACCAAAGCAAAGAAAAAATAATAAGGCCGGACTTATTATTATAAAATTATTATTATTATTATTATTATTATTATTATTATTATTATTATTATTATTATTATTATAAAATAGATTTACCAATTTTATTTATGAATTATCTTACGAAGTTGATATTCTTATTGAGTTTTGTTTGGTTTCTTTGTTTAATGGCAAATCAAATACCAAAGAAATCCTTGATGAAATAAAGTATTTTACCGATATCTGGGAGGATAAGGGGGTTCATATCCAAGTCCAAAACTGAACATAATAGCACTAACTCGCTAGAACACCCCTTGAATATTGTTGAGAAATATTTTTATTTAATTGAGCAAAGCTAAATAGATTCATCAATTTAATTATTTTTGTTTTTTGCCCGAACTGTTTGTTTGATGTAACAATAAATCTTGTTAGCAATGTTCAGTAAAAAGGGAATGATTATTTCAGTAAAACTAACAATTCATTTTTTTTTTTTTTTTTTTTTTTTTGCTTTTGAAAATTTGGAGAGCTAATTTCTGGATTTAGAAATTTAACTTCTATCTTGCAGCAATTTTGCTTCCTGCTGATTTTAATTCTTGTAAACTTTACCTTGATAAGAGCTACCTTATCCCGTGAGGAACAGCATTTTTTTCTTTTTACATTTTTCTGGGTGCAATAAGTATGCATCCCGAATTTGGAATTCTACATAAAGCAATTTTATCGAATACTGAGGACAGACAGATCCACCCTTTACAATTATCTATAAAGATTCGGAGTATAATTTTTATATTTCGTGAATGAAACACTACCCTGTCTTAAAGAGAGGTTCCTGCTTGCCACATAGTGTTTCGAATTACGCTGAGGTCAAATTCTATTATAACTGAAATATTAAGAAAAAAATATTTAGCATTCTTGTTATGTCTTATGGCCTCAGGTTTTTCATTTTTAATTAAATCATTAAAATGAAAAATGAAATTTTTGAAAGAGAATTTAAATGGAAAATTTAATGCAGATAAAAAAAAGTTTGCAGCATAAATAATAAGTTATATAGAATGAAATTATCTCCAAGTGTTCGGGTAGCTATAATTCTCGAGTTGAAACCAGGTATAAAAAATTCGATTTTGAGTTCTGTTTATTTATTTATTTATGTAATTAATTTTCTATTTATCATGATCTTCTAAATTGAAATTCGTTGCTTTTCGAAAAGTGTTTAATTATCCAGAACACGTGATTGTATGATACGTTCCATAAACGTGTGGCTGAATGGTGTGAGAGAAAAACGCGAAGATATCCAAAAGGAAAGTAAGCCAGTCGGTGAGGCCTAGAATATGTCGACTGGATGCCCTTCGGAGGGGTTAGACATAAAAAAAAAAAACTTGAAAAAAAGTCTTGTCTATAAGACTAAACTTTATCCGATCGTGAGGTTTCAGTTCTAGAGATCTGGCGAGTGTAGAGTTACCCTTTCATTTACATTACTCCCAATTCCACTTTGACCTGGAGTGGTAGAATTTGTTCCATCGATGAGCCAAATAGATCTGTTAAAAAATTATTGATATTTGGAATACTTGAAACCCAATACCTGTGTGCAAATTAGTTGTATTAAGAAGGGATTGGGAACATAATCTTTGTTGAGTTAGGTTTGACCCTTGATTTTGACTATCTTTTGGCTTCTGAATCGAAAACTGACACCAGTTTTTTTGTATTACGTCCGATTTGGATATCCTCGTTTTGTATAAAGAAACATGAAATACCGTATCTAGTATATTTGGACTCATTTTTTTGTATCGTTTAAAATTTATATAGGATGAAAAATAATAAAGTATTATTGACCTAGTGGGTAGAGTGTTCACCAATGGTCTGCAAGACCTGGGTTCAATCCCAGGGCGCGTCATACCAAAGACTTTAAAAATGGTACTTGATACCTCCTTGCTTAACTCTCGGCAATATATGGTACCTATCACGGGTAAAATGGAGCAATCCAGGAAAAGGAGTAACGCCCTCCCCTTCACCTCAGTGTAGTAGCTATTGAAAAAGGAGCCTTCTGGTCACCCTCGACTACAGTCGCCAACTTACTTACTTGCCTGAAATGTTTATACAAATATATTTTGTTCATACAAAGAATATTATTACTTTTAAGTCAAATTGTGTGTTAAAGATTTACGCTTATTGCTTTTCCTGGAGCGTACAGTTTGTGGGCAATCTTGCTTCATGCTCCAACAAAAGTCATCCGTCATATTTACATCCCATCTACCCAGATACCGTTCTTTCCTGATTTTCAAATCATAGTGGAATCGTTCACCTAGCTGATCGCTGATGAGCAAGGCGAACGGTTTTAGGCAGATGGCTTCGCAGAAAATGCAATTTGATGCTCATGTCTTTGTAGCTCCAATAATTTCTGGACAATTTCAGTGTAATTCTGTGCTCGTTTATTACCAAAAAAGTTCTTGATAAAGTCTTTGAATGATGACTAAGCATTCTTTTCAAGTTCTGAGGTTATCCCGATAAAATTATCATCTTTAATGAGCTGCCGAATCTGTAGGCCATTAAACACACCAACTTTTTTTTTTTTCATTTGACAGGCCAGGAAATGCCAAAATGAGATACTTGAAACAGTTTCCATCAATTTTCAATGCTTTAACGAATTGCTTCATTAAACCCAGTTTAACGTCGGGCAAATACCCTTGAGAAAGGTACGAACCCCCTTATCCTCCCAGCTATGGGTTAAATAGTACCACTACTGTTCTTCTTAGAGAATGGCTTTGGCATTAAATAACCTACAAAGGTTGATATGCCATTAAACAAAGAGACTAAAGAGACTAAGCCGGTTTAACATACAGAGCTGTTAATGAGTCGTCCATGTAGACTGTTAGGATCGCCAGTTTTTTGAGCGCAGGTCTTGGAGACTAATTCCTCTTCCAACCCAAAGTTTCTCTCGAGCTCTGCTGTCTACATACACAGAAAGCAGTGATACTTGGCGTAACCTCTTTGCTGGCCAAACATACCATCTCATGGTCAACACAGATGATTCAATTGTATTTGTGATTATTGCAACAACTCAATGACTCTTTTTATGTCTCCATGTTCTTCATAAAGACAAAACTGAACGGCCAATTAAGACAGCAACATAAAATTGCCATTGTGAAGAAGGACACACTTTTCGCCACGCATTGATCAGTCGATGAACAGTCGTCATTCATTTGAGTTGTACATCGGATTTCCCAACTTCTGTCATAAGCCCTCTATGTTATGATAATCTACAAATACTGCAGAAATGAAGTTTCTCTGAATCAAAAGTAGCATTGTTCCCTTTTTCAAGCTGGTTTTTCTCATTCAGTCTTGAGGCTAGGAGTTCTGAGGCCTTTTTTTGATTGGCCCAGATCCCTTGCCAAATTATTCAACTCATTTTAATCGAATCCCTTACGAGCTGAATCATCTTCAATTTCAAAATCTGCATCATTTAAAATGATTGTGAAGATATATTTGCTGTATCATATGTAAATGGAGACTGTAATCGTTAAACTAACTTCAGCATGAAATAACCCATGTTAACATGCCATAAAAATAGAAAAGCAGCCAAACAAAAGAAAAAGTACCACCTCAAAATAACAGAAAGGTATCGAATCGATAAAGAAAAAGAATATCTCATCCACTTCAAAAATATTTTAAATATATTCGTATTTTCCATACGAATGGGATATACATACATGTATACCTTGAAAAGCAAAGAGACACCTACATGCGCATGCGCACATCTAGCATTGTAACCATCCGTACCTTTTTTGGTTTTTGTAAACGTTTGGTAATGTTTGATAAAAATCCTTCATTCCTGTCGACATTACCATAACCCCAAGAAAATCATTTAAATGTGATCAACGCAAAAACAATAAATACAAGACATTTAGTTTTTCAATTAGAGGATTAAAATATGGAATCAACAAATACGTAGGTCTGTTTACTTATCCTAAGTAATAAATTCAAAGAAGTTTAATCTTAAAAAATACTCTTAACTGAAAATCAAATAGATCTCTTGTAAAAAAGGAGAAAGAAAACGTCTGACACCTGACAGGTCTTCTTATCTTCTCATCCAAAAACAACTTTTAACTGTTAAATGATTTCAAGTATTACTATATAACAGTCACAATTTAACATCAGTCATTTGTTTGCACACATAGTTTGTTCTATTTGACCCAGAGTTAGGATCCTATCAGGAGCTACTACTCCGTTTCAGATTGCCCAGTCGGCTGGGGCTGTAGAATACACTGACTGCACCTAAAACCAAGACACTTATCAGGAAACTTAAAAAGATCTTAATAAAATTGTATAGAAAAAATGTGTCTTTTATTATTTAATCAAACATGCTTAAATGAAAGACTACTGCCAAACTACACACACACACACACACACACACACACACACATATATATATATATATATATATATATATATGCATGTATGTATGTGTGTACGTATTTTGACGTGTACATACGGAAATTAAGAGTTAAATTGTAATAATTAGTAAAGACAATACTGAGAGGGGATTGTAGCTGCTAAATATAATGGTAGTAGGAGGTTGCAGAATCAACAACCCGTGAAATTGAAAAGGAAAACCTTTTTTTCCAGAGGAACGTGACGTAAAAACGCGACGCGGCGAAAGAAAAAAGACAGATGTAGTTACAAGCGCGTCGAGGAAACACGTAAGAATTCTGAATCTCTCCAAGCAAAATTTATAAATCACGAAAGGAACAATACTGTCACGTTAAATCACAGGACTTGGACCGAACTGAGAATGAGAGAAACATTATTCTTCAATTGCACCAAAAAATGATCTTATTGCTAATTATCCATAAAGTTAAGTCTCATGTTAATATATCTCTTCCCTAAGTCTGGTGTTTAATAAATCATCTTGTATTGTTCCGAGTTCGCTGTTATCATATTTACCAACCCCTCCGCTCGGGCAGGATATGACACAAGGTTAATTTTTAAGCGGAGTTTAACAGGTTTTCCTTCTCCTAGACTAGTTGCCTCACCAAGGCTAAAGAACCTAGTCTGTCTTACTATTTACCCATAGCTGGAGAGTGAATAATTGGATTCATACCTTTCCCCAGGGTATCAGTGCTATGTGAAATTCAATCAGTCTCGTCTAGGATTTGAACTCGTGTCGCCGTGTCCATTTCCTACGACGATAACCATTACACCACGAGCACCTCCGAGTTCGATGTTATGATTTCATTTCTGCTGGTTATTTTCATTGTATATTTCTGTCGATTCATTCTTCAGCCTTGTGGTCGATCGCTTTTATATTTTGTTGATACCCGAAAATCATCCATTGGGCCAATCTGGGTATTTTTACAAACGAACTATAAAATCTAATTATAATGTTATGAGGTGACATAAAGGCTTTTTGCCAGATTTTATCTATAATTCAAGAACATCAACCAGACATCATTATTTACTTATGAAGCTTCGTCACTAAATCATAACAATATATATATATATATATATATATATATATATATATGTGTGTGTGTGTGTGTGTGTGTGTGTGTGTGTGTGTGTGTGTGTGTGTGTCTGTGTGTAATATTACCGTCCAAGTCCACGATACGGCCAAGGAATGAATACGTGAAATGTACATTCATCGAATGTTCAGAAAATGTTCATAAATATATATAGGAATCCGAAAACAAGAAATTGGTTCAGGCACGTAACCTTTATTCACCTTTTTGAGTTTAAAGGTTATTCAACATGAGGATAGAAAGACACAATCTTTCTATGCTGACTGCTTTTACATCGTCAGCTCTCAACCCAACCAACACGCGGCGCCCGTAGCGCACAAAGTCGTCTGGCCTCGCCCAGCTCTGAATCTCAACTCTCTCGTTCGGAGGCAGGAACTCAACTAACTGCTTTTTCTCAAATCCCCGAATCCTCAGCCCACGCTTCCGGTGCGTGACGTCACTCACATCCCCTGGTCTCAATTCCTATCTGGGACTTTTATTTTGACATCTCCGAACGACACATCCTCTCCGCGTGCGCCTGATCACCAGCGTTAATGTTGCACCTAACTAACCCATGCGCTAAGCGAAAGGTTCTCAGCCTAAATAAACCGAAAGGCAAGATATACAAAACGAAATTCCTCCGCAATTATATTACATATATACATACTTTTATTGAGCTGACGAGAAAGAAAAAGGGAAAGAGGTGGAGGAGGAAGGGTTTCGGCATATCTTATTTCATCGAAAACATTGACTACAATGTGGTGTCTAAGTGGAAAGGGAGCGAAAAAAGGGGGAAAAAAGAAAGTAATAAGGAAAGAATTCTCAATAGTATGGTGGTACAGAGTGAAAAAATGTCTTTTTTTTCTCCCCTTTTTTTTATCCGTTCAAAACACATGTCAAACATCTCAAAACCAACCAACAACGCAACTACTTCTCACGCAGGCATATACTCTACCCCATGCAAAGATGGTAACAAACATTACATCAACGAAACCCAACACAATCTAGAAAACAGAACCTACGAACACAAACGATCAATTAAAACAAATGATGACTAAAATGCCTCTTTTTCATATATATATATATATATATATATGTATATATATATATATATATCCAACCAAGCCGAAACACTACTGCATAGTTTGAAACGAGCCGCTGCAGGCATTGGACTCCATGTCAATGCACAGAAAACTGAATTTATGTGCTTTAATCAGAAGCGCGACATCTCCACACTAGACGGAACCTCCTTGAAACTGGTTGACAAATTCACCTACCTAGGAAGCAGCGTCTCATCAACCGAAAAAGACATCGACACACGGCTAACGAGGGCATGGACAGCTATCGATAGGCTTTCGATCATATGGAAATCAGACCTGACCGATAAAATGAAAGGCAGTTTCTTCCAGGCTGCGGTCGTGTCGGTACTGCTGTATGGATGCACTACTTGGACACTGACTAAACGGTTGGAGAAGAAGCTCGACGGCAATTATACAAGAATGTTGCGAGCAATATTGAACAGGTCCTGGCATCAACACCCCACACGGCGCTAACTGTACAGCCACCTACCACCTATCACGAAAACTATACAAGCTAGACGAACTAGACATGCCGGACACTGCTGGAGAAGCAAAGACGAGATCGTAAGGGATTTGCTCCTGTGCACCCCCGCATATGGCCAATCAAAAGCAGGACGACCAGCTCGAACATTCATACAGCAGCTATGTGATGATACGCGATGTAACCCCGAAGACCTGCTGAAGGCGATGAATGATAGGGAGACGTGGAGAGAGAGCGTCAGGGATATCCGTGCTAGCCGCACGTCATGATGATGATGATGATATATATAATAGGATTTGGCATTAAATAATACACAAGGGTGATATACCAAAAAACACCAAACAACCAGCCAGTATTGAACACTAATCAGCAGAGCTTATTTTGAACTGACTACCATTTCGCCCACTGAGTCTGATTGATAAAATCTGGGTGATCATGACAAGAGTGTTTATACAACCCATCAAAGCAAGTAAAATGGTGACACAGTTAAAGCTCTCTTTCTCAACGAATTATTTTCTTTTTTTAATTGTTTTTGTCGTTGTTGTTGAGGAAATAAAATTTTCTTTTTTGTGCTTGGCCTGTTTGTCAGTCAGGAAAGAAAAGAGTCTCTGTATGACGCGTTCATTGAACAACTTATGTCTTCCTAAACAAATAATACGGGTTTTAGCAAACATGAACTCTTATCGAGTAATATCTTTCAGTTTGCTAAAAGAAAGGGGTACCTGGATTATACAATGAATAATATGAAAGGCATTTCGAAAATGATATATGAAGATTGATAAATAAATCTAGCTAGCAATATAAGATCTGAATTGACAGATAGTTCAGAAAACATATAGACATACGAAGAGATATATATGAATAGACTTAGCTAGCTAGCTAGCTAGATAGATAGATAGATAGATATGAATAGATTCATACGAATAGATTCTGATCTTGGGAGAGAGAGAGAGAGAGAGAGAGAGAGAGAGACAGAGAGAGAGAGAGAGAGATTCACTTAAGTAGATAGATATGAACAGACAGCTAGATAATTGGTTTGGTTTCTTTGTTCAATGGCATATCAACTTTCGTGGGTTATTTAATACGAAAGCCATCTTTGTAGAAGAACAGTAGCGGTACTATTTAGCTGGGGTAAGGGGTATAAGGGACTTCGCACATTTCCCAAGAGTATTAGTCCAAAAATGAACGTAATAGTGCGAGTTCGAACTCACTTACTTCGAGTTCACAATTCAGCTCTTTAGTTGCTACGGCGTGAAAACTAAGAGGGAAGTCCCTAACTGATAGATAGATAGATATAAATACACTACGTAAACCTTGGCTTTGTAGTCATGTACTAGACTTAGCTTAGTTTGGTACAAGATCAACACCATAGGACACCCGGTGAGAACCAAACTCACAAGCAATGATCTGCTAGCTTAACCCATTCATCTTCACACTACGCGAAGCATCTCTTACCTTATCTTATGGAGGTGCCCGTAGTGTAATGGTTATCGTTGCAGGAATTGGACACGGTGACACGAGTTCAAATCCTGGACTGATTGCATTTCACATAGCACTAATACCCTTGGGAAAGGTATGAATCCAATTATTCTCCCTCCAGCTACGGGTAAATAGTAGGGCAGACTAGGTTCTTTAGCCTTGGTGAGGCAACTAATCAAGGAGAAAGAAAACTCTGAATTCAAACCTGTTAAACTCTGCTTTAAAAATTTGACCTTGTGTCATATCCTGCCCGAGCGGAGGGGTTGGGTAAATACAATCTCTTGGCTTATCTTAGGAACTGACTATAAAGTGGTAAGAACGGTACTTGTAAAATTGATGATCATCATAAGGTCTAAGTAATATCAATATATCGATTGGATAAGCTTTATTGTACTGTGGAAATTAAGTAAAATTCGACAGTTTCATTCATGTTTTAGTAACTAATCAAAATAATGATAATCAATTGCATTGATTCCCCGACTGCATTCATAGACATTGAAACTGGGCCATTTTCTTGTGATAACTGACTCACAATGTAATGATTAAATCCTTCTCAAGAGAAATAGAATTAAATAAAATAAAAAAAAAGGAATGGGTGAGAACCTCCAGTCAATCACGATATGTCGTTTAATTTTTCCTTTTTTCTTCTCTTTTCTTTTTTTTTTTTTTTTCGCCTTGTCGCTACCGCTGGTGAGCTCGTTGCGGTGCCGAGCCGACAAGAAAGTCTCTAATCAAAGCGACAGTTTCTAATTTTCTGCACGAATGGGTCGTTCACCTGTTCCGCCATGTTCTTAGAGGGAAATTTCTCACAAAGGGAAGCGTTATCATCAACTTCAGCAAGAAGACGCTGTCATTCCCGCCAACTTGTTAAACGTTATTATCACAAACATGATTCCCTTCCTTCCTTTTCATTAGTCTCATCAACAATTCCCTTAACATCGTCAACAGTTTTTGCTATCTGTGATTTTTTTAATCTTTTTTTTTTCTATTTATTTGTTGTTTGTTTTTATTCTCCTTCCTTTCACACCTCGACTAAATCTGTTTAATTTATTCTCTCGAGGTATCAGTTCTACCCCTCTCTCACTCCCTCTCTCTCTCTCCCCCTCTCTCTCTCTCTCACTCCCTCTCTCTCTCTCTCTCTCACTCCCTCTCTCTTTCTCTCTCACTCCCTCTCTCTCTCTCTCTCTCTCTCTCTCTTCTTATTTTTCTGATTCTTTATTTCCTTTTTTTCCATTCATCTTTTTCGTCGTTACCTTTTTTTTTATTTAGTTTTCCGTCTTTCACTTTACAATTTCTTCTTCACCTTTTGATCTCCCCCCCCTTCTCCTCTTTCCCTTCTTTTTTTTCTTTTTTCTTTTTCATTTGAATTTTCTTCATTTTTATCTAAATTTTCTTTTCCTTCTTAAACTTTTTTTTTCTTTTCCCTCTTCACCGTAATTTCTTTTCCTTAACCTCCTTCATCACAATTTAATTTTCTCTCTACTTTACCAACTTCCTCATATTCTTCTTCTTCTTCTTCTTCTTCTTCTTCTTCTTCTTCTTCTTCTTCTTCTTCTTCTTCTTCTTTATTACATCCTGTTGGGCATTACTTGAACGATTTGCCGAACGTTAGATGATAGAAATATTATTTCCGGTTTCTAGTGAGTCAGTTTTTTACTGACAGCCAGTACAACAATATACATATACGATAGTACAATGATATATATATATATATATATATATATATATATATATATATATATATATATATATATATATATATATATATATATATATATATAATACAGAAATGAACAGAGAAAGGTTAATTTTCTTTAAAATATTTCCTTTGGCATTTAACATACTTATTCCTGTGAGTTTTCAATTAGTCGAAGCACCCCTTTAACATCTGTATTGAAATGGTGCAAAGCTGGGCAGTTATATTTTTTAAATGTCTTCTACTTCCCCAAATCTTATCAATGAGATGGATTTTCAGTTTAGGAAGCTAGAAAACTCAGCATGCTACTAGGTTTGGTGAGTATGAAGGGTGTTGCACTTGCAAAATCCTGTGTTTCCCCACCAATTACTGATTAAAAAAAAGGCATCGAGAAATTGCACTGGCACACCTATTCGTCCTGATATCATTTGAATTTTTTGTCTCTCAAGAGCAGCAAATTCTGATAATTTCATTGGAATACCAATAGACTGCAAATTCTATTATTACTTGTCCTAGTATCGAAGCAAAGATCTGCCTAAACTCCAGCATTCAATATACAATGTATCAAAACCTCGCGAATCCTCGTGTCACCCATTCTCATAATCTGACCATTCTGCCTGAGTTGTGACTACATCATGAAAGATACAATTTCTCTTGTGTCACATATCTTGAAGAGGTCATAATTGGAGAGTTTGTCTGGCGGTTTATATCCATATCTGAAGTAAGAGATATCGCGTTTATGGAAGTTGTCATTTTGATTTATATGATCTCCATAATGAACTCATGACAGTGAAAATTATAGCATAGTAAAGAGAACAGTAGATGGAATGACATATGTTGCTTTAGATGTGATTGAAATATTCATTTCACTCTACAGGTGAAGGCGAAGTTTTCTGAAGGATAAGATCCTTTTTAGATTATGTTAACAATCTCATAACCAAAAGATACGTTCTAGAACATTAGATGAGGAAAATTTTGTCATAATTTTTGCTTGGTGTCGTTCAAATTAAACAAAGACGACTGTCAAAAGAAAGCAAGTGAATTTCCCAATTCATTATTATGAGTTGGCATGTCATTTAAAGGACATGGGGAGATGGCAATCATTACTTCAACATGAATGAACAAGTGAACATTGAAATATTCGATAATTTCCTCATTGAAAATTGGAAAATTGGTTTTGTGATGAAGTCATTTTTCTAGGCAATAATTCATCTTGTTAAAAAAACAAACAAGATTAAAGCTTTTTTTTTCTGGAAAAGTATATAAAATCACTGACATTGCCAGTCAACAGCCAACAGTTCGGATTTAAATCCAATAGAAAACTTACAGTGCAAAAATGCTCCATGAAAAGGTTCCATCCACCAAAGAAGATTTATCAATTGCCATCTGGAATAGTAACCACTTTGATTAAGAATATGGTTTTCACTTATTGAAATCAGTGCCCGAAAGAATCAAGTATGTCGTAAAAGTTCGAAGACTAAGAATTAATTCTAAATTTTTTTGTCAATGAATTCCATAACTTTTTCCACAATATCGGGTTATTCCATTATATTTTCTACTGCATGACTTGGAAAAATTATGTTATATAACATATGACATGGATTTTTAGTTCGTTCTTAGTGACCCCGTGTGCTTTGACAAGCTGTCACGTTGTGATTAGTAAACAGGGCAGCGTGTCAGGGCAGTCGGGTACAACAGGTAACCGGAAGAAGACCATGTGATAACCACGCGGTCAGATTTAGACAGAGGCAGAGAATCGGAGTCGAGCGAGGGACAGGCAGACAATCAGAGGCATCTTGGCTTGCAAGGGGGTACAAGCGTTTGCACCTCCTGGCTCCCAGAAAAAGGTATGGGACAAGAAGAATCCCCTCTCTGAGTATATGTCTCTCCATCTATCTCTCAAACTAACAACAATGGGCCTCTTTTTGAGAATAAAATGAGATATATTTTTATAAAGAAGTGTTTTCGTTCGTTCATTGAATTGCGTAAATTATGTTTGATGATTATACAACAATTATACATTCAATTTAAATAATATCAATCTCATTTGTTTAAAGTGTATTTTATGAAGGCATAAAGTTCAACTTTTGAATAAAAAATGTTTTGCATCTTATCTGTTATTAGTTTACTTACTGCTAAATAAAAAAAAACCTTTGAGATCATCCCCTAAGGGAGCTAATTCCAATATTTTTAAACCAGGTTTAGAACTCTTATTTTGTCTACCTCAAAATGTCTCTCCATCGTTATCATTTGTATAATAATTTTTCTTTTTTAAAGACTTTTTGTTCGTTTTTTTTTTTTAACTTTCGATTTTCTCTTTTCATATTCTCTTGTCAAAATTTGTTTTTCTTTCTTTTCTCTGTTTTATGCTCCCGTTTATTCTATCCGCCTTCTTTCATCCTCTTTCTCGCTTCATCATTTATTCTCGATTATCGAACCCAACCGACAGATCCCTAAATAGTTTAATGATTCGTTGACATTTTCCCGCGCACGGCAATTAAACTATTTCGACGTGAATCTGTCGCCATGTAATTCCGGTAATTTGAAACAAATTTCGTTGCGATGTCAATAGATTGATTTTCCGGGAAAGAAATATATATGCTAATATATTCAGCAACATGACAAAATGGCTGACATGATCAAAGAATAATTGCGCTTAGCATAGCTGAGATTCGAACACCACCGTTTCTATCTTAGTATTAAGTAGGAGCAAAATTTCATTGCACTGTTTCGTTTTCATTTTCTAGAGACTGAAGATTGATTTTGCGTTGGGAATTTTTGCACGACTCGAATATTTACATATGATATTTTACTTACCACCAGAAGAAATAGAAATCCATTTTTTTAGTGGGATGTCTATTGTAGAGAACGAATAAATAGATAAAAAAAATATAAAATTAAATTAAAAAATAAACAAAATAAAAAGAAAACTATTAAATTTGCAGAAACTCGCAGAGGTCCCTAACAGGAAAAGGGGATGACGCATGCGTAAAAGAAAAAAGGGTTTCCTCTTGATAAAGGAGACCAGGCATTCTTTATCTTTCAGGCAGTGACCAGCGTTTTGATAACATCGTTGTTTTCTGGTGTCTGGGCACCACGCATACGTCTTTGGACGTAGCGTTGGTTAGCCCCTTTCACCCAGTAGCAGCTCTTTCTCGATCAGCATTATGCTGAAATATACAAGACATACAACTGAACTATAAACTAACCCTTACCGGACTTTGAAAAACTTCCAAACTATCACATCTCTAGATATCTGGATAAAAGTTTTCATTACTAGCATACCATCAAGGTCGATAGACTGGATCGACACGCATTTTGTCAAAATGTTGTATACTCATATGCATATATACAAACACAAAGTACATCTACATCTACATGTGCATGTAGAATCATCACAACGACACAATAAAGACGAGCGACACAGTTCTTAGAAAAATATACATCTCATTTTATTGAAAGGGTTGTGTGTGAGGGGGAGTTGGAGACTGAACAGAACTGCAACATATTGACCTCCACTCTATTGGCCATAACCGCGTTTCTTTCCTGTTCTCCTGGGCAGCTCAACTAGAGGCCTGGGGGCCCAGCCTCTCTGGGACATGTTCCTCAATTCAGCATCTTCTCTCCAACTCGTCTGATCCCCCAACTCTCAATCGAGGGCCTCAGGGATCCCTCTGCTGGATGCTAGCTTTCTCTACCGCATCTTGTCACCAACTGGTCTGGTCTCCAAACTAACTGACTTCCTGTCTTCACCGAGTTATATAATAGTTCCCCCCATCACCTTCTTCTTGTGGGCGTCACAATTTGGCACTCATTCAACCTGTCCACGGTCAAGGCTATAATATCCTGATTATTCATCGACCGGATGCACCTGTTATTTTACATAGGTGCATTTCTTATTTTGACAGCCCAGCCGGGTCGTAGGTCAATATACAACAAAAACTCTCTTTCAAAATTGACACATCTGTTGTTCCTGTAGCAGTGAAAATCAAAACTGATTGGAATGAAAAAGTCTTGTCTATCAGTTTTTCTGTTTCAGTATATCTGTATCTATATATCTCTCTATCCGATTCGTGGAATATCCTAAGGGGACTGAAAAATGTTTAGACTTTCATGAGATATGTTTATAAGAAAAACAGAACTGATATTATGAAGTCAACCTTTAGAAGATTTCCTAAGTGTGTCAACTGATATGGGTCACAAGTGAATATCATTTGAAATGATCATATTCTCATAAAGGAACCCTTTTTTAATCACGCTGAATGTATGGTGGATATATTGGTTTGGTTTCTTCGTTTTATGGCATATCAACCGTCGTTGGTTATTTAATGCGAAAGCTATTCCAGAAGAAAAGTAGTAGTGATATTATTTAACCCAAAATTGGGTAGATAAGGTGGTTCTTACCTTTTCCAGGGGTATTAGTCTGAAAGTAAAGGTAATACTGCGACAAGGGTTCGATTTAACTTCGTGGTCGCAAACAAGCACTTTAAACATTACACTACGGGATAACGATCTCCAACAATATACTTCGGGGAGGGCTTGTGGCTTTGTGGTTAAGGTACTGGATTATGACATCGTAGTAAGCGAATTCGAAAACCAGTCGTTCTATTACGTTCGCTGTCGACTAAATGCACATGGGAAAGTTATGAGCATTAAATAACCCACGAAATTTGATATGTCATTAAACAAAGAAACCAAACAAAGCCAACAATATCTCTTTCTCTCTCTCCCTCTCTCTCTCTCTCTCTCTATATATATATATATATTCTGTCCGATTTATTTCATTCCTTCTTATGTAATGGTTAGAGTGTTCGCCGGGAAATCGAGGTTCAATCCCATATCAAATGATACCAAAGACTCAAAAAATGGTACTTCATGTCTTCTTGCTTAACACAGATTTATAAACTACGGATCAAGGGTAAGTGGAGCAATCAAGGGAAAAGAGTAGTGCCCCTTACACCTCTGCATAGTGGCTATTGAAAATGGATCCTTAGGGTCGCCCTCGACTTCGGTTGGCTTACTTACTACTTATATTTAAGAAAGTCTCATTTGCTTTACAGGTGAAATAAATGACTAAATCTTCGGTTGATGAATGGTTAGACTACATTCTGTAAATAAATTGTAAAATCAAAACTTACCGTTAAAATCGTTCTAAATCAGTAAAATACAGTTTTCTATGTACGACAACCGAAAGCAATATCTCAACCATAGAAGTTTCACCTGACAAATCCTCAAGTGAACCAGTTTCGACACGTCCCTCTTTCATTTTATATCATGATATATATATATATCAGGGAAAGGAGTAGCACCCTTCCTTACACCTTGTAGTAGCTATCGAAAAGGGACCCTCGACTATGGTCGCCAACTTTATATGTATATATATATGTGTGTGTGTGTTCATCAAGTCCTTTGCGCCGGC
The DNA here is from genome assembly GCA_963585895.1 of Sepioteuthis lessoniana. NCBI lineage: Eukaryota > Metazoa > Mollusca > Cephalopoda > Myopsida > Loliginidae > Sepioteuthis > Sepioteuthis lessoniana. The sequence continues at coordinate 6,599,093 of OY757927.1, forward strand.
AGGATGCAACACAACGTCAATTTTAAAGTAGAGTTTAACAGGTTTAGATTCAGAGTTTCCTTCTCCTAGATTGGTCGCTATACTACGGTTAAAGAACCCAGTCTGCCCTATTATTTATCCACTTATTACAATTTGCCGCCCAGTGTTTTTTTTTTCGTTCCGGCAAACCATAAAACAAAAAAAGAAAGCCAAAAGACTGACAAATACTTGAATCTTGCTAAAGTACAAAAAAAGAAAGTGTGTGGAAGATTAGGTTGACGGTGATACCAATTATACTTGGTGCACTAGGAACGGTTCCAAAAGGCTTGAAGAAAAGACTGGAGGAATTTGAAACCAGAGGAAGAATCGAGACCGTACTGAGCATAGCATTGTTAAGATTAGGTCAAATACTGAGAACAGTCCTGGAGACTTGGGGTGATATGCATTTACTTTAACATCACCAGCTAACACTGGTTGCAAAAACTTATAAGGAGTGGAATAATAGACTCGCATAAACTCCTATGGGACTTTAACATACAAACGGATCACCTAATCCCGGCCAGAAGACCAGACCTCATAATAATCAACAAAAAAAAAGAAGAGAATCTGCAAAATTGTCGACTTTGCTGTCCCGGCGAACCACAGAATAATTCTGAAGGAAAGTGAAAAGAAGGATAAGTACCTCAACCTTACTAGAAAATTGAAAAAACTGTGGAACATGAAAGTAACGATTGTGCCAATTGTGATTGGTGCGTTAGGCACAATAACTAAAGGATTATTAAAAGGCCTGGAGGACTTGGAAGTTGGCGGACGGGTAGAGACTATCCAAACGACAGCATTGCTAAGAACGGCCAGAATCCTGAGACGAGTCCTGGAGACTTGAGACTTGCTGTCACTCAAACTCCAGTGAAAAACCATCAGCTAACACTTATGTGAAAAACTCTAAAGGAATAATAATAATAATAATAATAATAATAATAATAATAATAATAATAATAATAATTAACTGAGGAATATGAAGATGTGGGTGATACCTATAATAGTTGTCGCACTTGGAACAGACTCCTAAGAAGGGTCCTGGTGACCTGATGCTATTCAAACTTCAATGAAAGATCATCAGCTGACGCTGGTACGAAAAACTTGCGAGTACTGAAAAAAATAATGTACGAAAAATTGCATGAGCTTCTCCCTAAATATTCACAGAAGTCACCGAGTCACTGTTCTTTGGGACTTTACCCTTTATACAGACAGACTACAGCATTGTTGAGAGCTAGAGATCTGAGGAGACTTGCTGTCACTCGACTCCAGTGAATATTTTTGTTATGGCAACACAATGCTACTTCTTATAAAAATAGAAAAATCTATATTAATCTTTTTAGTTTTATAAGAAGTAGTAGTGTATTGCCGTAAGAAAAATGTTTAAATATCCTCTTTTTTCTGAGTGAGGCTTCTAACTTTTTGAACGAACATCATATGTATGTATGTATCAGAAATTAAGATGAGTGTGTTCCGTGTTTTGATTAAAGAAGATAACTAATTTATCTAATTAACTATCTTGTTTTTTTTTTTTTTGTTTTTTTTTATTAACTTATTAATTTTTTTGTCTTTGAAAATCGCCAGATTTGAACGGTCAATTTTGTGAGCAGAGTTACAGCGTTTTAATCAGCTGGCTATTATCACTTTTCTTTTCTCCTTTGTAGTTGATTAAATGGCCAAAGAATCTATTCATTATCGCTCTCGTAATTACCAACGTCAAGGCTGATGCGCCACCGTTTCTTCTTCCTCTCCACCCACTGATATTTTCTAGGACGGTTTGATAAATTTTTCATCTTGCTATTGATTGATTTTGCCTTTCAAACTGTCTCTTTTTACGGTTCTTTGTTAAGAACGGCAAAGTCGTCAGATGCAAATTAGTGCTTTTAAAACAGAGAACAATGTGATGACAAGACAATAACGGCATTTAAAAGTCAGTACATAGCAAAATAAATAGGAACATATATATATATATATATATATATATATATATATATATATATATATATATATATATATATATATATATATATACGTATGAGTGTATGTGTGTCTGTGTATTAATTGATAAGAATACACTGAGATTGACATATACATAAGACAATGAAAAAAATTGATAGATAGATAGATAGATAGATAGATAGATAGATAGATAGATAGATAGATAGATAGATTGAGAGAAAAAGGGAAACGGGAGAGAGAGAAAATATGATGACAATAGTGAATTTTTTGAAGTCCGAACATAGTCAGTTAGAAATCAACAATATATATATATATATATATATATATATATATATATATATATATATATATATATATACTGAGCGGAGACTAGGTGCCATCAAGAAGACTTACCTAAACCGGTAGCCAAAGGAACGAATGTCAAGAGAGAGAGACAGACAGACAGGCAGAAACAGAGACAGAGATTGAGACAGAGACAGAGACAGAGACAAGGGAATCTATGCTATCAACACGCTTTGATGATGATAAAGTTCAACAACAGCCCCTTTGAAACGACTTACATGAAGACTTGAACGGTTGAAAGATAGAGTAAAAAGCTATAAATTTTTGTCCTATTAAATCAAACACGTGAAAAGATAGATAGACGAAGAAAATCGAAAAACAAGGTTATCCAAAAGGGATGAATTTATAATGATGGAAAATCAAATTAAAAACGTTTCAGCTTTAATAAACCTTCATCAGGATTTTAAAATGATGAAAAATGTCGCTATAACATTAAAACTTCCATCGCTATTCTAACAACATTTTTTTTTTACTTTCTTAATGTCCTGATGAAGGTTTATAAACGCCGAAAGGTTTTAAATTTGACTTTTCATTAAAATAAATTCATTACTTTTGGATTACTGTGTTTTTCTATTTTCTTCATTCTCTCGAATTTATTTCCATTATTTATTTTTAGACAGATAGATAGATATATAGATGGATTTAAATAGTGATACAGTGATATATAAAGATAAGGACAGAATGAAATTAACAATAGATAGATAGATAGATAGAAAGAAAGAAAGGTATATATATATATATATATATATACAGAGAGAGGGGGGGGGAGAGAAATGGGGGAAGGGAGAGATAGGAGGGAAGAGAGCGAAAGCGAAACAGAATTATATTGATTGACTGATAGATTGATAGGGACAGAGATAGAGAGGGAGAGGAGGAGTGAAAGAGATATAGAAGTAGACAGAGGGAGAGAAAGAACATAGATAGATAGATAGATAGATAGATAGATAGAAAGGAATATATATATATATATATATAGAGAGAGAGAGAGAGAGGGGGGGAGGGGAGGATAGAGATAAGAATGAAGAGAGCGAGAGAGTAACAGAATTAGATTGATAGACTGATTGATTGATAGGGACAGAGATAAAAAGAGAGGGGAGGAGTGAAAGAGATGTTGAAACAGTCAGAGGGAGAGAGAGAAGAACATAGATAGATAGATAGATAGATAGATAGATAGATAGATAGATAGATAGATCAAGGGAAAAAATTGCAAATCGAAACCTCATTCTATATTTCCACGGACAGTACCCAGCATTTAAATTTTGTCGTCGAAGTGATCTTTCCTTGTACATCCTGCTTATTGGGTGATTCTTTTTATATTTTAGTTTGAGAGTCAAAGGTGCGTCTTATATATCGTAAAAATGTGCTAGTTTCTGTAATGTCGATTTTTATTTATTGGCCTCTGATGTAGCAAAACCTATCCAACACTGTCCCTGTTCAGAAGCATCAAAAGCGGATATAATCAGTTTGGAGCAGAAGTGGGGGAGGGGTGAAGGGAAGCGGCCCAACCTAGAGCCAAATGTCAGCCTGAATTTGGCATGGACACTCCTAATTCTACGTCCAGTTCCTTTTCGGTTTGTGATGAGTATTTGAGGAAGCCGAGACGACAGCAGAAGGTGCAGCAGAGTGAGTGAGAGAGAGAGAGAGAGAGAGAGAGAGAGAGAGAGAGAGAGAGAGAGAGATTGTTAATGCATTCCGATGTTTGGTGGTCTTCCGCCTGATTGTTGATCGAAAAGAAATCTGGTTGTCTCCGGGGAAAGAAGAAAAAAACCCCGCCTTTGCCAACATTGTCATTATAGTGGGGATCGAAAATAAGTAGCGACATTATTTCACCTCATACTCATCACAACACACACACACACACACACTCTCTCTCTCTCTCTCCCTCTCTCTCTCTCTCTTTTTTGTCTCCGTCTCTCTCTTTCAATATATATATATATATATATACAGAGAGGAACTGATTAAAGAGAGAGAGAGAGAGAGAGAAATGCACAACAATTCTTTCCCTACTATATCCCTTTCCTTCTAAATGTTTCTTTTTCTCTTTCTCTCTCTCTCTCTCTCTCTCTCTCTCTCTCCCTCTCACCTTCTCTCTCTCTCTCTCTTTGTCTCCGTCTCTCTCTTTCAATATATCTACATCTATCTATATATATATAGATGCAGAGAGGAACTGATTAAAAAGAGAGAGAGAGCGAGAGAGAGAGAGAGAGAGAGAGCGAGAGAGAGAGATGCACAACTATTCTGTCCCTACTATATCCCTTTCCTTCTAAATGTTTCTTTCTCTCTCTCTCTCTCTCTCTCTCTCCTACCTTCTCTCTCTCTCTCTCTCTCTCTCTCTTTGTCTCTGTCTTTCTCATTATATTCATATATATATATATATATATATGCAGAGAGGAACTGATTAAAGAGAGAGAGAGAGAGAGAGAGAGAGAGAGAGAGAGATGCACAACTATTCTGTCCCTACTATATCTCTTTATTTTTAAATGTTTCTTTCTCTCTCTCTCTCTCTCTCTCTCTCTCTATATATATATATATATATATATATATATAATAGAAAAGCAGATTTTATTTTCCCATCGTCGTTGGCCGACCAGATTTTAAAACAATAATCTCCACCCCCGTGCATCAAGGTAGCAGAATAAAAACTATTATTACCCTTGTTGACAGCATTCAAGAAGCCTTCAATAGGCGAAGAAAAATAGGACGTGATAGAAGAATATATATGGGGCTTTATACTCTATCTCTCTCCCTTTATATATATATATATATATATATATGTGTGTGTGTATGTGTGTAAATTTTTGTTGTAGGTTCAAAGAGAGAATAAAAATATTTTTAAAGAGTAGGTCTGCAAAGTGATTTGTATTTTTTAGAATTTATTTATTCATTTATTTTGTTCTTACATACATGTATGTTTCCAGCTTGTTACTTTCGTTCGAGAAGCAGAAGAAGAAGTGAATTGAATTCGTTGAATAGGTTGAAAAAGGTAAAAACGGAAGAAAGATATATGTTTGGTAGTTCGTTTATTGTGCCGACGCGTTTCAAGCTTTTGTCTGAATACAAAAATATCTAATCAAAATAATTTGTTTTTGTTTGAGAAATAATTATAACAGATAAATTTTTTTGATTCACTTGGAAGTCTTCGTCAAAGATTGTTGATGTTATGCAAAAAGCTGAATAATACAGGTGGCAGCAACACCCCACAAGACACCAACTGTACGGCCACCTGCCCCCTATCACGAAAACTATCCAAGTTAGACGAACCAGACATGCAGGACACTGCTGGAGAAGCAGAGATGAACTCATAAGAGATGTACTCTTATGGATCCCCACACATGGCTGCGCAAAAGCAGGACGACCAGCACGAACGTACATTCAGCAGCTATGTGAGGATACGGGATGTTGTCCTGAAGACCTACCTAGGGCGATGAACGATAGGGAGGAGTGGCGAGAGAGGGTCAGGGATATCCTTGCTACCAGCGCGATATGATGATGATGATGATATTCAAAATACGTTATGTCATGCAATGGAATTTTTTAGATCAGTAAATGGCGTCTTGTGGTCTGAGAAAAAGAATTGTAACGTTTTATTACTTTAGATATTTAGATGAAGGGGATAATCTTTAGTGTGGATTTTAGAATCTTTTACTATTATTTTTCGTAGAGACGATGATATTTTCAAAAAACCTTGTCGTTGTGGTATCGTGTTGTGGTATGCTGTGGAACATACTTGTAATATAATGGCCGAGGAATTTTGTTTTATGCCTTTGGGTTTAGTTAGGCTGAGAACCTTTCGGCTCAGCACATGGGTTAGTTAGGTGCAAACTATAGTGCAGGTTTTAACGCGCGCGCGGGGAGGATATGTCGTTCATAGATGTCAAAATAAAAATCCGATAGAAAGGTTGACCAGTGGACGTGAATGACGTCATACACCGGAAGCGCGCGCGGAGGATTTTGAAAAAGTCAGAGTTAGTTGAGTTGAGTCCTGCCTCGGGAGAAGACGGTTGACATTCACTTGCTCGCGGAGGCCTTGGGCAGGTGTCGCACGAGATGGGGGGAGGGCAGATGAAAAAGCAAGAATAGAAAGAATGTGTATCTCTCTCCTTATGTCGAATAACTTTTAAACTCAAAGATAATAAAAAGTTTCGTACCTGAACTAAGAAGTTGTAAGTGTTTTTCGTGTTTCGTCATTCCTATGTTCTATGTATATATGTTATGAACATTCTATGTCGATTTCGCATATCCGTATCTGGCTATGGTACATGCTTAAACTATTCTTCGTGTATCTCTGTCATGGATGATAGCAAATATAGCAGAATTTTGAAAATCAAAAGTGTGGTTGGTTAAAATATTACGAGAAACTGAAGAGTTTGTAGTCTTACCTGCTTTTTTTTATGTTCGTACAACCTTTTATTTAATATATATATATATATATATATATATATATATATATATATATATATATATATATATATATATATTGGTGTGCAAAAGATTTTGCCAAAATTCAAACAAATCATTATATAAATGTTATTTCCAAATTTATGTAACTAAAATTAATAAATATTTACTTAGAATCATATGAAAGTCATTTAAGGTTGAAAATAATTGATGTCATTAGAATTATTTTCTGATATTTTTTCTTAATTTTATTTTTTCTTAATTTATTTTTATAAAATGAGGTATATATATGTGTGTGTGTGTGTGTGTGTGTGTGTGTGTGTGTGTGTGTGTGTGTGTGTGTGTGTGCACTTCATGGACACTCACAAAACACATAGAGGAAAAGCTTGATAGAAATAACAAAAAAATGCTACGGGGTATTTTAAATAAATCCTTCAAGCAACACCCCATGAAGCAACAGCAGTACAGCCACTTACCTCCCATCTCAAAAACCATGCAAGTAAGATGAAGAAGACATGCAGCAAAGCAGGAACGGACACCAAAGAGATATTCTTCAATAGACCCCCAGTTATGGCTGACCAGCAAGAACTTACCTACACCAGCTCTGTGCAGACGCAGGATGTAGTTTGAAAAACCTGCCAAGAGCAATGGAGGATAGAAACGGATGGAGAGAAAGAGTCAGGGAAACCCGTACTGTCAGTGTTTCTTAATGATGATATATACATATAGATGTATATACTTTAGAAAATATAAAAGATAATTTACTGGCAGTCATTTCCAAAACGGCATCGATACTCAACAGAAAGCTCTTTGCATATTAAATATCGAAATACAAATATATTAATCGCAACTGACACTTTCACGTTTTCACGATCATCAGGCAATAACAATGGTTGTTTTATTTAGAATTAATTGTACATTGCAATTAGTACATTTGTATCTTTATATGAACATATTTCTATCTTAATATCTTATATATATATATATATATATATATACGAGGATCATTAAATAAGTTTCCAGACTTTCTTTGTATGGGCACTTTTATTGAGAGTACACTCATGAAACTCAAGTCCCCTTTGAAGTAATCTCCTCCGGCTGCAATGCACTTGCTGTACCGTTCCAACAACTTCTGGATGGCTCCAGGGAAGTCCTCTTGTGTGAGCGTGTCAATGACCTTCGTCACAGCCTCTTTCATCTCCTCAATTGTCTAATAACGACAGCCTCTGAGCTTAGGGAATAACCAAAAGTCACAGAGAGCAAGGTCTGAACTAAAGGGAGGGTGAGGAACTGTGTTGATGCCCATCTTGGTCAAATAGTCTGTGACAAGGATGGAGTTGTGGACTGGTGCATTGTCCTGGTGGAAATGCCACTGACCCGATTTGAAGAGTACTGGCCTATTCCGACGGAATCTCTTCCTGAACTCCCTTAAAACCTCAACATAGTAACCCTAACCCTAAGCCTTTGGCCAATCAACTGTGGTGTTCTGACTTCCTTACTCCTCTCACACCTCTCATCATCCCTTACAGACTCCCTGCATTTCTTGAATCTCTTATGCCACTCAAAAACTGATACTCGATTCTTGCAAGATGCTCCAAAAGCAGTCTGAAGCATTCAGTACGTTTCTGTGGCAGCATTTTTTCCAAGTTTAAAAGTGAATTTTAGTGCATATCGTTCTTCTAAAGTGTCAGATTGTATTTTTGAAATTCACCAGCTGTGAGAATCAGGCTTTAGTAGGGTGTATTCCAATTGCTGCTGTAGCTGTTGATTTGAACCTGAAATCATAAAATTCGGTCAGTCATCTCACAAGATGTATAGCTATAACATAGTGAATTTTCTACGACAATTCTAAATGCCTGTACAAAAAAAGTCTGGAAACTTATTGAAGACCCCACGTATATTGGTTTTGTTTTTTGTTGTATTTTTTTTTTCGTTTAATGGTATATAAACCTTTGTTGGTTATTTAATGTCAAAGCCATCTTTAAGGAAAAAGTTATATGATACAATTTAACCCATAGCTGAAGGGATAAAGGGTTCATGCTTTTCCAGCGCTTAGCAATTCGAAAGTGAATGACTGGAGTTTTACCTCGCTAACTGTGCACGTTAGCCACTACATAATGGGGACCCCTCCCATATATATAGTAATGATAATTACTTAGTGAGTCAGGAACTAACCTACTGTAGTTTCGCCTATGCAGCTCACCAGGGATTAGCTACCCTGATGAGTCGCTTAGGCGAAACTATAGTAGGTTAGTTTCTGACTCACTAAGTAATTATCGTTACTATTTTGCTCTACTTAGTATTGAGCACTTTTCTTTTGACCAATCAATTGCGTGTTTTATGATTTCTTTCAATTGGTATGACAAGGTTGGCCTTTTCTTTTTTTTCCCATATATATATTTTTCCCCTTGACAGTGATTCGTTGTATATTTTCATCTTCAAATCACTTGCTGTTTTTTTTCTTACCATAAGGGCTATTATTCAACATATATATATATATATATATAAAGAGAGAGAGGGGGGTAGCGTTAATTGGGTAAGGGTTATAGTCGTAGGAAATGGACATGAAGACCTGAGTTCAAATTCTGGACTCGCTGTTCTCCATTTCACTAAACACTCCTACTCTTAGGAAATGTATATATCCAACTACTCTTCCTTTAGTTTTGGTGAGAAGTCACCAAGGTTTAATGACTAAAGTGCTGGGCTTGAGGCTTTGAAGTAAGCGGGTTCGATCACTAATCGCGTTATTATGTTCACTTTCTGGCTAATACTCTTCGGAAAGGTATAAACCGATTATCTTCCAGCTTTGGGTTAAATAGTATCACTACTGTTCTTCTACAAGGATAAATTCGGCATTAGATAACCGATTACGTTTGATATGACATTAAACAAAGAAACCAAACCAATGAAACCAAATCTAGCTATGAGTAAATAGTAGGGCAGGAAGTGGTCTTTAACCTTGGTATAGCAAAAAATCTGGGAAAAGAAAGACTCGAACTTTTTAAAATTTAATAAGTGTGTGTGTGTGTGAGGAGAGAAAGAAAGAAAGAGAGAGAGAAAGAGTGAAAAAACGTGTGGTAGGAAAACAAATCACACAAACTCTCGTCGCCTTTCTTTTGTTCGGTCTCTTTTTATCAATACATGCATGTATGGATAGAAATGTATTAATTCAGACTGTCTACACATACGCTCACGAATGCGCACTTATTATATATACATACATACATATATATATATATATATATATAATTATCACACACATATATATATATATGTGTGTGTGTGTGTGTGTGTGTGTGTGTGTGTGTGTGTGATAATTATCCAACCTCCTACCAGGCCGGATTTGATACAAGATTATTTTATTGTAATGTGGGGCTACGCACAAATTGAGATTCATACGCTACCATGACAAAAAATGTTTGATCCCGTCAGTATTGTCCATTTTGAGGGCGCCTAGCGATGAACTCAACCCTGCAAAGCTGATATGAGGGGAAGGCTTCATGGCATAATAACACCCACTGGGCACGAATGGCTGGAGGACCCCGGAAAACCAGGGATTGTGTGTGTGTGTGTGTGTGTGTGTGTGTGTGTGTGTGTGCGCGCGCACACAACAATATTATCATTTGAAAAAAAGATTGGTTTGGTTTGGTTTGTTGGGTTTTATGGCATATCAACCTTTGTAGGTTATTCAACTCCAAATCCATTTTTATGTAAATAATCAGTTCTATTTAAAACAATTCAGTTTTATGCTAAACTGAATTGTTTTAAATAAGTACACAGTTTAATTGTCACAAATATGCCTATTTCAAACTATTCAAGCTGTTATATGTAACAATTCAGTTAAGTGTAAATACAATTTTAATGTCAAAAAACAGTTCTATTACAAATAATTCAGTTAAGCATAAGCACGCAGTTTAAATGTAAGTACGGTTTGGCTTAGCGGTTAGAGAGTTCGCTAATGGCCCGGGAGACCTGGGTTCAATCCCAGGTCGAGTCATACCAAAGACGCAAAAAATGGTACTTGATACCTCTTTGCTTAACACTCAGCATTATAAGGTACGGATCAAGGGTAAAGTGGAGCAACCCAGGGAAAGGAGTAGCGCCCTTCCCTACACCTTGGTGTAGTAGCTATCGAAAAGGGAGCCTTCGGGTCACCCTCGACTATGGTCGCCAACTTTACTTTTACTTACGGTTTAATTATTAAAAACATTTCTATTTCAAGCTATTCAGTTTAATCAAACAATTCATTTTAGCATAAGTATGCCGTTAATTCTATTAGATAGGGCCCTATCAGGTGCTACCACTCCGGGCCAGAGTGAACCTGGGAGCGATGGCAATGAAGGGGTACTCCGCATTCCCAAAAGCTTCAACACTGCTGAAACCTCACCATCAGATCGTTTAGTGTCATATCCAGGACACCCGTTGGGGTGGGGGTGGGGGTGTTGGTCTTTCCTTTAAAAAAATGTGCAGAATCACTCGATTCACAAGTTTACATTTCAACATTTCCTGATTGTGATACTCTTTGAAATAATATAATGATTGCTTTGATTATAAAAATGATAGTAAAAAGATGAAATAAATAAATTACTGATTTTATTCAAGTGTCAATAATCGAGAAATTTCTTTTGTGAAAACAACGTGACTTTTTTTATTGGTTCTATATTTTTTTTATTATTCAGAATTATTTTACTTGCTATCATTGCGACGAGCGTCTTAAATTTTACAAGAACGATATTTGACTAAAATTAAAACGCGCTCGCTCTCACGCACAACACACACACACACACACATGATGGTCCGGGAGCCCAGAGTTTAATCCCATGTCGAGTCATAGCAAGGACTCAAAAAATGGTACTTGATGCTGCCCTGCTTAAAACTCAGGATTATAAGGTGAGGACCAAGAGTAAAGTTGAGCAATCCAGGCGAAGGAGTAGCGCCCTCCACTACAGCTCGGTGTGGTAGCTATTAAAAAGGGAGCCTTCGGGTCACCCTCAATTATGGTCATCAACTTACTTCAGCAGAAAGGTTAGACTTTCTCTCAATGAGTGTTCTCCATCCTTAAGATTTAGAGAAAAAGGAGTACCTCATTATGGCCATTACTTCCAGGTCCACTCTGACCTGGTAGTACTTGCTTGGGTAACAGTCCAATCACTTAGGATTATTATTATTGTTCATTTAAAACCAAACTGTTGTCTGTAAATTATTCATATTACAATACTTCATGAATAAAATTATTAATGTTAGATAGAAATACTTGAAATCATTTAACTGCACTCAAAAAATTAGGTCTAACAACTTGTTTGAAAATAAAGTTACCTACACAAATTCGCTCACAAATCATATGTATAAAAGCAGGATTTAACATTAAATAACCCAAAAAACTTGCTATGCTACAAAGCAGCAACTAAGCAACCAACACACACACACACACACACACACATATATATATATATATATATATATATATATATATATCTCCTCATTATTATCAAATCGTACTGATAGTACACAATTCCCTGATTCTCTCTCTCCATCTCCCTCTCTCTCTCTCTCTCTCTCTCTCTCTCTTACTCTCTTTCTCTCTCTCTCTCTATATATATATATATCGTTCCAATCGTTCATTGTTTCTGGCAGGTTTTCTTGATTTCAGATTAAAAACTGTGGAAATTGTAAATGGTGATTTGCTCTATAAAACAATATATGACCCGCGTAATAGTCGATTTATCGTAAAATGTATTTTTATGAATATAAATGTTACTGTTACAAAAAGACGATTGGTTTCTCCAAAACTCTATGTGTGTGCATGAATATACAAAAAGAAATGCATATATATATATATATATATATATATATATATATATATATATATATATATATATATATATATATATATATATTCTCCCCACGCTATAAATAAATAATAAAGCAGTCATTATTTTTCAAAGATGGTTTGGCAACCAGTTTTAGAGAAGGAAAATTTTGAATTCAAATCAGCTATACTCCGCTTAAAATTGACCTTGTCACATCTTGCCCGTGGCGGTGGGTTTGGTTAAATACATCTCCTATTTCACTAAGGCGTTAGCGAGAAAGGAATCAGAAATAACCTCGACCTGTACTTGAACTCGAGTCGCTCAGACCATTTTATTGGGCAATAACCGTTGGGTCAGTTGTGCCTCTAAGACAATTCTCTTTTTGGACACCACTGGTGTCATCAGTGTCATCTTATATCAGATTGTAGAAATACCCTAAAGGCACTCAACATAGTGTGATGGTTAACGAACTAGTCTTGTTGACCAATTCTCTAGTATATTTGATCCAATACCCTTCAGGAGTCTTATTGCTGTGGCCTTGAGCCTGACTAAGCTTAGTTGACTTCGTAAAGTAAATAGTCATTTGGCAAAGAGAAAAAAGACGAATTCTTTACATGTTGTATATAGAGTAAGTCTGAGTAGAACTCTGAAAATAAAAGAAACGGACTCAGTACTTGATGAATAAAAATCTGTTTGAGAGTCGGGATGGTTCTCAAACAAACAAAAAAAAGAACGGTGTCAAAAAGAGGCTCTGTATTAGGGAATAAAAGGCAATCACCTGGTTACAAAAATTCCACACTTGTTCATTTCGAACATTCAAAATTTCCTAACCCAGTCCTGACGCCTACTGCATCCCCAGCTGACAGGTAAGCCTCTCCAAGGGGTGACTTGGGGATAATACTGAAGTGCATCTGATGTGCTCCACTTCTGAATATCTGATGGTTGGTTGGATGGTTCAGTTTAGCATAAGCACGCAGTTTAAATGTAAGTACAGTTTAATTGTCAAAAATATTTCTATTTCAAGCTATTCAGTTTAGTGAAACAGTTCTAATTCAAACAATTCAGTTAAGCATAAGGGTGCCGTTAGTTCTATTTAACCTATAGATAAGGCCCTATCAGGTGCTACCATTCCAGGACAGAGTAAACTTGTCAACTAACTTCAGAGAGCTACTGCTTAGTGTAGAGATGTCGCCTGTTTGATTTAAGCACATATATTCCGTTTAGGAATACGTGATATCCTTGTGTGATACTGTGTGAAAATTATTTATATTAGATAGGAATACTTGATTAATTGATATAACTGCGTGTAAACAAATGAATATAGAACAATAAAAATCGTCATTGAACATTAAAAATATAATTATGTTTACGATAGAACATTTACAATTGAATTGAATGTTGGCATTAAATAACCCATAAGGAGATGATATGCTGTTAAATAAATTAAACAAAAGAATTCCTTGCAGGAACCTGGAGTATTTTTTTGATTAGTTAAGGGTGTAAAGTTTTGACCTTCAAAAATTCCATCCCTTTATTGAGGAGGCGATTTTGCTTTCTCCAAAATATTGGCCTTGATTTGCTGTTGTCTTAATAAATGACTAACACTTTAAAAATATTTAAGTCTCGGATCTGGCTAACTCTCGACCTCAAAACAATTGTTCATGCGATTGACCTTTTGACCTCTCTTTTTCGGTCCCGACCAAAACAGCCAGGCACTGTGGTCACTGGTTAAGGGAAGAAGTCCCTGCATTACAAACAATATTTCTATTTGAAAAAAAAAAAAGACTTTATCTTTGGCTTGAAATGCTAAAAATACATCACAAGGTTTCAAGTGCTTAAAAATAGTAAAAGAAAAAAAAAAAAAGAAAATGGATGAAAATACTCTTTTCAACAACAAAGCATCACGTTTTAGAGCTTCTGGAGATTGACTGAACTTACAAACTAGGCTTGTATTATCCTTTTATCGTCTGTACAGCCGAGAATTTAAAAAAAGAAGCAAAAAGAAAACGCGGAAAAACCGGAATTTGCAGCAAATATGGCGGAAGAGGCTTTTGTTCGAAGCCGTTACTTATGATAGGATACTCAAAGGCTTGGGTGAAAGATTTCGTTTTTTTATGGGCTTCATCTGTTCACTCCCGCCTCGACCGTGTGGGTTGCAACGAAAACAAAACAAAATAAAAACAAAAACAAAAATACAAAACATTTGCGATAAATAAAATATCCAGACATTGGTTTTAGCGATTTTCTTCCCGTTTTAGATGAGTGAAACTTAAGTTTATCTTCTGATCTCTCCTGAGATGAAAACCCTGACTGAGATGCCAGTAGACTGAAAATAAATGTAACAAAATTCATTATTATACATATATATATATATATATATATATATGAGAAAAAAAAAAGAGCGTTAGTAAAATCAGATTCAATCTGATTTTCCTTACTATGTTTTTTCTCCTACCGTCGAATTTAATTGAAAACAGTCCTCTTTCTCTTCCTGTCTCTCTCTGTCTCTTTGTCTCTCTTTCTATCTCCCTCTCTCATTCACACACACATCCTATTTACCAACACCTCTGCTCGGGCAGGATATGACGCAAGGTTAATTTTTAAGCGGAGTTTAACAGGTTTGAATTCAGAGTTTTCCTTCTCCTAGACTAGTTGCCTAACCAAGGCTGAAGAACCTAGTCTGCCCTACTATTTTCCCATAGCTGGAGGGAGAATAATTGGATTCATACCTTTCCCAAAGGTATTAAAGCGATGTGAAATGCAATCAGTCCCATCCAGGATTTAAATTCGTATCGCCATGTCCATTTCCTACGACGATAACCATTACACCAGGGGCACCTCCACACACATATTATGGTTAAGGAAATATGTATATACAGGGTGCGACGGAAGTACTTCCCACATTTTAAAATGTTATCTGTCTGCTGCAAAAATACTTAGGTCGAAAATTATAGTTGCTCCATCTCATAATTTTTTTTTTTTTTTTTTTTGATAGAATCAGTTACTTTGACCTGTGCACATCGTAAGTTTTCTGTTGAAACGTTTATAAAACCGGTTAATCTACACAGAGAGCTTTTCATGCTCATTTCAAGTAACGTTACAAATATGCTGTTCCGGATTGAAAATTGATACTGCTATAGGTAGAAAATTCCAGAACCACAGGCTAATTGATTAAAAGAAACTCGTCTGGGAGAATAAAATGATTATATTTGCCAAAAACCGACAGAAACACGACCAAAAATAACGCATAGTCTTTTTGTCACTTTGAAATGATATCATCTAAAAAGAAATCGCTAGACATCAGTTTGGAGGAGCTACCATTGTCACTTGTCTAAATTCACTTGCACTATGCTGGTAAGACGGAAGTATTTATGCCGCACACACAATATATATATATTGTGGGTCATGGTTATTTTATTCTCATCTATAGAAGCCACTCTTATAGATGATCAGCAGTAGTTCCCCGATCGAACTGACGATCCTGAGCGTTAAGTCGCAAAACTCACGTCCAGGACAAGGTTAGGTTTTGAGTTTGGCCGAGTGTGGACCCCCACATAGGGCCGGGCAAAAGCAGGACGACCAGCTCGAACATACATTCAGCAGCTATGTGATGATACGGGATGTTCCTGAAGACCTACTGGAGGCGATGAACGATAGGGAGAAGTGGCGAGAGAGGGTCAGGGATATCCGTGCTAGCGGCACTACATAATGATATATCTATATATATATATATATATATATATATATATATGTGTGTATGCGTGTGTGTGTGAAGAAATGAGTTGAATCCAACAGAATGTATGTAAAAAAGATAAAACGGAAGAGAGATATACGTTTGATGGTTTGTTTATTTACCAACGCGTTTCGACTTCAATCTTTTGTGTGAATACAAATTTTTTTTTATCAAAATTATTTTTGTATGAGAAACAATTTTGTTTGATAAATCTTTCATTTAAGTGGAAGTCTTCATCAGGACGAGTCATCATCATCATGTCGTGCCGATATGATGATATATATATATATATAATTACAACAAATTAAAATTTCAAGTTCATCACAAATTCACAAATAAAAATGATCATATACATTTTTACTGGCATCATAAATCCAAAATAAAAAGTGGTATTATCATAACTGAGAGTTATTTGAATTTGTCCCCTTCAATTTGATAGAAAATTCCATCGCACAACTTCAATATCATAAATCCTTCACACAACGTTCCAAAATATAATTTCTCGAAATTCCCAAACATAAATGTTTTCCAAACATTCTTAGAATTTCGGAATACTAATTTATAACATCGATATATATTTTTACCAAAAAATTCAACCACAAACATCAAAAATACTTAAACAACCTTGAAATTTAATCAGTCACTAACTCCTCAAAAACAATCATCATCATCATCATCATCATGTCACGCCGCTAGCACGGATATCCCTGACCCTCTCTCGCCACTTCTCCCTATCATTCATCGCCACCGGCAGGTCTTCAGGGTTGCATCCTGTGTCCTCACATAGTTGCTGTATGTAAGTTCGTGCTGGTCGTCCTGCTTTTGCACATCCATATGTGGGGGTCCACAGGAGTACATCGCTTATGAGCTCGTCCTTGCTTCTCCAGCAGTGTCCCGCGTGTCTGGTTCGTCTAACTTGTATAGTTTTCGTGATGGGGGGCAAGTGTCCGTATAGTTGGTGTCTCGTGGGGTGTTGTCGCCAGGACTTGTTCAATACTGCTCTCAACATTCTTGTGTAATTTCCGTCTAGTTTCCTCTCCAGCCGCTTAGTTAGCGTCCATGTGGTGCATCCATATAGCAGTATCGACACAACCGTTGCCAGGAAGAAACTGCGTTTCATTTTATCGGTTAGGTCCGACTTCCATATGATCGAGAGCCTATCGATAGCTGTCCATGCCTTCGTCAGTCGTGTGTCGATGTCTTTTTCGGTTGATGAGACGCTACTTCCTAGGTAGGTGAATTTGTCTACTAGCCTCAGAGAGGCTCCGTCTAGTGTGGCAATGTTGCCTGTTTGGTTGTAACACATATATTCAGTTTTGTGTGCATTGATATGAAGGCCAATGCCAGCTGCGGCTCGTTCCAGACTATGCAGTAGTGTCTCTGCTTGATTAAGCGTATTCGCCAGTAACGCCAGGTCATCAGTGAAGTCGGCGTCCGTGATTGTTTTTGCGGGGTACCTTTTGCTTCTTCTCTTAGTCAGCTCGAAGCCATTTTCTCTGATTTTGTCGATCAAAGTCCTAAGCACATAGTCTAGACAGATGATAAAGAGGTACGGGGCGAGTGTGTCTCCTTGTAGTACTCCTGCAACAATGTCGAAGTATTCCGTGTCTCCATCTGGTGAACGTACTTTCACTTTGGTGTTTCTGTAGAGAATCATTATCGCTGCTACGGTTTCTTTTGGTAGACCGTACGCAAGTAGGATTTGCTCTATCTTCCCTCTGTGTATGGAATCGAAGGCCTTGGTAAAGTTGACAAATAGTAATGTCGCCTGAAGGTTTTTTGCCCGAACGCCTTCAAGGATTCTACGGATGGTCAGTATTTGTGAGGTTGTGGATCTATTTCTCCGGAAGCCATTTTGGTTTTTCCTAAGGATGTTGTCTATTTTGGGTTCTATGCGGTTTCGTTGTTGGGCATTGTAGATTTTGGTTGCTATGGATGTAAGTGTTATTCCTCGGTAGTTCTTGGCTAGTCCGAGGTCGCCTTTTTTAGGGAAAGGAAGGATGCATCCCTTCGTCCATCTTTCTATCCTATTTTGACTATATACTGCGTTGCATTGCCGGAGCAGTATATCGTCGAATTGTCTAGCCTTCCACACTTCTGGGGGGATCTCGTCTAGCCCTGTAGCTTTCCTATTTTTAATTCTTCTGAGAACTGAGTCGAGTTCTTCTTTGGTGAAAGGACCTAGTTTAACGTCTAATTGCTTACTGATAATTCTGGTGATCAGTTCATCCATTATTTTCTGTGGGTTTCCTAGTAGATTTTTGAAATGCTGTTCCCACAGTTTTACTCTTTCTTGTTGGCTTGCAGCTTTCAATTTTGCTTTGGCTGTGCTCTTCCTTCGACTTACTTCGTTTATTGTTTGCCAGGCTATCCTGGATTGTCTATCTTCCACCGAGTCTCTAATCTTATCTATCTGATTTTGTATGTATTCTGCCTGTTCTTTTAGATATATTCCTGTTAATTGATATTGTGCCTTTTCTAGTTTTCGGGCATTTGTGTTTGTTGGGTTCTTTCGATAGCTTTTGGAGGCAGTTTTCACGAGTTCACGTTTTTCTCTAACCGCTAGCGTTTCCCAAGGGACTCTATATTTAGTTCTAGGTTTTGTTAGAATACACTTTGCTGCCGCCTCAAGGTGTGCTTCTACAAAATTTTCATATTCGTCATTTGGGGTACCTTTTTCTGCTTTCTCTTGTAGTGCTTCGAATCTGTTTCTTAATTCTAATGCATATTTGTCTCTAATATCTCTGTTGTTGAGTAGGGCCCAGTCATAGTGCTTGGTTGTCGCTTTTCGTGTGGCGTTTTTTCGTAGGCTTAGTCGTACTTTGGCCGTAACTATTCGATGATCGGAGGACACACCCTCGAAAGAGGAGTATGCCTCACAATTCATCGCACTGTTTTTCCATTTCCTGTTTATAAGGACGTAGTCTATCTGTGCTTTACTCTTATTCGCGTATGTGTAGGTCCATAATCCCCCCCCCCCTTTTTTGAGGCATGTTAATCTATTTTCTATCATGAAATCAATTAGATGTTGTCCATTCCTGTTTGACGCGTTGTGTAGGCTGTATTTGTTGTTTCTGTTTTTCCCGATTTGTGCATTCATATCTCCGCCAATGACTAGCAGGTTGTGTTTCGGAATGCTACGTACTAGGGAGGATAGATCTTCGTAGAAGGTGACTATTTCGTTTTCTTCGCTAACATTGGTAGGGCTGTAGCAGGAGATAATTGTTGCTCAAAAACAATAAGGAACTTAATTAATAATAAAAATCACAATGCCAACATCCAATCCAAAGCTGGAGTTTACAATATCCCATGTCTTGATTGTAATAAAAGGTATGTGGGTTAAAATACTCGTAATCTTAAAAAACGTATTTATGAACACATTTGGGATTAGACAAAAAAAGGAAATATGAATAGCGGTTTGGTCAAACATAATTTAGAAACTAATCAGAATATTAATTTTAAATATTCCGAAATGTTAGTTTATGTACAAATTGAAAAAAGCTGGAAATCTTTTTAATCTTGTGAATCATTTCAAACCACAACAGAGAGATACACCTTTTACAATTTATATCCTTATCTAGTACATTAGTACTAAAAAGTTAGAAAATCCCTTATTTGAAATAATTTGGCTGCATTATTAATATATACTGACAGATAAATAGATTAGACTGAGAATGGTTGATAAAAGCAGACTGATATTGATAAAGACGAATAAATGTGTTATGGAATATCTAAAATAGGTAAATATGGACAAAATAATATATTAACAGGTAGATAGAGGATATCATTTTTTTAAGGAAACACATTACGTTTTTAAAATGAAATTTCGAACACTAATTACATCACAGGAATTTGAAAAAGAACGCCAACAACGCAAAGAGAATGTTAAAAACTTTCTTATGATTTCTTTCATGTAAAAATTAATTGGCCCTGTTGAAGGTTTAATGCGTTTAAAAACCGAAACGTTAACAGTTGACAAATAATTACAGCTATGAATAAAATCATCATCTGAAGATCTTTCATACTTGTATATTTTCACACACACACACACACACACACACATATATATATACATATATATAAGGAAGCGCACGTGGCTTAACGGTTATCATTGTAAGGAAATGGATTCGCTCTGCCAAGTTCAAATCCTTGAAGAAGAAATTATTATCATTATTATTCTAATTCTTGCGTGTTTTTCTCATCAGCTGTACATGATGTGTTTTCACTGGAGTCTGAGTGACAACAAATCTTCTCTGATCTCCAGGACTCTTCTGAGTATCCTTGTCGATTTTAGTAATGCTGTGGTCTGGATGGTGTAAATTCTTACTCTAATCTCTCGTTCATTGAGTCTCCTCTCCAAATTCTTGGGAACAACGATTGGTATCCCCGTCATCTTTATGTTGTACAATTTTTTCAGTTCTTTGGCTAGCTCCAGGTTTTTATCCATCTTTTCGTCTTCTTTCACTTTCACTTTGAAATCTGATGGAACAGTAACATCTACTTGATGACATGTTCCTTTCTTTTCTTGTTAATAAATACTCAATTCTAGCTGGGGTTGGGTGGTTCGTTTGTATCTCAAAGTCTCAGACAATCTTACGCAAATATTCTGGTTTGAGCATATACATTTTGTCAGCATGGTCAAATTTAACCTCTTGCACAATTCCCAGTGAATTACATATCCTAACCAGTCATGCCTACTCTTATATTACTTTTGTGCTAGAGTGCATTATTTTTGTTATGATTATTTTTCACCTTTCAGAGTTTTTCATATCAGTGTTAGCTGATGGTTTTCGGCTGGAGTTTGAGTGAAAGCAAGTCTCCTCAAGTCTCCAGGACTCTTCTCAGTATTTTGGCTATTGTAACCTAACAAAAGGTTACCGAATGATTAATAATCAAAACGGTCTGAATCCAATTATTCTCCTTCCAGCTATGGGTAAATAGTTGGACGGTTCTTCAGCCTTGGTGAGGCAACTAGTCTAGGAGAAGGAAAACTCTGAATTCAAACCTGTTAAACTCCGCTTAAAAAGTGACCTTGTTTCATATCCTGCGCGAGCAGAGGGGTTGGGTAAATAGGATTAATAACCAAAGCGGAGGTTGAGAATGAAATGGAAATCTTTATAGCATCAACAAAATACAATTCACGCTAGCAGCGTGAAGAAGGTTAACCACTGCTAGTGGTGATTACTTAGCGAATTACCCACCCTCACAATAGTGTCCGATGTTTTTATGAGAAGTGGGACATACCCGATAGTTGCCTGTCCCTCCCATCAGACAGGACTTGACACAAAGTCAATGGTCGATTATTGAGGGATTTAAGAGAGGGGAAGTTCTGGTACGAGACGAGGCTCGAGCCCTGCTTGACTATGCGGGTCATCGGTCCACTTAATGCAATGTAGGCCTGATGAGCCTAGCTGGAGATGGACCGAAATCTGGGTCCAAGCACGTATGCCTGATTATAACTGGAAAGCAAGGTCCAGTGCTATACAAAGGTAGCAAAGGTGTCAATGATGCAGCTCGCCCACCCGAAGTCTGCCATGGAATATTGACCATCCGGCACGGATGCCAGACAGTCCGCTGAACAGTCAGCGAAAATACCAGTGAATTACCTTTCCTAACCAGTCATGTCTACTCTTGACATACCCATTACCAGTTGGGTCTATGACATTGGCCGATCTCAACAATGTTGTTGTTTGGATGGTCTCCACACGTCCTCTTATTTCCAACGCCACCAGTCCCTATACCAATGCTTTGGTAACTGTACCGAGCGCTTAAATTACATTTGGTATCACTATCACGTTCAAATTCCATTGTTTTTTCAGTCCTCTAGCATGGTCTATGAACTTATCTCTCTTTTTGCTCTCCTGCTGTTTTACTCTGGGATCAGCCGGAACGGCAAAGTCCACTATTCTGAGGTTTCTATTTTTTTCTTTCTTTTTTTTTTTTTTTTTTTTTTTTTTTGACTATCACTAGGTCTGGTTGTCTGGGCGAGTTTAGATGATTCGTTTGTATCTAAAAATCCCAAAGAATTTTGTGCGTCTCATTTTCTTGAACATATTATGGGTTATGCATAAACTATTTGTCCATATGGTCAAATTCAAAGTTCTTGCACAGTTCCAAGGGGATCAACCTCCCTGCCCAGTCATGTCTGGTCGTATACTCTCTTTACACTAATTTATTATATTCACTTATTATGTGATTGATTATTTAGATCTCGTCTGTTATCATCTTAAGAAGACATGAACACTTCAATGAACGTATCACGTAGAGATTCTTTTTCCCCTCAGAGACGTCAACAGGACAGTCGAAAAGTTGCCTTTATTTTTATTTCTTCAACATTTCGGAAAACTAATCGATCAAGAGATCTTCGATTGAATCGTTCTTCCACTCACTTTGATTAGCTAAAGACGAAAACTCCTGACATTGTCCCCTTCAATCCTTTGGCTGGTTAAGTTGCGCAATCAGCGTAACAGTTATGAATTCACAAAAAAGAAAAAACCTGTTATCAATTATTCACTTCTGCGTGAAAAGCTTCCTTTGAAATTTAAAATCCCGACTCTTTTGCAATATTTGGAAACGAACTAGTTTACCGAATAATATATATATATATATATACTATTACATGAGTCGGTAGAGTTTTCAAAAGTCGCCTGAGAGACCGAGTTTCAATCCCCGGTCGAATCATACCAAAGACGGAAAAATGATACTTGATGCCTCCTTGATTAACACTCAGTCTTATAAGGTACGTATTAAGAGTAAAGTGATCCAATCAAGGGAAAGGAGCGGCACCCTCCCCTACACCTTGGTGTAGTAGCTATTGAAAAGAGAGCGTTCGGGTTGCCCTCGACTATGGTCACCAACTTTACTTTACACACACACACACGCACACACACACATATATATATATATATATATATATATTTCCTACCACAATGACCATTACATCATGAGCGCCATCATTTATGTATATATGTATATACATATACATATCTGTATATATATTTGTACATATATATATATATGCGTGTGTGTGTGTGTGTGTGTGTGTGTGTGTGTGCAATTGTGTATATATATATGTATATATGTGCATGTATATGTGTACATGTGTGTATACGTCTATGTGTGTGTGTGCGCACGCACGTGCGTGTGTGTGTATGTATGTATGTATGTATGCACGTGTGTGTACTGTAAACATTTCTTTCAAGAAGGACTGCCTTTTAAAAAAGAGGCTTTTGCATACTGAGCAACTCAGGTCGGTGAAAAAAATTCATTTCACTCGCTTAACTTTAAATGAAGAAGGATAAAAAAAAGGATTGAGGATCTCTTACTGGTAGAAAGTAGAACTCCAATAAATAAATCGATAAAATAAAATAAAAAATTAAGATTAAAAGATTAAAAATAAAAATAAAAAAACATTAGAAATACTCGGAAGAAAAAGAATCGAAAAGGAAGCGAAAGTAAGAAAATTATTTGAGTTGTCTATTTCACTTCCTCTTCTTCTTCATCTTCTTATTTATTCCTTGAGAGTTTTTCACACCCGCGTTAACTGATGGTCTTTCACTTAAGTTTGAGTGACAGCAAGTCTCATCAAGTCTCCAGGACTCTTCTCAGTATTCTGGCCAATCTCAGTAATGCAGTTGTTTGGATTTTCTCCATTCGTCCTGTTATTTCCAAGTTCTCCAGTCCTTTTATTAATCCTTTGGTGAGACTGTACCAAGAACACCAATAATAATTGGTGTCACCGTCACTTTCATGTTCCCTTGTTTCTTCAATTCCCTTGCAAGGTTGAGGGACCTATTCTTCTTTTCACTTTCTTTCAATTTTACTCTGTGTTCAGCCTGGACAGCAAAGCCCACAATTCTACGAGTTCTCTTTTTTTTGTTGTTGATTATTATAAGGTGTGGCTGAGATTAGGTGATCCGTTTGTATATCAAAATCCCATAGGAGTTTGTGTGTCTCATTCTCCAAGACAGATTCTGAGTTGTGCATATACCATTTGCTTGTATTGTCAAATTTAAATTTCTTGCGCAATTCCCAGTGGATCTACTTCCCCGCACTGTCGTGTCTAGTCTTATACTCTTTCTCTCCTTATTATTATTATTATTATTATTATTGTTACACCTTGTGAGTTTTCACTGCATCGTTTGCTTATGGTCTTTCATAGAAATCTGAATGACAGCAAGTCTCCTCAAGTCTCCAGGACTCTGCTCAGTATTCTGGCCAATCTTAACAATTCTGTAGTTTCAACATTCTCGGCTCGTCCTCCGATCATCAAAAGTTTATTGGTGGATTTGCTTTGTCTGGCCTTCTGGGGTCTGAGAGAGTCAGCATGTTTCCACTGGGAACTCAGTCTCTTGGTCTCTGGGTCATAGCAGTTGATCTGGCTTTCATTGCAGGTCACCAAAGCATCAAGAACTGCGGTATCTGAATTGATCAGATCGACCATCTCCCTGCTGTCATGACAACGTCTTTCTTTCTAATCTTCTCTGAGCACCCTTGGGACAAATTTCGCGCAAATTTTCCGCATCTTCAGTTCCTCGCTAATAATTGTGTATACAGTTCCCACTCTGACATCAAACTGTACACTTATTGTCTCTATAGATACACGGCGGTCCTTATCCATGAAATTCTTTATTTGGCCAATCAACTCTGGTTTTCTGACTTCCTCACTCCTCCCACACCTCTCATCATCCCTCACAGACTCCCTTCCTTCCTTGGATCTCTTATGCCACTCAAAAACTAATGCTCAATTCATGCAAGATGCTTCAAATGCAGTCTGAAGCATTCCATACGTTTCTCTGGCATTTTTCCAAGTTTAAAACAGAATTTTATTGCATATCGTTCTTCTAAAGTGTCAGATTGCATTTTTGAAATTCACCAGCTGTGATAATCAGGCTTTAGTAGGGTGTATTCCAATTGCTGCTGTAGCTGGTCATTTGAACCTGAAATCATAAAAATTGGTCAGTCATCTTATAAGATATATAGCAATAACATAGTGACTTTTCAAGAGTCTACGGCAATTTTAAATGCCTGTACAAAAAAGTCTGGAAACTCATTGAAGGCACCTCGTATATGTGTATGTGTGTGCGTGTGTATGTATGTGTATATGTGTGAGTATATATATATATATATATATATATATATATGTGTTTATATATGTGTGTGTGTGCATGAATGTGTGTATATATTTATATATATACAATGGTTTTTAAAAGCGTGTGCATATTGAAATATTTTGAAAATGATTAAGATATTTTTAAATCCTTTTTAACAATCCCATTGGAGCACATGAAGAAAACATTTTCCGCGCCAAAAAGCTGAAGAACATGGGAATAACGTTGATATCAGTTGTATTTGGTGCAGTTGGAATGGTCTCCAGATGTTTGGTAAGGTGCCTGGAAGAGTTGGAAATCGGAGGACGAATCGAGAACATTGAAACTATAGAATTATTAAGAGCAGCCAGAATATTGAGCAGAGTCTTGGAGACCTGAAGAGACTTGCTATATTCTGAAGAAAACATTACCCGTGCCAACTGTTCTGGCTTACACTAATTTTTTTTTTTTGTTTTTCAATTTTCTTTATCAGTTTTTTTTCCCGTCCCCACCCCAGGCTTTTTCGATGGACAATATTCCATGTTTACTTCTCTCATATACACGTTATTTTCACTGACATAATTCTCTGATAAGAAATGATCGAAACAAAGGGTCCACTTTTTTAGGTTTTTAAAATATTTTGTTTTTAAAATATTTTATTATGCACACTCTTTTAAAAACAATATTTAAATTTTCTACCAACCACACGATATTTATATATATATATATATATATATATGTGTGTGTGTGCGTGTGTGTGTGTTTATAATTAAGGAATATTTTTTTTTATTTTAATCATTTTTCATTAATTATATTTTATAATTCAATTTGGTTGGGCTTTTAACTATTCAGCTCTTAGTTCAGGTGCACAGACATTGGGTAGTTTTAAGCTCGCGCCCAAAGGATATGACAATCACAATTGTCATAATAAACCCCAGATAGGAAATGAGGCTGGAGTGTGAATGACATCATGCCCGGAAGCGATGGGCTGAGAATTGGAAGATTTTGAAAATGAATCAGTTAGGATTTGACTTTGTGCCATGTACACAGATTGTTGGGTTCTGTGCCATTAAGGCAGACAGTTGAAATGTAGGTTCCCGAAATCCGGATAACCAAAGCAGCAGGTGCCCAACTTAAGAATTGAAACGTATCAGTAGTGAATGGACAACAAGTTCTTATTGGCTGAATGAGGCTCAAACGGGAAAGCTGTTAAGAGTGGGAGCAAGATAGATAACAGAAAAGGGGTTCGGTGGCAGCCGAAGGTGACGAGGTAAAGACAGCCAGTTGGACATCAGACACGACGATATGATGACACCTGAAAGTTGCGGCCTCCATTTTAAGGTGAGATTCGAAAAGAGGTCTCACATCGAGACGGGAACCTTTGAGGACGGACCCCTTGAGAAAGCGCGTATTAGAACTACAATAAAAAACGTGAAAGATAATTCAAGGTCTGTCTTTGTTTTCTCTCTCCTCACGACATTGTGTTTCACTTTGTCTACTCAGTTTTCATACTCGTTTCTCCCTTCTCGATGGCTATAAAAAAGTGGAGTTGCGAGTAAACTTTTGTATTAGCGAACGAAGACGGGGGTTTTATATATTCGGCACGAAGTCCGACTGACACTTAAGACGTAGCGCTAAAGGCATAAACACGTTCTACATGGTGGTACAAATGTCTCAGTGTAGGAGTTGTGATACAAATGTCTATTGTAACCGTACCAGCAAAACTTCCATTTGAACATCTTAGCGTTGCAAACTTTTATTGCTTATGCTTATTTTGAAAAAAAAAAAATTTGCATAAACCACTCCCGCAAATTATCGTCGCTCAAGACCGTGTAACATTAGATTGAGTTGTTTGGGCGGCCATGTCTTGTCTCTTTGACGTATCATTCATTCTGCGTGCTCACTTTACCATACAGAGTAAGCTGTTTTCTTTTTTCCGCTTAATTCTTCCAGCCCAAGTACTCGAGTTCAGTATGAATAGGATCTCCTCATATAATAAAATATTTGATAGAAATGATAAGGTTTATGCAGTGTTATGATTTCTAGAAATGCGAGGATCAGTACAGCAAACTGCGCGAGAAGACGAACTCAAATTGTGCCCCCGATATAGCTCTACTATCATCATCCCTACCAGTCCGTGTCCGGGGCGCCTCGGGTAGCATAATGATTAGCAAGCTAAACTAGCAAACCTACACGAATGCGTTCGAGTCTTTTGGGGTGTCCCATTCATATGGCCTTGTGCCACATCTAAGCAAAAAAAAAGGCTTAGTAAATTACCATACCAGTCCGTGTTCGTAAACGCGTCAAACAGAGGCACGTTCTTCTCGAAGCTCTTCACCACACGTCTCGAAATTGCAATCTATTCACTGAGAGGCTGGTGTTAACATCAACGGCAAGCTTTTATCTCACGTCTTCACAGATGATTTTTGCCCAGTCTGTTGAGGGGGCTGTAGAATACACCGACTGCTTCTCTGCAGTGTCCTGGATATGACACTAAACAATCTGATGGTGAGGTTCCAGCAGTGCTAGAGCTTTGGGAAATGCGGAGTACCCTTTCATTGCCATCGTTCCCAGTTCCTCTCTGAAGTAACAGCATACTTATGCTAAACTGAATTGTTTGAGTAAACCGAATAGCTTGAAATAGAAATGTTTTTCCCAATTAAACCGTACTTATATTTAAACTGTGTGCTTATGCTTAACTAAATTATTTCAAATAGAACTGTTTTTCGACATTAAAATTGTATTTACACTTAACTGAATTGTTACATATAACTGCTTGAATAGTTTGAAATGGAAATGTTTTTGACAATTAAACTGTGTACTTATGCTAAACTGAATTGTTTGATATAGAACTGATTATTTACATAAAAATGGATTTGGCGTTAAATAACCTACAAAGGTTGATATGCCATAAAACCCAACAAACCAAACCAAACCAAACCACAGATGATTTTTTACTCATCATCGCTGAATTTAGGAATGGGCCTTGTTGACTGAGCTGAACAATCGAAATTCGGTCGTTAGCTTCAAGATAAGCTGCATCAAAATGAAAGGCATACGTTCAGTGATAGGAAGTGATGAAATCAAGGGGGTAAAAGAGTACATCTAGTTAGGACGGATGGTGAATATGTGCCAAAACATAGATGCGAAAATCTCGTAGAAAATAAGATCAGGGTGGAAGGCATTTGCCATGAAATACTTGCTCAAGGCAAAACTGCAAATCTCTTCAATAGCACCATTCTGACTGCGTTGTTAAACAGAGATTGATTACAACACAAAGGGCAATGAAACTATGCACTGCGTAAGCATATTCGAAACGAGGTATTTCGGGAGTGTAGTGAAGAATATGATCGTGGTGTACCAAAACTAGAAGTTCCGCTTGATCGGAAATGTTTTAAAATTTACAGAGAACAGGTGAACCCGCGCAGCTATCTTGTGGTATATGAGAAACCGGAAACGACCACTCGGAAGACCTCCACGATGATGGGAAGATGAAGTCGTCAAGCGATTCGGGCCAATATGGAGAAGTAGAAAATCAAGAATAGAATGCAAGTGTATTTTGACAAGCGATGTGACAAACATATGACAACGAGGCCAATAAAGATATGATGGGAATAAAAAATAGGCTACCAAAGGGAATAGTACTTTGAAAATGTAGCCTAAAATGAGAGTGAATGTGCGAGGCTTGACAGTAAATTAAAAAGAAAATGCATCGTGTAACAGAATTTCAGAAAGTACTATCTCGAAGGGGTAAGGTCCTCTGAGACTGGACACGATCAATTTATTATTCAGCTAAAGCTAGACAACTGATTCTATCTCTTCGCTGGTGGGAGAAACGTAAAGAGAAAACAGGAAGTGTGATAGAAAATGAAAATGAAAGTATAAAGTGTAATACAAATTGAAACGTGGAAGACACTGAAAGTAAAAGTAAGAGTTGTGCCAAGAGGTGATAAAGTCGAAAGAGTGATATAACCAATGAGTAAGAGAAGGAAGTGTAACTGAAAGTAAACGTTTGAAATGTGATTGAAACTGAATGTGCAAGTACGAAGTGTGGCAATTGGTGAAAATTAAAGAAGATAGTGCGATAAAAACTGAAAGTGAAAGTAGGAAGCATAGTGGTAAATAAAAATGAACGTCAAAAGATAGTAAATGAACGTTAGGTAGAATGTTAGCAAAGCAAAATATTTTATTAAAGAAAAATGATCGACACTTTAAAATCCAGGAATTAATTCGACAAACCTTATGACAATTTTTCTTCCTTTCTCAGATTCAATTTTTTATTTATCATTTATTTATTTTATTTATTTTTTTGCGCGCGCTTCTCTTAAATATCGCTTTTTTTCCTGCGTAGTTTTCTACCGGCTGGTTAAGCGCTTTTTCACAAGCGTCTTCTCGAGATGTTTACTTGGAAATGTTTCTGTAAGAAACACTTGACTGAGTTATATTCAAAAGTATGTGGGATTTGCGTGTAAATCTCAATCGTTACAACTACAGACTCACAGTTGAAAGGCGTGACTTTTCAAGGTGTCTTCTGAAATAGAAATACTGACAAAGGCCTAAAAGGAAAAAAAAACTTAGTACATGAAAAGAATCTTGAGTACCGTGATGGTTTACGAGTTTATCTAACACTAATGTTAGCGAGATCGATTTTCACTAGATACCTCATAATTCTGGCTGTCTGTCAAAGTGAGCAAAGTTTTGTAAATAACAACTTGTTACATATACAGTTTTATTGACACTCGATTTACTGTTGTATGTATTTACCCAACCCCTCCATCCACACAAGGCCAACATTTTAGCGGAATAAAATCGGTTTGAATCGAGAATTTTTCTTCTCCTAGATTGGTTGCATAACCAAAGCAAAAGAACAGAGTCTGCTCTATTATTTACTCATAGCTCGAAAACTGATTGATTCATTTCTTTACCAATAGCAATGGCCGGGAGTGAAACTGAAACAACCTCACCCGGGAATTGAACTTGAATAGCCTATTCTATTTTCCACAACAATAAGCTCACCTTTACAGTTTCAATACAGCAAACTTTAAGTAAATAAGCCTCCGGTTCTTGGTTTCTTTATTTAATTACATATCAACCTTCGTGGGTTATTTTAAACCAAAGTCATCCACAGGTATACTATTTCCCGCATAGCTCAAAGGATAAGGGGGATCAAACCAAGTGTATTAGTCGGAAAGTGAAGCTAATAGCGCGACTGGAGTTTGAACTTGTTTAGTTCGAAGCCACACTAAACAGCACTTAAGCCATTACACCACCGGGACTCTCTGCCTCCTGTTCTAAAGAAATTCAGGTATTTACTTTTCCATTGGCAGAATGCTGAAAACCTAAGTTTTAGGCCAAAATTGTATCCTTCCGATCAAGAGCAATAATTTTGAAAAGTTAATATTCAAATACAGGATGTGGCAGTGTTGATTTTCAAGCGAAAGGATTAAACAAATGCAGAGATCCTTCGAGGGATCTAAAAAAAGCTTTATGACAAGGTGATGGGGATACTAACTGTTGATAAAGCTCTTGAAACGGTCTCCAATGACCTGGAAAAGAAATTGCAGGATATGAAGAAGAACTGAGTCTATCCAGATCACGGACCTATTCAAATCAGCAATAATTCTAAGAAAAGTTCTGTAGATCTGAAAAATCTTGCTGTCACTTAGACTCCAATGAAAAATCACGAGTTAAAACTAGAGTGAAGAACATGGCAAAGAGGAAAATAATAAAAGAATGTTGTATTTGGAGTCATAAAATATGAAGCATATTCACAAACATATGCCAATGCAACGATAAAAAATATTGTGCATAATTTCTAGGCTTTAACTTGAGTTTAATGGTTGATTTGCAACATCTGCAGTCAACGACACCTGCTGACTAAATCTGGTATTAACGAAAAGCGCGCTGTTTTATTGGCCGGTACTGTTTCGCTTCATTTATCATTAGCGTCGTTTTCCAGAAACTATCAATAATGGTGGCTTTCTGTCCAAACTTGGCCGTTGTCTACTAAAAGTGGTTTTATTACACTTAGTAGAAGAGATACGTTTATTATAAGTTACTGCAACGTATATATATATATATATATATATTAGGTTTGACGACTGCCAGTTCCTTGGCTAGGTGATCATCGGATCAAGATTTGGTCTAATGATCACATAGGCGAGAAACTGACAGTCATCAAGCACCAGTGACTCTTTGTTTACGCTAGCAAACTATATATATATATATATATGTATTACGACAATTTATTATTGTCACTATCTCAGTTAAAGACTCAAAAAAATGGCACATGATGCCGCCTTGCTTAACACTCAGTATTATAAGGTAAGGATCAAGGGTAAAGTGGAGCAATCTAGGGAATAGAGTAGCACCCTCCCCTACACCTTGGTGTAATAGCTTTGAAAAGGGAGCATTCGGGTCACCCTCGACTAAGGGAGACAACTTACTACTTACTATCTCACTTGGTGGGTTAGTATGCAGTATAATTTGGAGAGTGCTCAATATCTATAATTGAGCTATTTGCCGTGTAATGACGTGCAGGAAACCAGGGGTCTCAGATAAACATTAATGTTTTTAAATGTATATAAAAACAAATATATATATATATATTGTCATCCACAGACAGACTGTTTTGTTGTATCACAACTCCTCAGTGTGTCTAGACACGTAGGACGCTTGAAGCTGGGATCGAAACCTGCCCAACTTTACGTTAGACTTAAGCATCAGACCGCTCGGCCAACAAGCGTACCACGTCAGCCAGGGAATTATAAGGTATTAAGTGATCCAGTAACAGCAGCGTTCGTTTGTTTACATTTTATACCTTGGCGGATACCAGAATGCTCAATTCGTTCGAAGAGCTTTGCATTATGCGAGCAGCAGCAGTAAATTCCTTCGCCAGAGTGCTCAACCCCCATATTGACAAAATCCTCCCTACGACCAAGATGTGACTCAAAGTCACTTTTTTAAGCGGAGTTTAACGGGTTTGAATTTTTAAAAATTCTTTCTTTTAGCCTAGCTGCCATACCAAGGTTAAATAGCTCGGTCTGTCTATTTACCCCTAGCCGCAGGGAGAATAATTTGATGAATACTTTTTCCCGGTGGTATTAACGCTTAGTGAAATGCAAACGGCCTCATATAGGATTTGAACCCGGGTCATCGTGTCCATTTTCTATGACGGTAACCCATACAACACATACTATATATATATATATATACATCAGAGAGGACTAGGTTATCAATATTATTCGAGCTCATATTTTTAACATAATTTACAATATCTATACTTTAGAATATAACAAGGATTAAAACACCCAATTTCATTTTCTTAAATACAATTAATAAAATATCTGTTCCGATACAAGTTTTTGCCGCTGATACTTGACAACTGACAATTTTAAAAGAATAAAACGATAGAAAATTATGAATATAAAATCTAACAGTTCTTAATAGAATCTGTAGCACTCTGGTGTTCCATGGTTCTGTACTCAGCTGATCCAAAAAAAAGTGAGGCTGATTCTACACAATCCTTTATTTCGATAAATAAATCCCTCGTATAAGGAGTTTAGAGGTTTCCACCTTTAATCGAACTGTTTGGCGCTCATGTGTGCTGTGTGAGAGTATCGATTTTTCGACATTCTTATCACTAACCTAATAATAACTTTTTGGCACAAACTGTACGGCCACCTACCTCCCATCACGAAAACTATCAAAGTTAGACGAACCAGACATGCAGGACATTGCTGGAGAAGCAGGGACGAGCTCATAAGTGATGTTCTCTTATGGACCCCCTCATATGGCCGAGCAAAAGCAGAACGACCAGCTCGAACATACATACAGCAGCTCTGTGAGGATACGGGATGTAGCCCTGAGGACCTGCCAGAGGCGATGAATGAAAGGGAAGAGTGGCGAGAGAGGGTCAGGGATATCCGTGATGGCGGCACGACATGATATATATATATATATATATATATATATATCAGTAGCGACTTTAGTTCATCAATGACACTTCGTGTCAGATTTTCTTATGATTTATTATATGTGTAATTGTAATATAATTAAGGATTGCGTTTTATTTTTAGTGATGAATGGTGAATTAGTTAAAAAATTCAAGTTTGATTTCTTAAGTGCAAGTTCGCTTTGAAAATGTCAGCCAGGTGGACCTTGGGTCTATTGGACGTCAGTCCTGTCAACAAAAGTTATGAAATCTATTGTCGGCCGGATATTAAAGATAAACTTTTTGTCAGTGAGATTTCGATGACGTAACCCTGAAAGTTTTAATGACTCGTGTTCTTATTCCATTAGTTAATTAGATAAGTAGAATAATGTATATAAACAGGGTGATTTAGTGGTCAGGTTGTAGAAAGACTCGCAATTAGTCGGAGTTGGTCGGTGAATTTGCGTCGGGCAGTTTCGATGCTTGAAACGAGGGGCTCTTTTGAGGGCTCGGTTAAGGGAAAGAGTTTGGTGATTTGTCTCGTTTCTCCTGCCACTAATGATATCATCTGCGTTTCAAAGTAACAGGACTCATATCTACCCTTCTCTCGTTTCGTACAACAATGCTGAATGTTGAAGACTGTATCAATTTTCGAATCGAAACATCTGATTCCGTCTTGTATTTGAATAATGTGACGATGTTTCATATTGGGTTCTGTAAGGTAACCCCTTTTTGGTCTCTTTGTTTCATGACATATCAACCTTCATGGGTTATTAAATGGAGAAGAACAGCAATGATACTATTTCACATATTACTCGGAGTTAAGGGGTTAATACCTTTCCTAAGCGTATTAGTCTGAAAGTGAACGTAATAGTTCGACTCGAGTTCGATCCCGCTTACTACGAGGCTGTAGTCCAGCGTGTTAGTGACTACCCTACAGGGACACCCCCAAGAACAGAAACGAATGTCAGTTTAATAAGAATACTTTGCAACAAAGAAGGGAATCGTTGTGTAACCCGCCTTGAATTTTTGGTAATTTCCTATAAACAACTTTTGTGGCGAGTCCATTTTACAATTTTGTGGATATCCAACAAGAATATAAGAATTTTAGCATTCAACTACATTTTTCTAAACAAAAATTGTAAAGTTACTGTGTAAGTTGTGCATGTTTGCACAGCTTCAACTTGACAACTGACCATTCTACAAAAGCTATTTTCTATTTATCTATTGTATTTTTCAAAACAAATGTCTTTGACTCAGGTTAAGCGCCTGTTTCAGAAGCCACTAAAATCTTTGATATTAACAACTCAATGTTTGGGTCAACGGAACAGATCACTGAACCATATACACAATCAAACATAGACACATAAGTAGACACAGACTTTTTGTAGGGTTGGTTGGTTGTTTGGGCTTTATGGCATATCAACCTTTGTAGGTTATTTAATGCCAAATGCATATTCATACAAATAATTTTCTATTTCAAACAATTCAGTTTAGCGTAAGTACGCAGTTTAATCCAAAGTAAGTACAGTTTAATCCAAAAACATTTCTATTTCAAGCAATTCAGTTTTGTCAAACAGTTTGAATTCAAACAATTCAGTTTACTATAAGTATAGTTTTTGGTCATACATGGTTAAATGTCAAAGCAGTTCTATTTCAAACAATTCAGTTTATCGTGAGTACACAGTTTAGTTCTATTTAACCATTAGATAGGGAACTATCAGGTGCTACCACTCTGGGCCAGAGTGGACCTGGGAGCGATGGCAATAAAGGGGTACTCCGCATTCCCCAAAGTTCCACCATTACTCACCATCATATTGTTTAGTGCCATATCCAGTAAACTCGTTGGCGGGGAGTCTTAACCCTCTGCAGAGATGCAGTCGGTGTATTCTACAGCCCCAGCCGCCTACTTGGCAAAATTTATGTAGGGCTCGAATCTTTTGGGCTCGATGTCGCATATCATAAACAGAAATAAATAATCTACGGTCAAAATTTTGCGGTTAAGTTTAAACAAAGATATATATTTTTTTAAAAAAGGAAGCAAAATACACTTGAAATATTTAACGATATTCGTCTGAATCATGTTATAAAATGGATTCGTTTTTTTTTTTTTTTCGGACTGATTTTCATGGTTTCGAAATTACTTGTCATCTTTTTTTCTTTCTTTGTGTAATCTTTTTAAAACCATTGTCTGCAAAATTTATCAAAATTAACACTTTAAGACATGAAAGTAAAGCAAAACTATAAAAGTTAAGGAGATACAATGATTATTGATAATGGTTAGAGTCAGGACGTTTAGTCCAACAAAAGTCAAAGACCAATGATTAATTCGAAGGAATTCTTATAGCTTTAAAATAGACTTTAGAGAATGACTGAGCCCAAAAAACCCTTATTCTTGGAATCGCTACTAATATATATATATATATATATATATATAAACGACTATTTCAACTAATATTCAATGTATATATATATATATATATATATATCATCATGTCGTGCTGGTAGCACGGATAAAAAAAAATTTTATGTGGTTTGAGTGTGGGTCATGGTTATCCTTCGATGGCTGTTTTATTCTCTTCTATAGACGCCACTCTTATTGAGGAGCAGCAGTAGTTCCCCGATCGAACAAACGATCCTGAGCGTTAAGTCGATATATTTATATGTTAGTTGAAATAGTCGTTTGATTCGAGTGGGAAGTTAAAACTAGGATCAAAGCCGGTTATTGTGACATTAAGAATTTAGTTAAATGATATTCAATCAGGAAATTTATCAATTTGAATATAGGTGTTCTTTTTTCGTGATTTTAGTCTTAACTAACCGATAATTCTAGGTAATTAATTAACATCATCAGCTTGAAGAACGACCGATGAATCTAATATGTAATTTTTGATTAAATGTCAATAATTATATTAAGTGGACAAATAATTATTCGCTAATTGTTGTTCTTTTGATTATTTTTTTTTCCAGAGAATGCATTTTTATCTCCGGGATTCAATTAGTGTTCATACTCAATTTTTTACCCCTACATTAAATTATTTGGTTTTCTCGAGAGGAGTGAAATCAGGGGAGTACAGGTGTTGTGGTACCTAACGAATATTCTTTTTTGCCAAAAAAAACTCTTCACGAAATGTGTGTCTTGAAAGTAGGCGTCCGACCTTTTTGTGTCTAGAAAGTAATGACATATTTATTTATTTTATTCTGTCGCGTTGATTACCAAGATTTGATTTTTTTTTTTTTTTTTTTTTTTACATTTTTCATATTAGCAACTGATTGTTGTTTTTTTTTAAATTTTTTTACTTATTTTTATTTTTTGAGGTTTACAACCTGGATTGATTTTTAAAATGTTTTCGGTTTGGCCACTGATTGATTTTTTGATTTTTCAGGTTGGCAACCTTGATTGATTTTTTAAAATTTTCAGGTTGACACCTTTCATCAACTTTAAGATAATTTTTATGTTGGCAACTGATTGATTTCTTTTAATCTTTCGGTTTGCTACTCTGATCCGAAATATTAATTCGTTACCAATTATTCTGACCTTCGAACATCTAATGAGAATTTTATCTCTTTTGTTGCATTTTTCTCAATTCGTGAAGTAACCGATCGAGGTTGATCTTGCACAATTTTTCGGCTTTACCAAAGATGCCGTGTGCCAATTTGGTTGGAAAGTCTCTATGGCGTTGTGGCTAATGTGTTGAATTGTGGCATCATAGTTAGCGAGTTCGAACTTCAGTCGTTCTATTACGTTAACTTTCGGAGAAATACCCAGAGGAAAGGTATGAACCCCGTATCCTCTCAGCTGTGGGTTAAATGATACTACTGTCCTTCTGACAAGATGGCTTCAACATTAGATAACACACGAAGATTGATATGCCATTAAATAGAGACTAAATCTAAACTAAACAAAACTTGAACCGACTAAAGTTCGGGGATAGAAATTGAACTTCAAAATCCTGTGTTAACTTTTTAAATGTGTCTGTCATATTACCTTGTGGTTTCATGAAAAATATTTTCTGTTCCACTTCCGTGACGTTTTTGACTGAATACATTTGTTATAATTAAAGATTACTCAGCTGAGAAAATCGAACATGAATATTGATCGGGTGATTTTCAATCAGGGATGCCAACCTTTAAAAAAGAATGAGTTTTCTGTAATTTCTAGACACACATACGGTAGTCCTTAAGGTTTGTGAACTATCGAAAAATAACACGGAAAACCTTTAGTTAATCAGAACTAAATTTCATCTCTGTCAAAATTTGTTTTTGTCCTTTTGTTTTTATGTGTTGCCGTAATTTCTGTCTGTGGTTCTGTTTCTGTAGGATTGGCAAGATGTTAAAATTGATAAAACATAGAGGCTTGAAGACGTTTCAGATTTTGGTTTAACCGATCAGTTTGTGACACATCTGGTTATCTTTCGACAAGAACTTAACAATCAGCCAATGAATTCTCCAGAGATAACACCTCTAATTATTTTTCAAGCATCTTCAAATGTACCGTACTCTTTCTTTCTTTCTTTCTTTCTGTTGTCTTTCTTTCTTTCTTTCTTTCTTTCTTTGTAAAGACTTCTTTTGTTCCTTTCCTGTTAACTGATGTTTTCTTTCTTTCTTTCTTTCTTTCTTTCTTTCTGTTGTCTTTCTTTCTTTCTTTTTTCTTTCTTTCTTTCTTTCTTTCTTTTTTCTTTCTTTCTATTGTCTTTCTTTCTTTCTTTCTTTCTTTCTAAGTATAGTAATTCTTTTTAATGCCCCCCACCATTTCAGCCGACAAGTTCGCCAACCTTCCTCGATTTATCTGATTTTCTGAGAAGTTTTGTCATTAATTAGACGAACATCTTTGTCGTTTTTCCTTTTTATTCAAACATTTCAAACTGGCTAAACAATTTCCTGTTTTCCAAGTGAATTTTGGAGATTTTATGGGATATTTTTTACTAACATTCTTATCTCCGTAGATATTAACGTTTTTGATTATCTGTTCCGTGGCTTCCTAACTATTTATTTTTTCAAATTTTCGGAGACGAAGAGTTAATATTTTACGATTTGTTCAGAGTTATTCCCTTACGTCAGTCTCAGTCTGTTCATATCTATCTCTCTATCAGTATTTCAAACTCTATCTATCTATCTATCTACGTATAAAAAGGCTGCATTTCACGTACCATATACTCTGATGAAAGATATGAATCCAACTATTTTCCACGCAAAGGCTAAATAGTAGGACAGACTGGAAACCGATCTTGGAGAAGGAAAATTTTGCATGCAAATCTTTAAAACGCCGTTTAAAATTAACCTTGTGCCGCATCCTGCACGTGGCAGAGGGT
Organism: Sepioteuthis lessoniana; assembly: GCA_963585895.1. Taxonomy (NCBI): domain Eukaryota; kingdom Metazoa; phylum Mollusca; class Cephalopoda; order Myopsida; family Loliginidae; genus Sepioteuthis; species Sepioteuthis lessoniana. Next base: position 6,637,684 of record OY757927.1, read on the forward strand.
TATATATATATATATATATACTCCTAACACTCACTTGTTTACTCACTCACTTATCGATCTATCTATCGTTCACTCGAAGACTCACTCCCTTTTTATCCATGTCTATCCTTCCCTCAAACACACACACTCTCTCTCTCTCTCTCTCTCTCTCTCTCTATCTATCTATCTATCTATGTGCATGCATCGGCTTGTTTGTGTCACATCGGATACCACATTGTTCCGAAAAATCTAATTATTGTCTCACCTAAGAAACAACATTTACTCCTTCCTTACTTTTTTTCCTCTTTTTTTCCCCTTATAGAATTCAGACAATTTCCTTCTTATCTTAATCACCCCGCCCCACTACCACTACTCACACGCATTCCGTTCATCTTTTTTTTTTCTTTTTTTTTTTTTCACACAAGCGTTGGCCCTAATTGGATGTCTTTGTTGCAAAGAACGAAAGAAAAGTGAATGCACTGTCGTTTAGTTCTTACTGCCGCTTTTGGGGGCCAAAGAATAGGAAGAAAAAAAAACACCACCGTGAATTGAATAGTCAGCCATTTTGTGAACGACTTCTTTCTGTTGTTTTGTTATGTTTTGTCTGTTTTTTTTTTTTTGTTGTTTTTATTCTTTTTCATCACAAGTTTTATGGCGCATACAATGTATAAAGACCTCGTCATATCTTCAGCTACTTGTTACAAATTAACAAAAGACAGACTAATTCGTTTACTTGATGAATTGTTCGTTATGGAGCGTCCGGTGGCCTTTTCGCTATTTTAGTCAGGTCTTCTTTTCGGTGTAACATGTAACATGTAACGTACGTAATCATGTCAGCACGGTTACAATATACAGCACATAGTATTCTTAACTAAGTGTCACATGGGCATACACATGCTATGACCCGAAATTGCCTGGGTTCTCGCATAAAATCTAACATAAGCATTGGTTAGTCCGATCCTTTCTCTTTTTTTACATGTCATATTATCCTTCATTTTATCATCCATTCTATATATATATATATATAGAATGACTGACAAAATACATATATATATATATATATATATATATATATATAACGAAATTAAAGTCACATTTACTAGGTTCATTGGCCTAGTCGGAAGAGTGTTTGCCAATGGTCCGGGAGACCTGGGTTCAATCCCAGGTCGCGTCATACCAAAGACTTTAAAAATGGTACTTGAAACCTCCTTGCTTAACACTCAGCAATATAAGATACGTATCAAAGGTGAAGTGGAGCAATCTAGGGAAAGGAGTAGCGCCCTCCCCGACATCTCGGTGTAGTAGCTATTCAAAAGGGAGCCTTCTAATCGCTCTCGACTAGGGGGTCGCCTACTTTACTTTTAATTTACTTCTCATCTTAAAAACCATCCAAGTAAGACGAAGTAGACATGCGGGACACGACTGGAGAAGCAAAGACGAACTTATAAGTGGCATTCGTCCATGGACCACGACACATGCACGTGCCAGTGTTTGCTGACCAACAAGAACTTTTTTACATCAGCTCTGTGTGGACACAGGATATCGTTTAGAAGACCTGACGGGAGTGATGGATGATAAGGACAGATGGAGAGAGAGAGAGAGAGCGTCGGGAAAATCCGTGCTCTCAGCGCAACGTGATGACGATGAAGATTGTGGTTATATGCCTATATTTCCTCTATATTGGATATCTTGAACTTTCTTTTTACTCACTACAAACTTTAAGCACAATACACACCCATACACACATCCATGTATATATATAATTGTGTATGTATACATGTGTGGGTGTTTTCTTGAGTGTGATAGAGAGAGTGGTACTCTAAAGTTTAAAATCCAGGAATATTTTTTGTTATTGGTACCATGTAACGCAGTAAAAACTGTCTCGTGTTGTTAAGAAAAGGAAATTGGCATCGCCTAGTAAGATTTATATTGACCTGAATCTGGGCATGAAGAGAAATTGCTCAGCTCATTTATATATATATATATATATATATATGTGTGTGTGTGTGTGTGTGTGTGTGTGTGTGTGTGTGTGTGTGTGTGTGTGTGTGTGTGTGTGTGTGTGTGCAAGCTTGTACCTAATATAGCCAATCACGTGTTACTAAGAGAGGAAGTGGGCTCTGCCAATTAACTTTTACATCACCTTAAAAATGCCATCAAGGAAATTGCTTGGCATATATATATATATATATATATATATATATATATATATATATATATATGCCAAGCAATTTTATTTCATGGCTTATCGACTATTTCATAGTTGTACATGAAAATTATGGTATTGAAACGATAATAAGAAGGTGAGATTGAATTTCATTTAGTTTATATACTGCTCAGCTGGGCCGTATATGTGCACTTTTTGATAAAATTTAAGCGATTGTTTATTCTCATCATCATTTATATATATATATATATATGTGTGTGTGTGTGTGTGTGTGTGTGTGTGTGTGTGTGTGTGTGTGTGTGTGTGTGTGTGTGTGTGCTGAAATGAACAAATCTTTCTGAAAGAGTTTTTTCTTAAAAGTGCTCAAATACTGATCAGTAGAGAACAAATAAATTGTTTTCTCACCTCTTTATACCACTCTCCTGATAATAAGTTTCACGTGTTTGTAAAAAAAAATCTTCAGATGAAACACGCGAATAGAATAGACGAAGAAGGACAGATAAATACTCAATATTCCTTGTACAATGCAAAAAATAGCTGGAAGACGTAAAAGCAAAAGACGGCAAAGGAATGTTTTTGAAAAAATTCACCCTCCTCTTGCCCAAAATATATTTTTAGAAATGAGTAACTGATAGGTCCTAGGACCTGCTAACTACAGTAAAGTGTTGGACTTGAACAAAAGAATGATAGCATTGATTGAATCCTCAAAATTTTTATTTTCGAGAGGAGGCAAGTCTTCCGATAATACTGAAGAGGTAATAGTGCTATAAGAAATATGTTAAAGACAGTTTTCAAAGCAGGATATAAAACCCCCAACCGTTATAACAAAATATAATATAAAAATAGTGATAAAATGGTCTCAAAACAAGGAATTGGACCCACTGAATACAGTGAGGAGATAAGTCTAAAATTCAGTTATAAAACGGAGATTTATAACTAATTTGGTCAGCAGGGTTGAATATATATATATATATATATATATATATATATATAGATTAATAAATACTAAAAAATATTTATAGTAACTTGAGAATCAATTAATTTTTTAAAGAGAAATATTTTAAATTATAGGTAACGTTTTTTTTTTTTAAAGAAGAATGCATAAACATTATATTTGTTTATATATAATGATATTTTCACGGTAAGAAAGTTTTTTTTTGTTTTTTGAATAAAAAAAATTGACTTTTTTTTATTCTCTTTTCACTGAAAGCAATGTAAGCATGTATACATTATATTCAAAAATATAACTGTATTTTGTCCATCTGAAGAAGGTAATTTCATATGGGTGAAAAAAATTTATAATGGAACAACAAAATTGAATTTTTTTCGTTTAACTTAATCAGAAATGTTTTCGCTCTGCACATGAGTTTCGATGTGTTTTTAATCTGAAATTAAACATTCGACGATGGCCGTTGACATTGAGCACCCAACTGCATATTCCTATTCCTTTTGGATCATAACTTAATAATCTGATCATTTGACGACTTTCTTCGGATTATGTATATATATATATATATATATGTGTGTGTGTGTGTGTGTGTGTGTGTGTGTGCAAATCATTGTATAAAACAATGTTAGAACACCAGGGCGCCTCTGGTGGTGTAATGATTAACAAGCTACACTAGCAAACGTTTACAAGTGAGTTCGAGTCTCATTGGGTGCCCCATTTGTACGGCCTTGTGCTACATCTAAGCAAAAAGTTTTGTAATTGGTTATTACCTAAGGTCAGAGGCTGTCGTTATGAGACAATTGAGGTGATGAAAGAGGCTGTGACGAAGGTCATTGATATGCTCGCACAAGTGGACTTCCATTGGGCCTTCCAGAAGTTGTTGGTACGGTACAACAAGTGCATTGCAGCCGGAGGAGATTATTTCGAAGTGGACTAGAGTTTTATGTGTGTACTATTAATAAAACTGCCCATACGAAAAAAGTCTCGCAACCTATTTAATGATCCTTGTATGCCTTTATATGTCTGACAAAAGACCATGTAATCCTTGAAGTAATATCTACATTGTCTTTGATATTCCAATATTATCAATTTCTGTCTTTGTCAGTCTGTCTCTCAATGAACATATATATATATATATATACAAATTTGTGCGTGTGTTCACTCAATTCCTCTACCTCGAGAAAGATGTGACACAAGGTCAATTCTTAAACGGAGTTTAACATGTTTGAAATCAATGTTTTCCTTCTAGACCCCATGCTATAACAAAACAAAAGAAATCAGTCTGCCCTACTATTTACTCATAGCTGGATGGAGAATTTCTGGATAAAGGTTTTTCTTAAAGGTATTTGCTCAATGTGATTTGTAAATAGCCTTGACAATGATTTGAATTCGGGTCACAGTGTCCTTTTCCAACGGCGATAACCATTACATCACGCGCGCCTCTGTCTGTCTGTTTGTTTCTCTCTCTCTCTCTCTATCTATCTATCTATCTATCTGGGGGGGAGTAAAAAGTTGTGTAAATTATACAAATATGTAAATAACTGTGACATCCCTCTTTATCAGATATATTCACCAAAATTACATGAAAGTATCTGGAAATACTATTGATTAAATTTATTGTCAGAAATTGCCACCGGCTTCAACTACGATCTCCAGACGACTTCAGAATATCTTGCAAGCATTTCCGACGGTCTCCTTGTTTAAATTGGTAAATACTGTCGTTATCTTTGCCTGCCGTTCACCTTTGGTATAGCACGGAGTTTTGTTGGTCTCTTGCTCAACGGCACCTCATGCATATTAATCAAGGATATTGCAAATCTGGTAAGTTACGCTGCAAGATTTTAAGGGTGATCTAGTCACAGAAATTTTTTCACGGCAAATACTGGGTTTTCCTGCTTGTGTGGAATAGTGCAGTCTCGTGTCCAAACTTAAGATCTTCCAGCAACCACCCTCTCGATCAACGGTAGCACTACCTTCTCCAAGCACTTGATGTCGTGTTATATATTGACCCTCGACCAAGCCGTCAATCAAGGGATGCACCTGTGTAAATAAGTGGAAGAACAGCGGAAGCAGGTGGACGTTTGAAAATAATATAACCAGGTGCCCGGGCGGTTTGAGTCAGTTGGAAACAGGATGCCGAAGATAGCCAGCTGCAGACTGAGGGCTTTGGGTCCTTAGTGACCCACGGTTGAGCAACCCAAGCCAAGATGCGAAAGAAGTGCTGCTATGGTAGAGGAAGAACTTGGGTCAATATAACAGTCCGTCCTTGTCTCCACTCATTTCTCTCACGCAACAAACATCACCCTTTCGAACATAAAGTGTGAGAGATTTATATTTATATAAAGAAGTGTATTCGTTCGTTGTTGGGGTCGTCATTAACGGTTAATGATGTTTCCGCATGTAAGTGTATATTTGTATATGTACACGTGTAGTTGTATTATGAATATACAACATTATATTAAAATTTGGTGCCTAAGGCCAGTTCACGCCCACATGGCGTAGTATCGAACCTGAGTTTGAACCTAGACGATCAAGGAAGCGACCGATAAAGATTTTGAACCTTGGAGAAAGAAGGGAGACCAAGAGAAAATCGGAAACAGAATGGAGAATTCAACACATCAAGGACGAAACAGAACGAACGAGACATGAAAGATGGAGAGATGAAAAAAAAAAAAACCAGAATATACCAACAACGAAAATCAGAAAAGTTGAAAAGGAAAAGAGAAACACTTCAAAGACTGTAAATAAATTGCTCATTCGAATATTGTAATTTGTTTTCTCTGTCTTTCACATTAGGGTTTTGTGCTGAAAGAATTTGAAATGATTTTTAAGAAAGTGATAATGACAAGTGGGAAGTAAAATGAGTATTGTAGGCTTATATATTAATGTTAAAAAAAGTTACATTGAAAATAATTTTAGAAAAAAAACTGATTGAGCCCTACATATAAAGCATTGAAATATGAATTGATACAATTACTACTATGTGTAATGTAGAAACGAAGTAAGGGAGAAGGAAAGAGAAGAAGAAAGATGGCCTGTGGACATACTGCTCCTGTGTTAAAATGATTGACAGGTCATAATGTAAACTTCCACTTGGGTTTTGAGTTTTAATTTTTATGAATGAATTTGATAGTAAACAAAATTTTTATGAATGAAATTTTATAGTAACTTGTGAATGCTGTCCTAACGCATAGTAATTTGAAATTAGGACTTTAATCCGAGATCTGGGAGGATTTCTGGGCATCAATGATGTTGTCTGGAGAATGCTCATATACCTTTGGATCCGTAGTTAAGGCTGTGGGATGGGTTCGAGTTTGGAAAAGTTGTGGAAATGGGAAGTGTTATGTGAAGTCTCCCTAGAATGGGATCGATATTTTGTGAATTCCCCTAAGAATGGGTTTGAAATTTTATTGAAGTACTGACTGGTTAGTGGCCAGACTGAATTGTAAAGGTCCCCCTGAAATGGGGTTTGACTTTTGTTTTTGAAAAGGTTATTTTTGAAACAGGGAATGGGAGAGAATTAAGTATATGTGTAAAATCTTGACGATCTCATTGATGTACCGGAAAATTTGTGGACTCGGTTTTGGATTGTTCTTGAAGGGAGAAATATGGTTGACCAAATGGATGGATAAATAAAGTACCCCGTTAGGACAGACTAGGTTCTTCAGTCTTGGTTAGGCAACTAGTCTAGGAGAAGGAAAACTCTGAATTCAAACCTGTTAAACTCCGCTTAAAAATTGACCTTGTGCCATATCCTGCCCGAGAGGAGGAGTTGGGTAAATAGGATAGGATAAAGTACCCCGTTAACTATTGAAAAAGACAGTGGGGTGTTTGGATTGCTTGAGAAAGACCCTCCCCGGGATGTTTTGACTCATCTTTGGAAGTAGGCAAGAAACTAGTATTGTGTTGTCGTGTTCAGAACTAGTAAAAATGAGGAAGTGATGGCTGGATGCGGGCCATGCTTTTGTAGAGATACTTGCTGAAAGAAGAAAGAATATTACTGAAAAAGTTTGATTAACGAACCATGCTTGTTTTATGGAAATACCTATTAGAAATTGAATAAATTGGGATGCATGAACCAATAGTTATTATATTAAGGTAAAGACAGAGAGAAGTGGATATAAGGTTTAAAAAATAGTGAATGAGCAATTTGTTAATTTAAAAAAAATGGACGACAGGACAATGGAAAAAGACAGAAAAAAAGAAGAAAAGAAACTGTTGAACACAGCATAAAAAAAGAAAGAAAAAAACGAACATTTTTTAGAAAAATAGACAGTGCATAGATTGAACAAAAGAAAAACCGAACATTTGTTTAAACTTTGTGAACTTCAAATGTGGACATATTATTAATATTCTTTTGACTTGTTCAGAATGGTTGAAAAATTAGTCAAAAAAAAAAAAAAAAAAAGAAAGAGTTTGAGTTTAAAGGAGATATTAGAATTTTTTTCTGTTTCATATTATGAAATTTGACGAAAACCAATTACAGGGGATTTGATATTAAGTTTATGAAGATTTTAAAATGATGTTGATTCAATTTTTTTTTTGAATATTGAGTTTTCGTGAAATAGGAAATATTCTTTTTTAGGTTTCTGTTTTTGAGCGAACCGTGGGCTGACTCGAGATTAGGACAGAGATTCATCCATGTTGTGTTACAGATTGTTTTGGGCATACGGTAAGAAGTAATTCTATAGAAGAATTTACCGTCCCATGGATTTGTTGAAGGCTTGTGGTGGCCAGTATTTTCAGATTGGAGTTCCAAGTTGATGGAATAAAGGAAAGAGAGGCGTGGACTGCTCTAATATTTTGTGGATGATGTCTGAATCTTTCAGTCCCGATGATGTTTTGGATTCGTGCGTGGTTAGGTGAAGTGAAATGAATCTAGAAAAGGCGAGGTGCCTATATCTTAGCACCCACGAGGGTTCCTGATTTAATTGAAAAGCAGCGCAGCGAGGTTGTGATCAGGTAAAGCATGTTCTTCAAGGGTTTACAGACCAATGGGCACGGTAACAGAAACTTAATAATGAAAAAAAAAATGAGGAACACATTGCTAATAAATATTTTGCGTGGTCTATTTTAGGTGGTTTACTGCATGCATGTCAGATTGTGATACATTTGGATGTATTGTTATTTTTTTAGAATTGTGATGCATTGTTTTGGGCCATGATTTTTGTAGATTTATGAGGAAAGTTTTGGACCTTGAAGATATTGTTTTTTAGTTGGTGGAATTCTCCAGTTACTCCGGCTAGGAACCTCTTGAGCGAAGGACGGGAGCATGGTCATAAGGAATCCAGGCGAAATGTATTGCTGAAATGACCAGGATCACTAGGTTTGTGACCAGGATCTGGGACCAAAGTTTTGCTCTTTTGTGGTTTTAAGATTCTTCAAGAATTGCAGAGGGCCCTATTGTGTTTGGGAGGATGAAAGATGCATCTGTATTGTGCTTTGATGCCCGCATGTCAGGATAGCCAACCGCGCAAAGAATAGTATGAAATAAATTTAGATAATAATTAGCCTGGGCAAGTGTTACATAGTGAGAAGGTCGCCTTCTAATTAAGAATTTTGTATTTTGCTGTTGTTCAAGTAATTTCTTTTTGTATTTTTGCGGTTGTTGTCCTTGAGCATTATTTGTAAGATGTGTGTGTGAGGAGGGTGGAAAGGGATGTGAAGAAAATGTCCACATGTGGAATTTTGAAAAAAAAGAATGGGATGATTGTTGTATATTGACCCTCAAACGAGCAGTCAGTCAAGAGATGCACATGTATAAATAAGTGGAAGAACAGCGGAAGCATGTGTACGTTAGAAAATAATATAACCAGGTGCCTGGGCGGTTTGAGTCAGTCGGAGATAAGATGCCAGCTTGAGAACCAGCTTGCAGACTGAGGACTTTGCGGTCCTCAGTGACCCCCGGCTGAGCAACCCCAGCCACGATGAAGAAGAAGTGCTGATATGGTCGGGAGATGAACACGGGGTCAATAGAGCAATCCGTCCTTGTCTCCACTCATTTCTCACACACAACAAAAATCACCCTTTCGAAAATAAAATGTGAGAGATTATATATTTATAAAGAAGTGTATTCGTTCGTTATTGAAGTCGTCATAATCTCTTGATTATGTTCCCATGTATATTTGTATACGCGTAGTTTACACCATTCAGCCCTGTGGGAAGATGAGTGGAGACAAAACATTCGTGTTGCTTCAATAAGTTTCCAGACTTTTTTGTACATGCATTTAAAATTGTTGTAGACTCTTGAAAATTCACTATGTTATTGCTATAAATCTTATGAGGTGACTGACCAATTTTTATGATTTCACCTTCAAATGAACAGCTACAGTCGCAATTGAAATACACCCTACTTAAGCCTGATTGCCACAGCGGGTGAATTTCAAAAATGCAATCTGGACATGAGGACACCTTAGAAGAACGATATGCAATAAAATTCTGTTTTAAACTTGCAAAAAAAGCCACAGACACTTTTGGAGCATCTTGCATGAATCGAGCATGAGTTTTTGAGTTGCATAAGAGATTCAAGGAAGGCAGGGTATCTGTGAGAGATGATGAGAGGTGTGGGAGGAGTAAGGATGTCAATATACCAGAGTTGATTGGCGAAAGGGTTAGGGATAGGCTTAGGGTTACTATGTTGAGGTTTTATGGGGGTTCAAGAAGAGATTCCGTCGGAAGAGGCCAGCACTCTTCAAATCGAGTCAGTGGCATTTCCACCAGGACAATGCACCAGTCCACAACTCTATCCTTGTCACAGACAATTTGACCAAGATGGGCATCAAGACAGTTCCTAATCCTCCTTATAGTCCAGACCTTACTCCCTGTGACTTTTGGTTATTTCCTAAGCTCAGAGGCTGTCGTTATGAAACAATTGAGGAGATGAAAGAGGCTGTGACGAAGGCCATAGACACGCTGACACAAGAGGACTTCGATGGGGCCTTCCAAAGGTTGTTGGAACGGTACAAAGCAAGTGCATTGCAGCCGGAGGAGATTACTTCGAAGGGGAGTAGAGTTTCATATGTGTACTATCAATAAGGTGCCCATACGAAAAAAAAGTCTGGAAACTTATCTAATGATTCTCGTAACTATCACTATTGACGACGTGATGTAGAATGAATGCTTGGTTTTCATTAATATAGATATAAATCTGTCTTGAAATGAACGCACAAACATTCTGAAATCTTTGTATTGGCACTTCTGGTGTGAATGTTAACCAGTTCAGTATGAAGTTTCCAAATGTCTGGAGAAATGAATAGCCTCTTTGTGCAGCTCTCTTGACACACTGTGACCAACTGATTGTATTTTGCAACACAGTAGACTATTTTGTACTGTTATATTGTGTAACGTTTACTTTTCGAATTTGTTTCTATAAATAGCATCAGTAGCTAAAGGCATTAAAGTACATTAGCACTTGTTAGATTTTATGTTATATTTACTACGCAAGTATGGTGAAATAATTTGTTTTATTGTTTTTGTGAGTTCATAAATTGGTGTAGGTATTTGTTATATAATAGGGGGCAGAGGATAATTAGGTTTATGTATTTTTACGGTTCCGTAAAGATAGCAAGGTTTATAATCACCGATTATTTTAGGTAGTTTTGTGCTATTAAGTCCGGCATTACTAGCAGTGATTAGTTTATTAATTATTGATTTTAGTTGGTTGGTGGGATTTTTATTTAATTTTCTGAATTTGGTATGGTCATGGAGATTACAGCTATATACTCTCATGACATCATTGATAATAACATAACCCGCTAATCCCTCATTCGTCCATAGCTCATAGGACATCCAGTCCCGTTACTTGTCAGACTGACTTCATTCCATCATCATCAAGACATCACTGATTTCCTAGACTCTCTCTCTCTCTCTCTCTCTCTGCATCCCTACCATCCATCGCTCCCAGTAGGTCTTCCAAACTCCATCCTGTGTCCTCACAGAGCAGATATGAATAAGTTCTTGCTAGCATGTGCATGTGTCGGGGTCCATGGAAGAATGTCACTTATGAGTTTGTCATTGCTTCTCCGGCAGTGTCCTGCATGTCATGTTCGTCTTATTTAGAAGGTTTTTGAGATAGGAGGTAAGAGACCGGACAGCCGTTGTTTTATTGGGTGTTACTTCCAGGGTTTGTTTAAAATAGCTCGTAGCATTCTGGTGTAGTTCTCATCTAGCTTTTTGAGAGCGTCCACGAGGTGCGTCCATATAATAGTACTGACACAGCTCAGAAGAAATTCCGTTTTATTTTATCGGATCGATCGAATTTCCATATGATCGATAACCCATTGATAGCAGTCACCTTCTTCGCTAGTAATGTACTATTATTACTTTCAGCTGATGAGATTTCTGCGAAGCGATGGGAACTTCTCAATAAATCTTAGAGGCCCGTTACTTACAGTGGCGGTGGCTCTTCTCGATAGATTGCCATAACTCCAATTCAGACCTCCTATATATATATATATATATATAGTATTATTCGGTCCTGTAAAAACCAGAGTTGGGAGTAATTCCTTCAGGACAAGAAAATCATCCCGGAGCTGAACATTTAAATTTCCTGGTGGAGAGTTCAATGTAATTTTTTTTACAGAGCAATATATCTTTAAGAAAAAAACCAAAGAGCAGTTAATTTAGGATTATAAATTTATTTCCATCCTGTTTTTCAGTTTCTGGTGTAAACCAAAAACACGAAGAAAAATATAACAGGACTTCTTCAGATCCAATGGATAAATAAAACAGAATAGACACGTGGGGTGGAGGGGGAGGGAGAAGAGATTAAGGAGTTACCTCCTCGTTTTATTGAATTTCCGTTTTTTTACCTATTTATTTTATTTTCAAAGCACAAATTCCATCTACCGTCAAAACTATTTGGAATATCAAATACTCCAAATAGTTTTGACGGTAGATGCAATTTGTGCTTAGAAGAGAAAATACATATTTTGATACATAAATGGCCTGATAAGTTATTAAATAAGAGAAGTGAATTAATAGCTAGATGTAGACATAAGACTAAATTTAAACTATAGACAAAAAATTTAAAAACATAGAAATAAATAGTGAAAGCGGAAAAAAAACGTATCCAACATATACACTAGGAAAAAATAGGTAGCTAAATAAATGGTATCGAAATTAATATAAGCATTAATATTTCTCTTAAAAGTTAATTATCGAACTTAACATGAAATGAAAATAAATTAAACAAATAAATAAAAAAGTTAAATTGCCGTAATTATAACTGACGAAATTTGAAAATAGAATAAATAGGTAAAAAAACGGAAATTCAATTAAACGAGGAGGTAACTACTTAATCTCTTCCCCCCCTCCACCCCACGTGTCTTGTCTGCTTTATTTATCCAATGGATCTGAAGAAGTCCTGTTATATTTTTCTTCGTGTTTTGGTTTACACCAGAAACTGAAAAACAGGATGGAAATAAATTTATAATCCTAAATTAACCGGTCTTTGGTTTTTTCTTAAAGATATATATATATATATATATATATATATATATGTGTGTGTGTGTGTGTGTGTGTGTGTGTGCGTGTATATGTGTATGTATGTGTGTGTATGCCTTTGTGTGGTGATTTTTTTTGTAATTTTTTTTGTTTTTGTAATTTTTGTAAATGCGCCATTGATTTTTTTCTTTCATTTCAGGTTCGGGATCTCCAAGTATGTGGAGACATCTCTGATAGGTTCCGGCCGCCCTTAGTCAAGTCCGAATCGCTGGACACGGGTGGCCAAACTCTTGGGCCCATCACCAGATACAGACTGTTAACAGATTCTCGAAAGTCTCCGCCTCTGCAATGGCGCCCGACTTTACGAAGGGCCGACACTCTGGACACCTGTCCAACCCCCTTGCGAAATATGCATTACCACAAGCAGGCCTACGACGAGGCTTACCCGTGGCATAAGCCATGGCCCTCTCTTGCACGGAACAGCAGCCCTGTGACGGCTCGGAGCCGACTGTCGGATTATCGCCAGCTTCACCGTTCCTACCCCGACTATAGCATGTGCAACCATGCCGTGGTGGAGACTAAAAACGTGGCTACAAGTACTTCCCCTCCCCCACATGACATTACAGATCAGGGTTTCGAACTGGAGATACCGATTCGGAGCCCTTACAAATCACCAATGGTCCATTCTCCAAAACCAGCCGCCAGCCCACCTCCAAACCCTTCTCCTCATCATCACATCTTTTCTAAAGCTTCACCGAGGAGCCCTCACCAAGGTCATTCTGCTATGGCAAACAAGACGACCAGTCCAATACCGTTTCATCAGATGTGCTACGGCACATCAAGGTCCTCTCCTCGGAATCTTATGCAAACTTCGCCCTTGATGAGACCAAATCCAACATGTACCTCAAAGAGCTCTTCACCACAGACACTCATGAGGGTCATGTCACAGGACAACCCCAGCAAACCCCAGCCTCTTCAGTCACCCCTTCAAAAAATGAAAGGCCTCGCCACGGATAAAAATCCCGTGTATTCTCTTCACCACCAATACCACCAACAACAACACTCGAATCATCACCCACGACACCACAAACATGTTTCTTCCGCCTCTCCTACCCCACCCCTATCTCCGCCTATTAATTCCTATCGCAACCAAGACTACCAGACCTCTATACTCCGCTCCCAGACAGTCTCTTCGCCCCGGAGCCCCCAAAGGTCCTCCTCTCCCAGATGGAACTTCATGTGTGAGCTACCCCAGAGAGATCTGATGCCGACGTCCCTGGTTCGTGCACAGACGATTTCCAGCGGGAGCGGCCCTTTCTACCGGCCTTCACCGCCGCCGCCATCTCCACCTCAGCTCTCGGGTTTTGAGAACAGACAGTCAGCGTACGTCCGCCATACTCGATCCGCTCAGAGTACCCCACTGTCAGCATCTCGTCTCCTCCACGGAGGGCCCATGGTGGCCGCTGCGGCAGCCGCCGCTACCGCTGTCGCCGCCGCCGCCACTGCCACTGCTGACAGCACCCCCACCAGTATCAACCACCACCCCAGCCATCATATATACAACTACAGCGCTAACCTACTTACGAGTTCGAGCAACGGTAGCAGCCCGGCCCATCCTAATATACACCTGCGCCAACAACCTCCTCATAGTACCCCCCACCGTCTGGCCGACAGTCAAGGGTGGCGGAATAAACATATGTCTTATCCTTCAGCTGAATACGTTATGTCTCGCAAACGGGACCTGAGGACCGGATCTTTGGTCGACCAAGCCGACAACAGTGATACGAGTGAGGACCTCAACAGGTAGGGATAATTTATTCAATTAGTTTTTTCTTTCTCTAATTTTTTCATTGTCTTTCAGGTTACTATCTTAATAAGCAGTATATTAAATGTATCTGTCTAACCCCCGTCCAGGATGTGACGCAAAGTCAGTTTTTAAGCCAAGTAAAGCTAGCTTGAATTCAAAGTTTTTCTTCTTGACTTTTGGCCTTATCAAGGCTAAAGAAACCAGTCTGTCCTACTATTTACTTATAGCTAGGGGAAGAAGAGATGGGTTCATGCCTTTCCTAAGAGCATGGCTGTGCCACTAGGACTTTTGGTTCTTGTCTTTCAGGATTATTTTTTCTAGTAGAACCTTATAAGATGAAAAATGTATATCATTTGGTATTATTTATTACCAAACTCCACAGTATTGAAAATGTAACGAAAAATAAGATTGCATGAATATATAGAAATGGTGTATTCATTTTTCGACTGCTCCTGAACACGTGTTAGTACTAATGTGTGGTTGCACACCTTGAACCCTAATTAAACGTTTGGAGAGAAGGGTTGACGGTAATAACACAAGAATGCTGTGGGTTATTTTGATCAAATCTTAAAAGCATCACCCTACAAAACAGCAAATGTACGGCCACTCGCTTCCCATCTTGGAAAACATCCAAGTAAGATGAACAGGACATGATGTGCATTCCTGGAGAGGTAAGTAAGAATTCAAAATCGATGTTCTTCTCTGGATTTCACTAACAAAATCTTATATTCGTCAATTTTGTACGGACACTGGAAACCACCTAGAGGACTTACCGAGTGCAATGACCGATAGGGATGGATGACGCAAGAGTGTCAAAGAAACGCATGCTGTAGGCACGCTTTGGTGGTGATGGTGATGGTGATGATAAAACACAAATAGTCTCGTCGAGGAATTGAACTTCTTCATTATTACAAAACGGGCACCGAAGACACAGTTTCGAAACTCGTCAGAAGCAAATATTGTCGCTGCTTTGATGACTCAAATCTAAAATCCTCGGTGAAAGAGAAAACGCCAAATCACCCACAGCTAATGAAACGTAACCTCAACGTTATACTAGTGAATTTCTGTTTTCAACACAGGAATTATTTTTCGAAATACAATAATTCTACCGACTGTTTCGGAGACAGTTCTTGACCACAATATAAAATACATCATATTTAAAAGCCCCTCTTGTTAGTATAATGAGATATTTCATTGTTAGTTATATTTTAAAAAGGAACTCCCTGTATGCGATAACATAGAATTTTCTTCACTCAAACCATAAAATACGCAACCTGTTACTTCTACATAAACACAGCAGTCAGTAACCCTTAGACTAGGCTTCGCCGGAGGAGAGGTACCCCTGCCTCTCTCAGAACCAGTTGCCAACGTGGAATCTACTCTGCCACCAGCTAACAGCCGACGAGTAATCCAACCAATCACTGCCGCAGATCTAGCACAGCCGATACCAGCTTTCAACCAATCATCGCTGCTCTCTCTCTCTCTCTCTCTCTCTCTCTCTCTCTCTCTCTCAAACAGCTCTTTTAAGAGCAAATCTCCAAAAATCATAAACCAGCTCTTTTAAGGGCTATTTCAGAAAGTCTTCTGAAGATCACCACTGGTCCCCTCACTACACCCGTTGCAGATATCACGAGATGACGAGGCAGCAGCCAGCCTGACTTGCAGTAAACCTGTTGCACCTGTTCCTGCATCACTAAGTAGCAAGTACCTGAATTTTCCGTTGCAGCAAACCAGATCCTGAAACACCACCCAAGTCCACGAGTGACAAATCTGCTTGAACTAGCATCAGCACTTCGAGGCCACATCGACATATCCCCGGTTAACCCAGGACTGAATAAACCGGGACATCGATCATCCAACATCTGCGTTCATCCAACATCTGTGGAGGTGCCCGTGGTGTAGTCGTTATCAACGTAGGAAATGAACACGGCGATACGAGTTCAAATCCTGGACGATACTGATTGCATTTCACATAGCACTAATACCCTTGGGAAAGGTATGAATCCAATTATTCTCCCTCCAGCTATGGGTAAATAGTAGGACAGACTAGGTTCTTCAGCCTTGGTTAGGCAACTAGTCTAGGAGAAGGAAAACTCTAAATTCAAACCTGTTTAACTCCGCTTAAAAATTGACCTTGTGTCATATCCTGCCCGAGCGGAGGGGTTGGTAAATAGGATCTGCGTTCACATCTTCGATCGTCTCCAGTTACGTCTACGACCTAACTCTAGTGCAACACCAACGACCTGAACCAAGCGCTGTGACCATCCTGATCTTTTAGACGCGCTTTCGCCAAGAACTTTCACCAAGACAGCCGAGTCTACGACATTCTGCCTCACAGACCTTCATCTATGTAGAGACTACACTGACATTATGCTGCAACAGAAATTCTATACCTATGCACATATTTCATGGTTGGTTGGTTGTTTGGGTTCCATGGCGTATCAACCTTTATAGGTTATTTAACACCAAATTCTGTCTATATGTATATACCTTTTACCAATGAATACTTTGTAGGTAAAATTTTCTATAAGCAGGATTTCACTTGTTTGCACATGATTAATCAGTTTTAATTCGTACAACCCTGTCTCTCGCAAGAAGGCAGAATGTCGTCTATTTTGATGTTTTCGAACAATTCGGTTAAACTAGTCACTTTGAAAAATCGCTTACTGATAACAGCGAAAGCTCTGCATTCTATAAGAATGTGTTTAACCGTCCAAGTTGTCTGACACGTCAAACACTGTGGTTGTGGTTGATGCTTCAGTATGAAAGCGTGAGTAAGCCTTGTATGACCAATGCGCAATCGGGATATAACGACTTGTTCTCTTCTCGATACTCTAAAAGCCGGTCACCATTCTCCCAAAAGGGGGTGTCCTCGTGGTGTAATGGTTAAAGCGATGAACTGCGGAATCGTAGTACGCGAGTTCGTACTCCAGTCGCGCTATTACGTTCACTTTCGGGCAAATACCCTTGGGAAAGGTATGAACCCCCTTATTCTCCCTCCAGCTATGGGTAAATAGTAGGACAGACTAGGTTCTTCAGCCTTGGTGAGGCAACTAGTCTAGGAGAAGGAAAACTCTGAATTCAAACCTGTTAAACTCCGCTTAAAAATTGACCTTGTGTCATATCCTGCCCGAGCGGAGGGGTTGGTAAATAGTACCATTCTCCCAATATTTCTATACTATTCACTAAATAAAGACCTGTGGTGTAATGGTTAGCAAGCTGGACTAGCAAACCTACACGAGTGAGTTCGAGTCTCACTGGGTGCCCCTTTCATATGGCCTTGTGCCACATCTAAGCAAAAAGCTTAGTAAATTACCACTTGCCCTTGTCATTTATCTATTTCTCAGTCAATCACTCTTTTTTCATAAATGTTTGCGGGATCGACGCATTTATCGACACCACAAACACTACTTAAAAAAATTTGAACAATGCTGTTTATGTAGTGAAGGTAAAAACTACCTGAAAGTTGCGATAAAAAAATGTAACAAAAATTTGATTAATCCAGAATTAATAATGACAATGCTTCATCTAATCAAGTCGAATAACTTAAGACAATTACATCTATTCTTTTATTAAATGTACAACAAACAACATGAGATGAATTAATTACAAGTCAACAAATAATAACGAAAATTTGAGAGACTACATTGCAAATCATTAAACTAAATCGATGAATTTGATATTTGTCTCTGCCTCCCACCAGACAGGACTTGACACAAGGTCAATGACCCAAAGGTCCATTATAGTGGGCCTAATTAGCCTAGCTGGTCTTGGACCCAAATCTGACTCCAGGCACGTATGCCTGATAATACCTTAAATAGGATTGCAGAGTCCAGTGCTATAGAATTGTGACCAAGGTGTCAATGTTGCAGCTCAACCACCCGAAGGTGGCCCAGCCGATATCGGGGGCCTTTCGACTTCAAGTCTGCCATGGATCATTAAATGTCCGGCACAGATGCCAGACATTTCGCGGAACAGTCAGCAAAAAATCGATGTGTCTCTTATTAATCAATTTAGTTTAGTTTTGACACAAGGCCAATAGTTTTGTGTAATCCGTGAAAATTGAACACACGAGTGATGGTCAGCTCGACTTGGTTACTATTTATCACATTACATAAAAACCATGCACACATACATACGCGCATATTTTGTGTTTAAAAGAATATATATATATATATATGTTGTATAGCCATGATACAACTACATGTATAAATATACATGCAGAAACATAATCAACAATAATGACGAACGGCCACACTTCTTTAGAAAAATATACCTCTCACACTTTAATCAAAAGGGTTGCGAAAGGGTTGTGTGTGAGAGGTGAGTTGGAGACGGAACAGACTGTAACATATTGACCCCAGCTTCCTCTGGCTATAGCAGCACTTCTTCCTGATTCTGCTGGGCTACTCAATCGGGGTCCTGAGGGCCCAAGCCCTCTGTCTGGAGCTGGTTCTCACTCCGCGGGCAACTGCGACTGGAACTGAACAGCAACTCTAACTTCAACTGCAACTGACTCTCACTAGAATTCTCTGTGGCACCGGGTTATATAATTGACGTTCACCTACTTACTGTGAGCGTCGCATTTGCACCGAATTCCACCCGTTCACGGTCAAGGTTATATCTTGATATCTTCGACCGGATGCACCTGTTTCTAGATTGACGGCTGGGTCGAAGGCCAATATGTTACATATAATGCAAATAAGAAAAGTACATAAAAATGTGCTCGATGGTATTTGACAGAGCAGGTTTAAAGCCTAAAAATTCATAATCAGATACTCAGTTTCATGTAGATCACACATCACGAGACAGTAATTGTATATATATATATATATATATATATATATAATTTCCCGCATTATAGGGAAAAGTGACTAGTGAGTTATTTTTGAATTCTTAATATCAGTTTATATATATATATATATATATATATATATATATATATATATATATATATATATGTATAATCTACCGCCCAAATATATATAGTGTACCATTATCTGTCTTCCTGTCGGTATTAATTATCCTTAGCAATTCAGATGCTATTGCCACAACACACAACGAAAAATCTTCAGTCTTAGAACATGATGTGCGCGTACACACACACACACAGACCAAGAGACACTCACATTATGAGACATTTCTTCCTTTCTCTGTCCTCTTCTTTTGTTATTATCATTCGGGTTTTCTTTTTCTCTCTTATTTTTCCTCTCGTTCTTTTTTCTCTTCAGTGTTTATGTTTTTCACGAAATTCATCATTTGTATCTATTTTATTCATTATATCACTTTCTTTCTTTCTTTCTTTCTTTTCCTCTTTATTTATATATTTATTTTCGTCTTTCTTTCAATTGTTGCATTTTCCTTTCCTTTTTTTCGTTCTATTTACTTTCTATTTATATTATCCTTTGTTTCTTTCTTTCTTTATTCATTGATAATACCCCTTGTTCTTGTTACATTTTGTCCTTTATGTATTATTTCTTTTTTTTCTATTTATCCTTTCACTCTTCTTGTTATTATTATAATTATTTACTCCTTTAGAGTTTTTCACATCACTATCAGCTGATGGTTTTTCACTGGAGCTTGAGTGACAGCAAGTCTCCTCAAGTCTCCCAGACTCTTCTCAGTATTCTGGCCGTTCTCAGTAATGCTGTCATTTGAATAGTCTCTACCTGTCCGCCAACTTCCAAGTCCTCCAGGCTTTTTAATAATCCTTTAGTTATTGTGCCAAAAGCACCAATCACAATTGGTGCAATCGTCACTTTCATGCTCCACAGCTTTTTCAATTTTCTAGCAAGGTCGAGGTACTTATCCTTCTTTTCACATTCTTTCAGTTTTATTCTCTGGTCAGCCGGGTTAACAAAGTCGACAATTTTGCAAATTCTTTTTTTGTGTGTGTGTGTGTGTGTGTGTGTGTGTGTGTTAATTATTATAAGGTCCCGTGTTCTGGTCGAGATTTGGGGATCCGTGTGTATGTCAAAGTCCCATAGGAGTTTATGTGTGTCATTTTCTGGGACAGGTGCTGGGTTGTGCAGATACCATTTGTTAGTGTGGTCAAATTTAAATTTCTTGCACATTTCCCAGTGGATCACCTTGCCCACCCAGTTGTGTCTCGCCTAATACTCCCTCTGTGTTAATTTGCTGCATTCGCTTATTATGTGATTGATCGTTTCGTCTCTGTCACCAAATAGTCTACATTTGCTATTTTGTTGAGTCTTGTCTATTCTCGTTTTGATATGATTGATTCTTATGGCGTTGTCTTGTGCTGCTATTAGGAAAGATTCCGTTTCTCCTTTAAGGTTACCTTCTCTTAGCCAGGTCCATGTTTTCTCGTATGAGATGGTGTTTATTAGTCGTTTAAAGCGACCACAGAGTTGTTGTTTGTTTTTTTTCATTTTTGTTTTTTAGTTATTGTCATTCTATCGTCTGTCATGTTGTCGGTATCTTTTCTGATGGCTGTAATCAGTCCTCGTTCGTGTTTTCCTATGAAGTCTTCGAGCCGTTGTATCGATGCGTCAAGGCTGTCTTCGATGCTGGCAAGTCCTCTTCGTCCCTCCTTTCTAGATACATATAGTCTGCCTACGTCGTCTCTGGGATGTAAATTATTATTATTATTATTATTATTATTATTATCCACTCGGAGAGTTCGCAGACTACATCACAGTAGAAGGATAAGACCAACATTCTCTACTAGCGTCCTGGATAGGAAACTAAACTGCATCTGAGGGTGACTCTTAAGTCCTAGAACTTTAGGGAATGTGGAGTACCCCTTCATTGTTATTACTTCCAGGTCCACTCTGACCCAGAGTGGTAGTATCTGTTAGGGTCCCATCTATATATCAAATATAACCAAAGTCCTATGTATGGCACTGAATTGCATCGGAGGATGAGGCTCCTGTCCTTGAGCTTTGGAGAATATGGAGTACTCCTTGATTGGCATTAATCCTATGTCCACTCTGACCCGGAGTGGTAGTACCTGTTAAGGTCGAATCCATGAGTCAAAAAAGAACTGTTTAAATATTTAATTGTGTAATGCAGATTAGAATTATAAGTGTTAAAGAGCAATTCTTGAAACTATTTAACTGTGTGCAGACAAATGATTAATGCTAAATATAGTTATTCGTATTAGATAGAAATACTTGAAACAATTTGACTGGGTGCAAACAAATGATTGATACTAAATAGAATTATTTGTGTTAAATTGGAATAATTGCAACTGTTTAAATGAATATAAAAAATTGCTCTGGCTTGTTTAAAATGTTACCAACAAACTATTCGTTTACACACACACACACACACACACACATATATATATATATATATATATAAATTTTTTTCCTGGTCCAGTGAGAGAAAAAATATTATGAAATTAAGAGGTTCGCAAATGAATTTGAATGTGGTACTTTAGTTTTTTATTTCATATAATTAAGCTCCATACGTGTTTCGGACTTCGGGGTCCTCTTAAAGAGATTAATTGTAAGGTCGCCTCTGATTCTACTTTTTACAGTGAAGATTGCTTTGATTGGGGTGTGTTTTTTTAACCAATTTTTTTTTTTTTTTTTGCATGTACGTATTAACAGGTATCTATTTTGTGTACTTGTGTGTATGTGTGTATATTCACATACATGCACGTATATCAAATTGTTTTTTTCTTCTCTTTATCTTCCTCTTTGAGTTAAATGTATGCGAGAACGTATTAATACGTAATTAATGTAAATCCGGCTATTATATTTTCTTTTCTTTTTCTTTCTCCTTTTCTCTGTAAAAACTAGAAGTAGAAGTGAGCCTACACATCAATAATTCCATGAAGAGGGGCACGAAGATAGATATACATTTTCTTTTAAGTAAAGGAAATTATATTATGAATTGACCGTACAATTACCACGACTAGTTGATTTGGCGTCACTTGTGTGTGATATGGACCGATGGCTCAGTTGTAGAGTTTCGGCTCTGTGGTCACTGGTTCGATCTCCAGTAGAGGGAGATCACGGTATACACTGCTGATGAGACCTAAAAAGGTCGAAACAGCTGTTTAGTGTTTCTGTATGTCGTGCGTGTTCACTGGATTTTCTGGTCATGGTAATTCAATTCACAAAGTCCGAAACGTTTATGGAGCTTAATTATATGAAATAAAACCTAAGATACCTCATTCAAATTCATTTGCAGACCTATTCATTTTAAGTATATATATATATATATATAGAAGAGAAAGAGAAAGAGAGAGAGAGAGAGAGAGAGAGAGAAATGGTAAATTTTGGTAAATCTGACAAGATGAGAAAAATAAGAAAAAGTGGATGCACCAAAACACTGAAAACAGATTTAACAATGATATTTTTTCTTTATTTCAGAAAGAATTCATGAGAATAACGAGTTTTTCTAAAGTTCATCATAGAAGGAAATAGATAAATGAAAATTAAAAAGAGGGACGAGTTATAAGAAGGATAGATATAACAGAAAGAAAGGAAAAATAGAGATATATATTAGAGCAATGGCGGCAGATGTTATTGGCTATGACTGAGATTCTGGGCAATGGCTAAGTAGACAGGGAAAGGCTACAGCCACCATTACGCGTATCAAATTTCATCAAAGATTTGACCAACAGAAATGGAATATCTAAATAAAAAAATGAAAATCGTCTAGGAGTATGGAAGTGTGGTAGGGAAAATGTTTTAGTTTTTGTCATAAATCTTTTATATCCATTTTCTATTTCAATATTATTCTCACGTAAACTAATGTCGGTCAAGTAGGGTGAAATCTGGAAGAAATCGAGTCGTTTTTTAATGTGTTTGGATTTGAAGATGACTGTAGATTCTAACATTCAATGAGATTTTTTGCAATTGGTTTAATTCAAGTGGCCTGGGAAAAATTGAAAGTGTGTTTGAGATCTAACATGTGGGAAATCTCCAAAACTCTCGTACATCTCCAAGCCACAACACTATTTCAAGAAGCTAATCAACTATCCCTTGAACTACACAAACACATTCTCAGATAGGATTTCCCAGAATATCTATCGGATAAAGAAAACCTTTAACCACTCCAACAAAATATCAAACCAACTTTCGCACCTTCTGACTAAAAGTAAATAAAAACACATGAGACACCCTAAAATGGTCCTGACGCCGATGACATAGCGATACTGGCAAACTCACCCAACCAAGCCGAAACACTACTGCATAGTTTGGAACGAGCAGCCACAGGTATAGGACTCTATGTCAATGCACACAAAACGGAATATATGTGCTATGATCAAACAGGGGACATCTCCACTCTAGAAGGAACCCCTCTTAAACTAGTAGACAAATTCACTTACCTAGGAAGCAGCGTCGAATCAACCGAAAAGGACATTGACACGAGGCTAACGAAAGCATGGACAGCTATCAATAGGCTATCAATTATATGGAAATCAGACCTAACCGATAAAATGAAACGCAGTTTCTTTCAGGCAGCAGTCACATCGATACTGCTATATGGATGCACTCCATGGACTCTAGCAAAACGGCTGGAGAAGAAGCTAGTCGGCAATTACACAAGAATGCTGCGAGTAATCTTGAACAAGTCCTGGTGGCAACACCCCACAAGACACCAACTGTACGGCCACCTGCCTCCTATCACGAAAACTATTCAAGTTAGACGAACCAGACATGCGAGACACTGCTGGAGAAGCAGGGACGAACTCATAAGTGATGTACTCTTATGGACCCCCACACATGCCCATGCAAAAGCAGGACGACCAGCACGAACATACACTCAGCAACTATGTGAGGATACAGGATGTTGTCCAGTAGACCTGCCAGAGGCGATGAACGATAGGGAAAAGTGGCGAGAAAAGATCAGGGATATCCGTGCTTCCAGTACGACATGATGATTATGATGATGATGATACATTAAAACATTACTACTAATACCATCCTACACAACTACAGGAACTGCGATACCTATCTTTCCAAAAGCTTCATCCAAGGAATTATTCACGTCTCTGTGTCTCAACTAAGCAATTCATCCCTCCCTAAAAGGTATACACAGATATTATCTAACCTAACCCAAAACCCAAAGCGTCTTCATTATCCTAAAGTCAGATTTTCGATGTATTTATGCACAAACATATGTACGTAGATAAAATCAAAACAATTACTTCAAGATGGCACAAACACTTAGAAATACTTAAATACCATCAGCAAAGATATTACTTCATTTGACAAACTCTTCAAAAAGGTCGTCAGAAACAAAAAAGAAACACTTGGACTTACCTCCCTGAACATCACCCTACAATCCCCACATCATATGACCAAGACAAAATCCATAAACCAAACATCCATTTACAACCCATGATTTCCTGCATTGGTGGTGCTACCTACAAAATAACTTGCACTATAAGCCAAAATATTAACCCCCTCCCTCACTAGACACAATCAGCCCCTCACACGTTATTATCCGGCAACTTACGTAATAAAATTAAAAACATCGATATACAAAACAAAACTATGAAATGCCTAAACCTTCTTGCAATTCATGTGAGAAAAACTAAATTCAATTCATCACCCCCTGCAAAAAAAACCCCACTCTGATGGACACCTACAAACACATAACTAACATGACTTATTGTAAATCTAATAATACATTTTATAAACAGAAATCTGGTCTCCCTATGGAAAAAACACTCAGCGGTGTTCTAGCTGGTCAATTTTTCGAATATTTAGAATCCGGCTTTTTAAAATACAGATTACCCATTAACGCTACATATTTTAGATATATTGACGATATACTCATTTTTCTACCTCAAAACATAAAAATCGAAAAGATTGCAGAGAAATTAAACAATGTTGAACCCTCCAGCTTTCCCCATAAAAAAGAATCGAACCAAACCATAATTTTTCTGGATATCTAAATTATTAAATCCCAAAATAATTTAACTTTTAAAGTCACACCGCAAACCCACTAAGAATGATTATATAAATTTTTAATCCAACCACAGCAGCAAAATTAATACGAGCTTCATAATTGATTTTTACAAGCATTTAGAATATGCAGCCCACAATAACTAGATGAAGAATTTGAATATATCGAATATTTCTTAAAAGCTTAAAATACCCTAAATTTTTCATATTAAACGTTAGAAAAAAATCTCTCAACATATATTCATCAAATAAAATTAAGAAAAACACTCCCATGATTCGTATTACCCACAGACCAATCTCTATACTCTCTAACACACACAACGAACCTCTCTATGACAAATTATATAAATTAGGAATATCGATTATACAAACCACCCAACAAGCCATTAAAAATCTCATTAATATCTCGAAACGCACCCACAGCATAACCACTTATCACTCAGGCATATATTCTATTCTATGTAAAGATTGTGACAAATATTACATCGGGGAAAACCAAGGCAATTTACAAAAAAGATTTGCGAGCTCAAACGATCAAGCAAATTAAATGACGACCGAAACGTCTTTTTCTCCCATATATTAGATCCCAAACACACTTTCAATTTTCCCATGCCACTTGAATTAAAACCATGCATTGCAAAAAATCCCGTCGACTGTAGAATCTGCGACCATCTCCAAGTCTAAATACATTAAACGACGACCCGGTTTCTACCAGATGTTGTATAGCCATGACCATGACCAACACTACAAACACATAATACATAATCATAACAACACAATAAAGACGAGCGACACAGTTCTTAGAAAAAATATACCTCTCACTTTATTTGAAAGGGTTGTGTGTGAGAGGGAGTTAGAGACCGAACAGAACTGCAACATATTGACCCCCACTCTATTGGCCATAACCGCGTTTCTTTTCCGTTCTCCTAGGCTGCTCAACCGGGGACCTGGAGTCCAAGCCTCTCTGGGACATGTTCTCATTCCAGCATCTTCTCCCAACTGGTCTGATCTCCAAAACTGCAATTGCTCAATCGGGGGCCTGAGGGCCCACTCTGCTAGGTGCTGGCTTTCTCGCCCGCTCTTGTCTCCAACTAACTGACTTCCTGTCTTCACCGAGTTATATAATAGTTCACGCCCACCTTCTTCTTGTGAGCGTCACAGTTGCACTCATTCAACCCATCCACGGTCAAGGTTATAATATCCTGATCGACCGGATACACCTGTTATTTACAAAGGTGCATTTCCTATTTTGACAGCTCGGCTGGATCGTAGGTCAATATACAACACAGATTTCACTCTAATTGACAGACATCATTTTACGTGAGACTAATATTGAAATAGAAAATCGATAAGAAAAATATTTCATAACAAAAACTAAGACATTTATCCCCACAAAACATCCATACTTCTGGACGATTTTTTATTTAGATATTCCATTTCTGTTGGTCATGACTTTGATGAAATTTGATACGCTTGACGGTGGTTGAAGCCTCTCCCCTGTCTACTTAGCCATTGCCCAGATGTTCCAAAAATGAATCACAGTCACAGCTAATAACACTCTGATATATATTTCTATCACTCTCTTTCTTTCTTTTCTGTCTCTCCTTCTTATAACCCCTCCCACTTTTTATTTTTATTGTTATTTATCCATTTCCTCCTAGCCTGAACTCAAGAAAAACTCGTAATTTGTTTGAAGTCTTCCTGAAATAAAGACGAAATATCAATGTTAAATCTGTTGTCAGTGTATTGGTTTATCCACTTTTTCACATATTTTTCTCATATATATATATATATAAACAGGATTTGTCATTAAATAACCTACAGCAAACTTCTAGTTCTAATATCTTTCCCGAGATGTGTTTTCCTCCTCTTCTTCTTCTTCCACACATTACATCTAACTTACGCTTTGCTAATGTTTTTTCCTCGGTAAATGACAAAAAGCAAAAACAAAAATTTCCAAAACGTAAACAAGATCGTGACCGTCTCAGAAAGTATCAAAAAATAATGATATTCCTTGACTTTTCTTTTTTTTAATTTAGAATAAAAAAATTATCCAATTTTTTCATGTGGTCAACTTTTTTTAGGAATAAAAAAAAAAATTGGAAGAAAAATTGCTACGTTATTTTTTTTTTTTTTCTAATTTTTTTATCAAATAAAAAATAAGAAACTAGAAACCTCTTTGATGGTGGCTAAAAGTCTGTGAGCAAACAAAATTCATTTATGACAGACTTATCATCGGAAAGAAAACAGTAATTACCAAACAACTAATCACACCTACTCTCTTCCAGATATCCTCCGGTCAGTCTATCCATGTGTGAAAACATGAGGGATGATCCGAAAGTTATGCCTTTTTTATTTCCATGAGCAACAAATTAGCCCACCAGTCTAGGAGTTGGAAAGTACTGTACTTTAAACTTGATCTCATATCAAATCCTACAAATGGAGGACGGCTTGGATAAATACACACATTTAGTTTTGGTTTGGTTTCTTTTTTTAATGGTATATCAACCTTTGTGGATTATTTAATGCCAAAAGCTTGTGAAAGAACTGTAATGGTACTATTTAACCCATAACTGGTAGAGGGTGACGGAGTTCATATCTTTCCCGCGAGTATTTGTGCGAAAGTGAATATAAAATTATGAGTGAGGTACTAACTTGCTTAATACGATGTTGCATTTCATCATGTCATATCACGAAAACCCTTTCAATGCGTTATGTTATACTATTTGTTTGTTTGTTTTAGTGTGTGTATGTGTGTGTGTGTGAGAGAGAGACAGAGACAGAGAGAGATCTATTTTGTGTAATACAAAAATTACATAAAATAAATTAGTTTTTATTTTCATAATTAAAATCTGCGAGCAATATTGAACAAGTCCTGGAGGCAACATCCCACAGAGCACCAACTATATGGCCACCTACCTCCCATGACGAAAACTCTCCAAGTTAGACGATCCAGACATGCAGAACACTGCTGGAGAAGCAGGGACGAGCTCATAAGCGATGTAGTCCTATGGACCCCTTCATATGGCCGAGCAAAAGCAAGACGACCAGCTCGAACATACACACAGCAGCTCTGTGAGGATACGAGTTGTAGCCCTGAAGACCAGCCAGAGGCGATGAACGATAGGGAGGAGTGGCGAGAGAGGGTCAGGGATATCCGTGCTGGCGGCTCGACATGATGATGATGATCATCATCATCATCATCTACGATATTTTCTACTTTTTACGAGGTTTTTCGTTGTTTTTTATCCCCGTTTCACTCCTCATTTCGAAACAATAAGATATAATTTGGGATACCGTTCCTTGTATTGTATCGTCTCTTTTCTATTGTTACCAAAGAACATGTTCAGTCTTTACATTAAACAGGTCCACAGGCTTAGCGTCACGATTATCGTCGTAAGAAAAGAAGTCGGCAACCCAAGTCCAAATCCTGGACAAGGCTGTTTGCATTTCTCTTTGTTTGAGAAAGGCATGAATCCACCTCTGGGTAAATAGTAAAGCAGACAAGGTTACTTAGTCTTGATCTGGCAACCAGCTTAGGAAAAGGAAAGCTGAATTCAAACCAGCTGTACTCCATCTAAAAATTAATCTAGTGTCACATGCTGCTCGGGGTGAAAACGTTGGGTAAAAAAAGACTTTAAAGTCCCACAGTCTGTCTGTCAGAGTATCATCATTGTTGTCTTTTCTATCCTTGTACTGATTTGAATCTTCCTACAATCCTATTAAAAATAGAAAACGGCTCAGTCTTCTACTTTGACAAGTGTCCAAGTATGATACTAAATAATGTGATGGTAAGCTTCAGTAATGCTGGAGCTTTGGGGAATGCTGAGTATCCATTCATAATCATTGCTCCTAGGTCCACTTTGACTCGGAGTGATAGCACCTGATAGAGTCCTGTCTATGGGTCAAATAGAACCGTTTGCCTATTTAAACTGTGTGCAAACAAAATGATTTATGCTGAACTGAATTGCTTGAAATAGAACTGTTTGATCTTTTAGCCGTGTATAAACAAATAAGGGATGTATAATCAAATTGTTAGGGATACATAACAGAACTTAGAAACATTTAACTGTGTGCAAAACAATGAGCATAGGTTCATTTAAAATAGTTATTAACAAAATGTGTTTACAAATCATATATATATCTAATATGTATGTATAAAGAGGAGTTGGCATTAAATAACCTATCATGATTGATACGCCATAAAACCAAACCAAACTAAACAAATAGAATAGTTTTGTAATCAATAAAACCATTTTGCGGCTCATTGAAAATCTCTCTTACAATCTACTGAAGATTTTAACTTTTTTCTCCTCCCTTGTTATTCCGGGACGAGACTGCATTTCTGTTTGCACTAATGCCTCCAGGAAAAGCATAAATCCATCTGTCTTTTTTTTTTTTTTTTTTTTTTTTTTTTGTAAATAACAGGGCGTATTGTGTTCTTTAGCTTTGGTTGGGCAACTAGAAAGAAAACATTGGATTTGAACCAGCTTTACTCTACTTAAAAAGAGCTCTGTTGACTGGGCTTAAAATACGCTGACTGTACATCCCCCTGAAGAGAGGTAAGACCGCCCACTACAAGGGCTATCTTGGATATGACACTACATCTCTTGGTGAAGTTCCGGTTCCTGAAATTTGGAGATTAAGGAGTACCCTTTCATTGGTATTACTTCCAGTTTTATTCAGATTCGTAATGATTGAACCTATTCGAGTCCCGTTCTTTGATCAAATAGATCTGCTTGAAAAGTATTCTTACTCGATTGAACTGTTTGCAAAATAAACAAAAACTCTGCAGAAAACAATTAAACAAAAAAGTAAATATAAAAATGCAATGAACGCGATTCCTTAACGTCTTGGAACCTCGTGAGTTCGATTTTCACTGGATGCCCTGTAATTCTGGATTCGTAAAAAGTAAAGTTGGCGACCGTAGTCCAGGGTGACCAGAAGGCTCCCTTTTCAATAGATATTACAGCGAAGTGTAGCGGGGGACGCTACTCCTTTCCCTGGATTGCTCTACTTTACCCTTGATACGTACCTTATAATGCTGAGTGTTAAGCAAGGAAGTATCAAGTACCATTTTTAAAGTCTTTGGTATGACGCTACCTGGGACTGAACCCAGGTCTCCCGGACCATTGGCGAACACTCTAAAACTAAACTAAACTGACGGATTGACATTAAAATCCGCTTAAAAATTGGCCTTGCGTCACACATCTTGTCTAGGACAGATAGGTTGCATAAACACATATAACAGATATGAGGAGCGCAATACAACCGATGGATAGAGTAAGTTTTCTGCAAGAAAACACGACTCATTGGATATGAATTTGGGTGCATCACACGAACTGTCAAAAGCAATCAGTCATGACCGACACTCATCAGGTACAGAAGTTCTTCAGTGCCAGTTAGTGAAAAAATTTTACGGACGGATCCTAGGAGCCTTCCTCCCCGGCAGCACCTGACTACTAGTGTAAAACGAGTAAGGGGTGGATTTATTGCCTGGTGCCTGAAGCGTCCCTTCAGAGGAATGTCAACAGAATTTGAACGATCTTTAAACCAGCCGCTTCCCGCATGGTAACCCATATTAAAATGATTATCTGCCTATTCTAGCTAGGTGGGAAGTTTATATATATATATATATATAATGAAAAATAAATGGAAAAGTGGATATACTAAAACAGAGACAACAGATTCAGCTCAGAATATTTGGTTCTTTTTTTATTGATAGGACTTTTCAACTGAGAAAATAGTTTGTTATTTTTTTTCTAAAGTTTAACAAAAGAGGAAATAGATGAAAGTTTATAAATGTGAATATGAAACCGGGTAGGGTCTAAAGAAAAAAGACAAAATGGTTGGAGAACTGAAATTACTTGTGCAAATACTATTTTTCTGTCCAAAAATTTGAGGTGCGTATCACATACAAGAGCTAAATACCTAACTTTTTTCTGGCTATATTCGTGACGGGATGACAGGAAAGACGTTATATCTATGACGCAAAGTAATGTGTGACGCCATTATAGAGAAATATTCACTTGAATGTATGTTTATTTATAATTTTTTTTCTCCTAAAGTGAGCTTATGTTCGCTGCAAATCAGTTGCATTTCTGTGTGAACATGTCCGAGTGTTTGTTCAAAATAAATGTATATCTTATATTTTAAGATATAATGTAAACTATATGAATTCTTATTTTTAGTCTGTACGAAACAATAAAAAGTTGGGCAAATGCTGAATTTAGATTAAATTCAACTGCTACAGATTCTAAAAAAGTCAGTGCGTATTATACACGAGAAAACTTTTTTTTCAGAAAATTCCAATTCCAAAGTTAAATGTGCGTGTTATATTCAAATAAATATAATTCTAATCTTGTTGTCTCTAGCTTTGTCATCGGGCTGTACTTGTATATTCTTTATTCAGCTTTAATAACAGCGTCGTGATAAAAATATTTTTATTTAGATTATATTTACCATTGGTCAGGTAATGGTGGAGGTGCCCGTGGTGTAGTCGTTATCGCCGTAGGAAATGAACACGGCGATACGAGTTCAAATCCTGGACGAGACTGATTGCATTTCACATAGCACTAATACCCTTGGGAAAGGTATGAATCCAATAATTCTCCCTCCAGCTATGGGTAAATAGTAGGGCAGACTCGGTTCTTCAGCCTTGGTGAGGCAACTAGAGTAGGAGAAGGAAAACTTTGAATTCAAACCTGTTAAACTGCGCTTAAAAATTGACCTTGTGTCATATCCTGTCCGAGCGGAGGGGTTGGTAAATAGTACCATTGGTCATAATTTTATCGGTCAATCTTTACTGCAAGGTGGATGCACAGATATGAGGACAGAAGGCGCCAATCTTCTGATTGTGAAGCCCTTTCTTACTTAAACATGGCGAAGGAGAAAATCAGTCATTAATTTATACACAGTTAAATGGTCAAACAGTTCTATTTGACTTATAGATAGGGCCCATTCAGGTGCTACCACTCCGGCTGAGAGTGGACTTGGGAGTAATGAAGGGGTACTCCATATTCCCCAGAACTAAACTAAGTGAAGCTTTCTCATCAGATTGTTTAATGTCATATGCAGGACACTCGTTGGAAGTGGGGCGGGGGTCTTACCACTCTGCAGAGATGCAATCTGTGTATTTTACAGTCCCAGCTAACTGGACTCTTCATAGGCACGAACACAAACTATCAAACAAACAGATACACATTCCCAAACATATACGCACACACACACACACACACACATATATATACACACACAAACAAACAAACACACAGAAGCACAAACATTTGCACACGCACACTCACCAACACACACTCACACTAACCTGCACACACACACACACACAAACACATGCACACAAACACATGCACACAAATACATACAAATGTGCACGGATACACAAATACGTACACGCCAATACATACATACGCGTACACGCCCTCATTAACACAAACAACTACTTACACACGCATAAATACATACATGTACTCAACTATACACTCACACGCATACACTTAGACACATACGCTCTCTCTCTCTCTCTCTCTCTCTCTCTCTCTCTCTCTCTCATACACATGCATACCTGGCTTTAGCTGGGCCGTCTGGCATTCGTGTCGGATGGGGCATCGAAATCAATGGCAGATTCGAGGCCGAAAGGCCCCCAGATTCGTCTGAGCCACTTTGGGTGGGCGAGCTGCAACCTTTGTCCCTTTTGTATAGCACTAGACCTCGCTGTCTAGTTCAAGCTATAACCCGGTATCCGTGCCCGGACCCAGATTTGGGTTCGTGAAACTGCTTGGCTCATTAGATCCACATTGCACTTAGTGGGCCAATGAGCAGCATAGACCAGCAGGGTTCGAGTCTCGGCTCGTTCCCGACCTTCCCCTCCCCTTTATCCCCACTTTAATCGGCCTTCGGGCTTTTGACCTTGTGTCCAGTCCTGTTTGGTGGGAGGCAGCGACAAATAAACTCTCTCATCCGCACACATGCTCACCTGCGCTTATCCACACAAACACATATACAAACGCGCGCACACAAACACAAACAAACGCACAGACGCACACTACCATACACACACGCAAGCACATACACACACACACGAACACTCACATATATAGAACGCATACAAGCACATACATACGTATATACACACCCAAACAGAGACACAAACACATACCTGCATACACACATACACACATGCACACATACATGCACACATACATGCACATACTGTATCACCATTAAGTACACCCTTAATAAACTTTTTTGAGAAAAAGTTAATTTTCTATAAAATCAAAAATACCGGTATTATATTTTTCAAGTAAAATATCATTCTATTAAAGTGGATATTATTAGGTACTATTTATTACCAAAATCTACAGCATATAAACTCTGTAACCAAATATATATATATATATATATATATGTATGTATTTAACCAACTCCAAGAGCAGAATGTGGCACAAGGTCAATTTTTCACTGGAGAAATAATGAATCTATAGCTATCCAACTCAGTAATTTTATATCGTGCAATTTTATTTTCATAGTGTGAAGCTGCAGTGCTATTTATTCTAAAGTCCTCTCCCTTCTCAAATCTCTTACCCTTGAGATGAATTTTCAGTTTAAGAAAGAAGAAAAAGTTGCACGAAGCTCGTTCTAGGGAATACGAAGGATGTTGCACTTGCACAGTCCTGAGTTTCACCAAAAACTGCTGATCAAAAGAATATCAAGAGTTGACACTAACTCGTCTAGACAGTGATTTAGACGTCTAGACATCATCACTTTATTATAAAAGTTGCACAAGTATGCAATTGAGTTTTAAATTTTGAGTTCTGAAAAACGTTTAAACTCGATACTTTTTGATCAGATTTCATTTTATTTAAAGCATGGAACTAAAAACAACAAGCATGAGGATGATCGACTTAAATATCTATCAAAGAGTTGAAAAACTCTTTAACAGAACTTTGGACAATGCAGGAAGGCCGAAAAAAGCCCAAAAGTTGTACTAAAATAACAAAGATTTAAACAAAGACAGAAAATGTTCGGGATATTAGCATCAACAATAATATAAGAAAAGATCTTATCACCAGGAATTTACTGACTGAAAGTATAAAACATAGAACAAAGATAAAAGGGTATGAACTATCGTACACTGAGAACTGTGCAAACGACTTGGGCTTGTCATTTTTTTTTTGCAGTCCGGAGAGTTAATGATAACTGTTCTATGAACAATCAGTCTCCAGTGTTATAAATAACTCCTCTTTGCAATTCGTTACCATTTTCTGAGGTCAATACTCCGTCTCTTCATTTTTTTTTGTGTTGTATCTTTAAATTTCAGCCTTTGTCTACCTTAATTTGTCTTTCCACAAAACAATTGGGAATATAGCAATTGTCTGAGCAGTCTTCTGTGGCCCATCTTGTTAATGGAAGCTAAATATCTTACAGTGAAACTATAAGCTTTTCTGTCCCTGGGTATACACATTTAAGTGCGATAATGCCTAAACTCAACTCTCTTTCATCCAAACCTGTCGGATTTTTGATCAATGTGCAACACAGTTGGAAAACCAGCCGAGGGATATTCAAAAATTGCTGTGATTCTTAAAGCCCAAGGAAATGGGTGTTTCCCAATCCGATAAGCCCAGGTAATCTCCTCTGATGCACAAGATAAGTCGGTCTCTTCTCCAGAAGAACAAGAATACAAGTTGATTAAATATATGCAGTTTAATGGCAATATATTAAGTGAAATACAATTATCGTGTAGCATCTATAGTTATATAAACAAAATACAGGGTCTGGACCGGCAGTATGTGTGCCGGTCTTAAGTTTACTTTAGATTCTTAGTGAAATGCTGAAGTTATTCACTGGGAGGTTGAGTTTCTCTCGCCTAATTGTAATCGAAAATGCATGTTTTTCTCTCTCAATATGAGTCGATTCGTTCTCTATGCAATCCAAACGCCAACTAACTCATGATGACAAATACTGCCGTTATATGTACATTTCTTTATACTCCAAATCTATTCCCGTGCTGAAAATACATCCCAAATTATCTATTGTTCAAACCAAGTTCAAGGGTCATTTCCTCTACACTTTCAAACTCAAAACAATATTCCATTATTGTCAGTCCATCTAGCTGTTTCTTCATGCCAGCTTCGAAATCCACAGTACAGATTTGACCTCTCGCCATACAATCAACCTGTCCTCTGGGAAGAAAACAAAAATCTGATTTCTCACATTAACCCAATCCAGACAGATTAAAATTACCACATTCTCAAAAACAAATAAACTCTGTGACATTAGAATCCGTTAACTTGGCCATTTATGCACGTTGGTGTAAGTAGGCCAATATAAGTACACTGCTTAATGGCGTATAAAACTTCATTTCAAACTGGTGCGGGGCAATAAGGAGGTTCATGCTTTTTCCGAAGGGTATTTGTGAATGCTATAGCACGACTGGAGTTTGAACTGACTTAATACGATGTCACAGTCTAGCACGCTAACCACTACGCCACGGAGACTTCCTTCGAATATGCACATCGACGTAGCATATATTCATGTACATGCATATGTGGTGATCGTATATGTATTGGCGATTGTGGGCATTGGTAGCGTAAATGTATGCACATGGATATACGGGGTGACTTCAATAAGTTTCCAGACTTTTTTTGTACAGGCATTTCAAATTGTTGTAGACTCTTGAACATTCAGTATATTATTGCTGTACATTTTATGAGATGACTGACCAATTTTAATGATTTTAGGTTCAAATGAACAGCTACAGTAGCAATTGGAATATACCATACTAAATCCTGATTGACACAGCTGGTGAATATCAAAAATGCAATCTGGACGTGAGGACACTTCAGAAGAATGATATGCAATAAAATCCTGTTTTAAACTTGAAAAAAATGCTGCCATAGAAACGTATGGAATGCTTCAGACTGCTTTTGGAGCATCTTGCATGAATCGAATATGAGTTTTTGAGTGGCATAAGAGATTCAAGGAAGGCAGAGAGTCTGTGAGGGATGATGAGAGGTGTGGGAGGAGTAAGGAAGTCAATACACCAGAGTTGATTGGCCAAAGGGTTAGGGTTAGGGTTACTAAGTGAAGGTTTTAAGAGAGTTCGGAAAGAGATACTTAGGGAAGAGGCCAGCACTCTTCAAATGGGTACAGTGGCATTTCCAGCAGGACAATGCACCAGTCCACAACTCTATCCTTGTCCCAGACTATTTGACCAAGATGGGAATCAAGACAGTTCCTCAGCCACCCTATAGTCCAGACCTTGCTCCCTGTGACTTTTGGTTATTCCCTAAGCTCAGAATTGAATGAGACAATTGAAGAGATGAAAGAGGCTGTGACGAAGGTCATTGACACGCTCACACAAGAGGACTTCGATGGGGCCTTCCAGAAGTTGTTGGAACGGTACAACAAGTGCATTGAAGCCGGATGAGATAACTTCAAGGAGAACTAAAGTATAATGTGTGTACTATCAATAAAAGAGCCCACACGAAAAAGGTCTGGAAACTTATTTAATGATCCTCGTATTTGTAAAGAAATATCAAATGAATAACAAAACAAGTAAATGAGGTCGACAGATTTTAATAGATGATAAAATAGAAAGAGAAGGATTTCTCAATGGGGATGAAAGGGTTAGTTTTTAATGTCCCTCATAAATAGAAGTGTGAGGTCCAAATACAGTCAGAAATCAGTAAACAAGGCTATCATTTTTCTAAAGTATCTTAGTTTTGGAAGGTCCACGCGAGAAGTGTGGTGATCATTACTGGAGCCAGTGTCCCATATATTGAAGGAAGCAATCAGAATATAGGCAAATGATGGACAGTGCAGGACTGTCAGGGGTGGATGGGCCGTTAGATTAGGATTGTGCCCCTCTCGCCATATTTGGTTAATTAGTTGTTTGGGTTTTATGGCATATCAACCTTTATAGGTTACTTAACACCAAATCCATTTTTATACATATGATCAGTTCTATTTCAAACAATTTAGTTTAGCATGACTACACAGTTTAATTATCAAAAACATTTCTATTTCAAGCTATTCAGTTTATTCAGACAGTTCTAATTCTGCTAATTCAGTTTAGTGTAAGAACAGATTTTGTTTACACAGTTAAATGTCAAAACAGTTCTAATTTTTTTTTTTTCATCATACAACGTGTGAAGGCACGTGCGATACCCTAGCCTCATCAGCCGCCAACCAGGGTGATAACACAGTTTCGGTAGCTCTATATTAAACAATTCAATTTAGTTTAAGTACAGTTTAAATGTCAAAAGCAGTTTCCATTCAAATAATTCAGTTTAGCATGAGCACGCAGTTTAAATATAAGTGCACAGTTTAATTTTCAAAAACATTTCTATTTCAAGCAATTCAGTTTATTCATAGAGTTCTAATTCAAACAATTCAGTTTAGCATAAGTATGCCGTTAGTTCTATTTAACACATTTATAGGGCCCTGTCAGGTGCTACCATGTCGGGCTAGAGTTGAACTGGGAGTAATGGCAGTGAAGGGGTACCCTGCATTCCCTAAAGCTCCAGCATCACAGGAACCTCACCATCAGATTGTTTAGTGTCGTATCCAGGACTCTCAAGGGGGGAGGGGTCTTACCCTTCAGCAGAGGTGCAGTCGGTATATTCTACAGCCCCAGCCGACTGGGAAATCGCCATATTTGGTCACAATATAATGCAGAGTTAGCTGACAAGCAGAATAGTGTTACATATCCATAATTAACGCCATGTGCGAAATAGACATATAATGTTCATAACGATAGAACATATAAAGAACATAGGAATCTCGAAATTCGAAAACACGTAACGACTTCTTGTTCAGGTACGAAACCTTTTTATTAACTTTGAGTTAAAGCTTTCGACATACGGAGGAGAGACACAATCTTCTACGATGTCTTATTCATTTGGCCCCCATCTCGAGCGGCCCCCATAGGGCGCAAGTTCGCCTCGCGTCTGCGAGCTCCAAAAGTCGACCGTCTTCGTCCAGTGTCTAATCTCAACTCTCTCACTTTCTTCAGATTCTCCCACAAACCTCTGCGCGCTTCCGCTGCGTGACGTCACCCGCACCCTGTCACCCCGTTTCCTCTCGAACTATTGTGACATCTCTGAGTGACATGTCCGCTCTGTGCGCGCTCACGCGTTACCACCTGCATCAACGTTGCACCTAACTAACCCATGTGCTGAGCTGAAAGGTTCTCAGCCGATCTAAACCCAAAGGCATGAACCGAAATCCCTCGGCTATTATATTACAATAGGATAATCGCAAGAGTGAGCGATCAGTGACCGAGTCTACATTGATTCCCCCCTGTGAAGATATACTGGAAAACTAAATAAAGGAGTAACGATTGTATTCTTGGAATTCGTTTTTGCTTCTTTTTCTTTCCTTCGCGGAGCTGATTCGCAGCTTGTACGATTTCCATCAAAACCTGCAACCGACTAATCTTTACTTAACAACACAACGTAGGATCGAGTTATTTAGTAGGTGTGACTCGGCCGCGACAAAATATTGCCACATTAGATTATTCTATATAGAGCATTGCTTTGTTTAATGGAATATCAACCTTCACGGGTTATTTAATGCCAAAGCCATCCTTGTAGAAGAACGATAGTGGTACTATTCAAATCATGGCTGGGAGGTTAAGGGGTTCATAACTTCCCCAAGAGTGTTTGATCGTACAAACGCGACTGGAATTCAAACTCACTTATTGTCGTAGTTCAATATGTTTGCAACTACCCCAAAGATACTTCCTCTTTACAAAGGGTATCCACTACAGATGCGAAATCTCTCCATCTAAACGTTTCTCCAGTTAAAAGCTCGTCTTTCCTTGCGATTTTCAAAATTTACCTAAAATATATCTATTCAACTCCTCCTGCATTCCTGATGAAGGAATAAGAAAGCATGACCCTTTCTTTATAAAAATATGTCTCTATTCTTTCTTAGGTCGAAACTCTGAAGAAAGGGGGACTGAAGACGCGGATACAGACGGGTAGTGGACTGCTGTATTGACCGTTATCTTCTTCTTAGCCGCATCGTGCCATATTCAGGGCTCCACTTGACACTTCTGCCTCTCGGCTGGGAGGGTACTGTCCTCTCCCTCTAGGCACTCACTGGCCGTTCTCTTGAATCTGTGTCTCTGCTACCGTGTGTCTGACTATCTTGCTAGGGCTCCCGTGTATATATAATTTCTCAACGCCAACGCATTTCTTGTTGTCAACTCATGTGACGCGCTTCCGGCTGTCAACCCGCGTGAGCTGCTTACAATCATGCATCACTGTCTTCCTGTTTACACAGCTGGAAAATGGCAGTTCTGTCAAAAGTCAATATGCAATACGAGCAGGATGCAACATAAGGTCAATTTTTAACGTAGTTCAATGGGTTTGAATTCTGAGTTTTCCTTCTCCTAGATTGGTTGCCATATCAAGATTTAAGAACCCAGTCTTTCCTACTATTTACCTATATCTGGAGCGAGAATAGGTGGATTCTTACCTTTCAAAAAGGTGTTAGTGCTATGGGAAATGCAGACAACCTCATCCAGTACTTAAACTCGGGTCCCCTGGTCCATTTCCTGCGATCATAAACATTACACCACAAGCGCCTTCAACTCAGTCAGTCTCACATGCCCAACATGAAAGCAGTAGCAAGGAGAAAGGATTCTCGATATTTGTACTGGAGTGCCTGTGGTATAATGGTTATCATCGTAGGAAATGGACACGGCGACACGAGTTCAAATCCTGGACGACACTGATTGCATTTCATATAGCACTAATACCCTTGGGAAAGGTATGAATCCAATTATTCTCCCTCCAGCTATGGGTAAATAGTAGGGCAGACTAGGTTCTTCAGCTTTGGTGAGGCAACTAGAGTAGGAGAAGGAAAACTTTGAATTCAAACCTGTTAAACTCCGCCTAAAGATTTGAACTTGTGTCATATCCTGCCTGAGCGGAGGGGTTGGGTAAATATGGATATGTGTACTGGAGTATAGTTTGTGTTTCTGCATGGTATAGTGGACATCGTATTTGATGGACACATGATAATACTTCTGCAGTCGTCTTTGTATGCAGTACTTTCATTGGCTATTTTGTAAATTATTTCATTGTCTAACTTAGCTTTGTTAGAGATGCTACTGCCACGATACGTAGTTCTTACCCTGTTTCTGGCGCAAATTGTAAACTAGTGCTAGCAGCATAAACTTTTTGTTGGGTTACTTGACCTTGATTTCGGGATGACTGTCGAGTGCCGGATTAGAGGTGACACAATCTTGGTATCTAAAAGAAAATGCGTGAAATCTTTCTCTTTTTACTAATCATGCCGCCAAGAAGAGCATTTATATTTTTTTTAAACCCGTCTGCAGGGATAGATCCTGGTCAAGAGGGTTTTATGCTATTAGCACATATACACACTTCTTTTAACCTCACCAACAAATGCATTCCTTTTTGTGGAGGAACTTACTCCTCTGCCAAGGATTCATTTGTCTTATTCCAGGGATTTGAGATCCAAAACTATCTTCTATATGTGTCAGAAGACTAGATCTAGTATCTACGGAAAAGATAGTTTTTCAGATTGAAAATATGGCTGTGCTAAAAACCTATAAGATGCGGACAAAAAATAACCTATAAAGAAAAAAGTGGGATGAAAATATACCAGACTTTGCTTGAGGCTGTGGACCATGAAATTTAGTGCCAGTCTCAAAATAATTAGCACATCTGATATCGTACCAAAGACGCTGCAAGCAAGATTGGAGAAGTAGAAATTTTGTGAAAAGATTAAAATAGTGGGTTGGGTACTGGAGATTTGAGGAGACTTGGCGTCGTTCAACTCCAGTATTAGCCATCACGTGGTATAAAATATGCAAATACGTGAAATATAAATAAGCAGGATAATGATGACAATTGTTGGAGCAGGGTGGGGGCAGCATTGTATTGATTCAATCTCGACCTGTGTCTTTCAGCGCCAATGGAGAGCGTCTTTTACGTTCAGCTTGTTGGCGCGGGAAAAAGATAAACAAGGAAATGGTAAAGAAAGCAAGAAACTATGAAAGAATAGTTCCAAGAACAATAAAATCGTCCGGTTTGTTCTTCGATGGAAGAATCAAGCCGACCATTCATTTCCTTCGCATAGTACCACACGGCATTTTTATTATATTTTTTTTTTATTATTGTATTGTTGATTTGAGTTGTTTTATTGTCCGAATCTTTCTTTCTTTCTTTCTTTCTTTCTTTCGCATATCATTATTGCTACCCCGTTTTTTTTTCTCACTCTCTTATATTTCTTTCTTTCTTTCTTTCTTTCTTTCTTTCTTTCAGGCTTCCTTTTTTATTACCCGGTTTCTCTCTCTTACTATTCCTTCTTTCTTTCTTTCTTTCTTTCTTTCTTTCTTTCTTTTTTTCTTTCTTTCTTATCAATTAAACTATTTGATTTCTTCTTTCCTACCAATCTTGAACATATTCTTTCTTTCTTTCTTTCTTTCTTTCTTTCTTTCTTTCTTTCTTTCTTTCTTTCACACATCATTATTGCTATACCATTTTGTCTTTCTATCTCTCTTATTTTTCTTTCTTTCTTTCTTTTTTATTACCCGGTTTCTCTGTTACTATTCTTTCTTTCTTTCTTTCTCTCTCTCTTTCAACCCTTTCTCGCATTTTCTTTCTTTTCTTGTTACTCGCTTTCTTTCTTTCTTTCTTTCTTTCTTTCTTTCTTTCTGTCCTTTTTTTATCTCTCACTAATCTTTCTTTCTTTCTTTCTTTCTTTTTTTCTTTCTTTCTTTCTTTAATCTATTAATTTATTTATTTATTTATTATTCATTTCTACCTTTTTACTCTTTTACATTTTTTTTCTTTTTTCATTTTTTTATATTTTCATTCAGTTTCTCACGAATTCATCCGTTTATTCCGTTTCTATTTTTTCAGATTCATTCATTCATTTATTCATCCTATTTAATTCACCGATAATTTATTCATTTTTTCTTTATGTTTTATTCATTGATTCTTTCATTTTTCCTTCATTCGTTGTTTTTATGTTTTTTTAATCAAAAATTGTTGATATTAGAAATTTATATTTTTTTATTTCGATATTTTAAATCTTTGTTATATTTCTTCACTGTTTTTTTTTTTTTTCTTTCATTTGTTTCATTTCTGGAATTCTTTATTCCTCTTTCTTTCATTCTTGTTCATCGTAGGCAAAAATGCATAGTCAATAATGGCGACTTTGAGAAAAAAATAATGTTTTGTAGCAGAAAACCTACTCTATCCAATGGTGTTATTGTGCTCTTTATAACTGTGTTATTTTCTGTGGAAATAGATAGGAGATTTTAATTTTGAAGCGTCTCTCATGCAAAACGCTTAACAATGCCGGAAAACAAAGAGACGAAGATATTGATCTTACGTGGATGATCTCCATAGATATAATATTGAACATTAAACTCTACGAAACCAGGGTTTATGACAACAATGCGAAGATTCAAAGCGATAGGTTAGGTTAGCCTATTTGATTTAATGGTATATCAACCCTTGATGGTTATTTAATGCCAAATCCTTCTTAAACATATATTATATATGATTTGTTAGTGAATAATCGGTAACATTTTTTAAACGATCCAGAGCTAATTTTTTTGCACACAGTTAAATGGCTTTAAGTATTGCTGCCTAATATTAGTAATTCGATTTGATGGTTGATTTTTATGGTATATCAACCCTTAAAATTGTCGTTGTTGACTGTAGTCGAGGGCGATTAGAAGGCTCCCTTTTCAATAGTTACTACATCGAGGTGTAGGGGATGGCGCTACTTCTTTCCCTGGATTGCTCCACTTTACCCTCGATACATACCTCATATTGTTGAGAGTTAAGCAAGGAGGTATCGAGTACCATTTGTAAAGTCTTTGGTATGACTCGACCTGGGATTGAACCCAGGTCTCCCTGATCATTGGCGAACACTCAACCCACAAGACCAACCCGTGGATGCTATTTAATGCCAAATCCTGTTTATACATTTATATTAAATATATATGATTTTTAAACAAATACTTTGTAGGTAACATTTCATAAAGGAGACATCTCATTTTTTTGCACTCTGTTAAATGGCTTCTAGGATGATTATCTAATAGGAACACTTCTATGTAGTATCAATGATTTGTTTGCATACAGTTAATTCAATTTGACAAAAATTATTTTTGTACACAATTAAATGGTTCCCAGTATAGTAAATTACATTGGTCAACAAAAAATTTTGAAATAGTCTCGAGGCACCAATCATCTTATTTAACTAATTTGAAAGCGCTGAATCTTTTTCCTTGTTGGCTACCGTTTTTGCTGTACAGAAATGCCTCATTTAAAAAAAAAACTTCTTTTTTTTCATTTGTTTTCTGTATATATGATACTGGTTGATAGCGATATTTCTCAAAGTAAAATCGTTAACACGTTTCAATTCGTATTTAAACCAACAGATATTGATCTGCTTATTGAGAAATACAATTTACTCAATAACAATCAGATCCTAAGTCTTTAAAACTAACACGATTGGATATACCAAGACCAACAAGTATTTTCATCATATCATTTAATAAACTAACAGAAATAAAACCTTCGTAAACATAAGAATTATGGTAAAAATTTGGTGTTTGATTTTCTGACATGTTAAATGTTATTTAAGTCCCTTTTGATAATCCCAAAGTCATCAGCCATCATTCATTTGTCATATCGTCCCTAGTAGTGCTCTTCCATTGTTTTAATATCCTGATGGAATCGTTCTCTGGGCTCATCACTCACGTTACCGCAATTATTCGGAAATTTATCTAGATAGCTATGTAAAAAAAATGAACCTAAATACCCATTAATGCCCCTGTCCTATGAACTTTTCAACAGCTTTTCCACTAACTCCTGCTAGTTTTCGGGCCGGCGATTGCCTAAGAAGTTTTTTATCATATCAACAAACGATATCTTAGAGCGTGATTCCAAGGCATTTACTGAATTATCGAATGAGTTTAATGAGTTACCTGATGTTATGGTAGCTAACCATGAAGAACTAAGGTTATTTTCGGAATCAGTACCATCAAATTATCGAAAAACGTCTTTTGTTTCTTGGCACCCAAAATCGTGTTGACTAGTGTTATTAGACTGTTCGAGTAGATTCATATATGCAATTCCAACAAGTACTACCCCTCTAGGTTAGAGTGGACCTGGGAGTAATGGCAA
The DNA here is from genome assembly GCA_963585895.1 of Sepioteuthis lessoniana. NCBI lineage: Eukaryota > Metazoa > Mollusca > Cephalopoda > Myopsida > Loliginidae > Sepioteuthis > Sepioteuthis lessoniana. The sequence goes on from OY757927.1 coordinate 6,682,121, forward strand.
TAAGGAGATACTCCACATTCATCAAAGTTCAAGATCTGGAGCCTTATCATTAGATTGATTTGTATCATATCCATGACACTCGTTGGGGAGTCTTACCCGTCTGCTGAGATGCATTCAGAGTTTTCTCCAGCTCCAGCCGACTGGGCTGTCAAAACAACAAAAAACGATATCCCAAATCTTGTTTATTTGCTTCTTTCTTTCTTTCTTTCTTTCTTTCTTTCTTCTTTCTTTTTCACTCCCACATTTCTTTCTTTTAGGCGCCAAGTGGGTTCTTTGTCTTACCTTTCTTTTATAATAAAAACACGATATTTCCTCCTTTATCAGAATAATCTTTCTTGTAGATTGGTTGACTACCAAGATTAAATAACATAGTCTGCCCTACTATTTACCAATAGCCGAGGAGAGAGAGAGAGAGAGAGAGAGAGAGAGAGAGAGAGAGAGAGAGAGGACATATGAAATAATGAGCTTCTCAAGAGTATTAGCTTGAAGTAAAACGCAAAAGCCTCGTCCAAAATCTGAATTCAGATCACCGACACCATTTTCCTTGCCGTTAACAGTTACATTTAATACGTTGCTTATGAGCACGCTTTTACTTCTCCAGCAATGTCCCGCATATGTCTTGCTCGTCTAGTCCGGATGGTTTTCGAGATGGGAGGAAGGTGTCCGTACAGCTGCTTTGTGTGATTCCGACTTGTTCAATACAGCTCACAGCATTCTTATGCAATTGCTGCCAAACTTTCTCTCCATATGCTTGGTCAGCGTATATGTGGTGCATCCATACAGCAGTATTGACATGACCGCTGCTTGGAAAAAACGGCGCTTTATTTTATCTGATAGGTCTTACTTCCATATGACCGATAGTCTACCGATTTTCATTTTAATTCCGAGAAACTAAAAAATTATAACTTGCTACTGGATATCATCTGGTGTGTGTTGTAATGACTTGGAAATAATCATTGGGTCATTGGATTTTAAGGTGAAGAAGTGCAGATTGCTATCGAGGAGTCATAGGATAAACAAAATGTCCTTCACCGGAAATCGAGCCGGCATAGAAACAGCTTTTACATGCTGGGAACACTGAGTGACATACAGATCGGGACTGTGATGTTTCGTTACTGACATTTCACGAAGGTATGTCTGTTGCACTGAAAGCGATTTCAGACTTTCTGGCTTCATGAACTCACAAACCTCTTGTTAATGTGATGTCACAACCTTTTTTTTTATATTTATGTTGTCAGGGAATGGGTAGATCTTCTTTTTCATCCCGGTGTAGAATCAGGGTTGTCCGTCTCCTAGATTGGTTGCCAACAGAGGCTAGAGATAGTAGTCTGCTTTGTTATTTCACAAGTAATTAAGGAAGAAATCGATTCGAACTTTTCCGAAGAAAAGTGTATGTGTGTGTGTGTGTGCAAGCAAACTCCCCCCACCTCATGATATCGCCCAGGCAGAAGGCAGAAGGCAGAATTGCTTTTGCCTACATTACTGACCTCGACAGAAATTAATCAATTGATCTGATTAAATCATTGTTTTACTTTACCTTCTTGTAACATTTTTTTCTCATTAACTTTGCAAAGAAAATTTTTGTTTCATTTCTCCACTGGAAATGAAAAAAAAATGTTTTATTTCGCCTTAGTTTTTTTATTTCAGTTTTTTCTTTCATATTGTAGTTTTTCCTTTTTTTTTTTTTTTTTTTTTTTTTTCCTTTTTTCAAACCGCTGGTGATTACAGTATTTGTTACTTTTCGTGTTTTTTTAATTCTTTTTCTTGCTTTCATTTTTGTGTGTCTTTCTTTTTGTTCGTTGCATGCATTCTGTTTTTTTTTTTTTTTGTCTCTTACTGACCTACTTTTTCTTTATTTATTTCTTCATTTCTTGCTTTGTTTTTTCATTTCACGTTGTCCATTTTTTATCATATTTCTTTCTTCCATTTATTCTCACTTTTCTTTCTTCTTTCTTTCTTTCTTTCTTTCTTTCTCATCACACTTTCTTTCTTTCTTTCTTTCCGCTTTCTCTCTCATCACACTTTCTTTCTTTCTTTCTTTCTGTTTTCTCTCTCATCACACTTTCTTTCTTTCTTCTATCGTTTTCATCTTTCTTTCTTCTTTTCTTTCTTTCTTTTCTTTCTTTTCTTTCTTTCTTTCTTTCTTTCTTCACCTTTCTTTCTTTCTTTCCGCTTTCTCTCTCATCACACTTTCTTTCTTTCTTTCTTTCTTTCTTTCCGCTTTCTCTCTCATCACACTTTCTTTCTTTCTTTCTTTCTTTCTTTCTGTTTTCTCTCTCATCACACTTTCTTTCTTTCTTCTATCTTTTTCATCTTTCTTTCTTCCTTTCTTTCTTTCTTTCTTTCTTTCTTTTCTTTCTTTCTTTCTTTCTTTCTTTCTTTCTTCAGCTTTCTTTCTTTCTTTTTTTCTTAATTTAATTTACTTTCTTTTTTTCTTTCTTTCGTTGATCAGTTTCTTTTTTCTTTTTTCCCTTCTTCCTTTCTTTTCTATTTTTTTTTCTTTCTTTGCTACTTTCTTCCATGATTCTATATTCCCTTTATTTCTTCTTTTATTCCTTATTTCATAGCTACTACTTTTCTTGGTTTCTCCCCGTTATTTTACTTTCTCTTCTTTTCTTTTAAATATTTTCATTCTTGTTACACAAAGTTATTGTTGAATAATTGACTAGAGTAATCTATTGCTTAGTATGAAGCGTAAATCTGTTTAAAACGGTGTAGAAAAGACCGTTAGTTTATATAGTTTGAGTGATGGGTAATGACCTAAGGGTCGTTTAAGACCATGACTTTGATTGGATTAAAAAGTCGTGTGAACAGGAGACATTAAGGTCTAAGGAATGAGTTATCTTTAGTCAGTGAGATGACTGAAGCAGTACCACCTATGCTCCAATCATTTATCCCCCGTAGGCCATGCGTGATGAAAAAGTGTCATCGATCTAGTAAAGTATTATTATGTTGATAAAAATTGTGTTCGAGTTATTTGTTATTCCGACAGCGAAGAACTAAGGCCAGTCAGGTTTGCAACATCGAACAAGAACTGACACCAACAAGAACAAAAATGGCGGACGAAAGAACAAACGCAACGACAAGATATAACCTGATCTACACGAAAACACAAGTGAAGTGATAGGTGCTGAGCGACTAAATGATAGAAATAGAAATAGAAATATATATAAACCCTGAAGGGGTATCGCCCAAGTAGGGCTATGCAACAATATAATTGTTTGGAAATTATTAATATTGTTACAATTAGTCACTTAATTCAATTGCTTGCAAGAAATTACTGACGTCCGCAATAAAAAAAAAAACCCCACCAAGGCTGTAAAATCAAGCAAAACAAATGAAACCAAAAATAAATAAATAAAATCCCAATAATCTTTTAATCCGTTTATTTTCAACCGTACGAATGAAATAATGTAGGTTGATCAGGTTGGAGGCATTAAAGTGAAAGTTGGTGACCATAGTCGAGGGTGACCTAAAAGCTCCCTTTTCGATAGCTACTACACCAAGGTGTAGGGGAGGGCGCTATTCTTTCCCCTGGATTGGCCCACTTTGAAAAACTGTGTTTATTTGTACAAACATGGATTTGGCAATAAATAACCTACAAAAGTTGATATGCCATAAAACCCTAACAAACAAACAAACCTTCAAAGTCATCCTCCTTGAATCTTATCCACTTTTCCATCCTTCTCTGTCATGCTTCATTAAACTTCTAGAATGATTCTTTTGGGATACCCCTTAGCTTCGACGTTAGGGTCCCATTTAATTGCTCTCGAAACGGGTTCCCTTGAGTCTTTCGAGGGAAAGGAAAGGACTCCTACGTAGCAAGATCAAATGAATAGGTAAGTTGTTTAAGTACAGCGTTATTTCTCTCGGCCAAGAAATGCCGGATACTCAAAACTTCCAGATACTTTTCAAACATGCATAATTCTTCAGTGATAATCTTCGAAACATTAACCCTTTTTATATCGAGTTGGCTTACGATCATTCGAATCACCAACCGACGATCGCTACACACTACCTGCTTTACCCGCTCAATGTTGATTTCAGTCCTGCTTGTTGAAGGCCTCCCGCTTTTGGAGTCATTTTTTATCTCCCCGTGTCCATCTTTGGACCTCTTATGCAATTCAAAACACCAGTATGAGATATGGTGTTATCTCCATGAACTTGAATTTCAGGCGATTGTGATGGAGTTTTCCCCAACCAGACGAAAAATTTCACTCGTTCCTAAGGGCTCATAGCTGAACGACCTGAAAAAGAAGCGGTATAAACAAATCAAGTGAAAAAGTGCAATAGATGCAGAAAGCCAACATTACAGTTATATACTCCCAAGATATGTTAGATGATAACACCATCGGCTTATCCCTCTTTCGCCCAGAGCTCATATAGCATATCCAACCTGGGTTTTTTTTCAAACAGACCACGTATATAAATTTACCTTGTCACGGTTCATGACATACTCTTTCATATTCGAAGGAGAGGATCAACAAGAGTGTGTAGCGTGCCGCGTATATTACTGGAGACTATGATAGTTAATTTACTTTGGTTTGGTTTAATGGCATGTCAAGTGTTGTAGATTATTTAATGCCAAATCCACTTTATACATATGTGTTTTGTAAACTCATTTTGTGGACAACATTTTTAAATGAGCCTGAGTTCATTTTCTTTGCACACAGTTAAATGGTTTCAAGTATTTCTATCAAATACAAATAATTCTATTTACTATTAATCATTTGGTTGCACATAATTTAATATTTTGCAAGTATTGCTATGTACCACAAGCAACTCAATTAAAAATCAGTCATTGGTTTACACACAGTTAAATGATCAAACAGTTCTATTTCAAACAATTGAGTCTTGCATAAGTCATTTGTTTGCTCTCACTTTTAATGTCGAATAGTTCTATTTGACCCATTGATAGGACTCTTTCAGGTGCTACCACTCCAGGCAAGAGTGGACCTGGAAACGATGGCAATGTAGTGGTACTCTGCATTCCCCAAAGCTCCAGTATTACTGGAGCCTCACCATCAGACTGTTTAATGTCATATCAGGACACTCGTTGGGGAATGAGTGTTACCTCTCTGCAGAGATGTAGTCGGTATATTCTGAAACCCCAGCAGACTGGGCCACCATAATAGTTAAATTGATTTCTGCATTAAATAACCCAGCAAGGGTTGATATGCCGTAAAACCAACCAAATAACCAAACAAACAAACAAACAACCTCAGATGATCAAATAAATTAATAGAAAAAATGTTGTTTTAACTCGTCGTTGAAAAGGCATGTCAGCCTTTGTGGGTTATTTTATGCCAAAGCCATCATGGTAGAAGGACAGTAAAGGTGCTATTTAATCTATAGCTTGAGGAATTAGGGGGTTCATACCTCTCTCAAGGGTATTAGTCCGAAAGTAAACGTAGTAGCTTGACTGGAGATCGAACCTCCTTACTACGATGTCACCTTCAACTACCTTAATCAAAACGTCATGGGTTTTCTTTGTTGGAAAAGAAAAACTCACACTATACTGATGTCTGTTTGATTTTCTGTTACATTTTCATGCCAAAATACCACAGGGCAGATATTCAGTTGAATCTCCACGCACCTATGACCAATATTAGCATTAGTACATCAGTGATATAAGTAAAGTTGTCTCCCTTAGTCGAGGGTGACCCGCAGGCTCCCTTTTCAATAGCTAACACACCGACGTGTAGAGGAGGACGCTACTCCATTCCATGGATTGCTCCACTTTACCCTTGATCCTTACTTTATAATTCTGAGTGTTAAGCAAGGCGGCATCAAGTGCCATCTTTTGAATCTTTGGTATAACTCGACCTGTCATTGATCTCCGGTCTCCTGGACCATTGGCGACGATTCTACTCATTAGGCCAACGGCCTGTTTAAACTCATTACAAATACAAGAATATTTAACATTTATTATATATATAATACACATACCTATGGTATTAAAATAAAGAATACATAAATATCTCCCAACAAAAAAAAAAATATGTACATTTAAATTGTTTCATGAACCATCAGTATGTAAAAGGAGTACAAAAACAGAAAAGGCTTATTTGATGACCGTAGGTAATATCGCTACATAGTTTGAACTTCTCTACTGTTCAAAGAACAGGGGTAAAAAGAAGTAGAGCAGACGTTCCTAATATGTGGCACCCTACCAGTCCCTGGCTCATAAGTAAATTATCAATGGAAAATAATCCTATTTTTACCCAACCGGGAATACTGACATAATTTTTGCTAAGAGAACTCACAAACTTTTTAATAACAAAAGCTATATGTGGTTGATAAGGAAAATTAATTGTGATTACTAGAGATCAAAACACAAGATTCTAAGCATTGATAACATTTAAATTTGATACCTGAATTTTCTCCATTCATCGAAAACGATACAATAATTTATTTTCTAGTCCTGGAAAGCAAGGGAGATAGTACCCTTCATTGCCATTACCCTCAGGTTCACTCTGGCCTGAAGTGGGAGTTCATATCAGGGTCCTACGTATAGTTCAAATAGATCTGTTAAGAAAAGATTAATATTTGAAAGAACCATGCGTAAAAACCCTTTCCAGAAATCATCATCATCATCATGGATATCCCTGACCTTCTCTCGCCACTTCTCCCTATCGTTCATCGCTTCTGGCAGGTCTCCAGGGCTACACCCGTATTCTCACAGAGCTGCTGTATGTATGTTCGAGCTGGTCGTCCTGCTTTTTCCCGGCCATGTGAAGGGGTCCATAAGAGTACATCACTTATGAGCTTGTCCCTGCTTCTCCAGCAGTGTCCTGTATGTCTGGTTCGTCTAAATTGGATAGTTTTCGTGATGGGAGGCAGGCAGCCGTATAGTTGGTGCCTTGTGGAGTGTTGCCTCCAGGACTTGTTCAATATTGCTCGCAGCATTCTTGTGTAATTGCCGTCTAGCTTTTTCTCCAGCCGTTTTGTTAGCGTCCATGTAGTGCATCCATCTAGCAGTATCGACACGACCGCTGCTTGGAAGAAACTGCGTTTCATTTTATCGGTCAGGTCTGACTTCCATATGATCGATAGCTTATCGATAGCTGTCCATGCCTTCGTTAGCCGCCGGTCGATGTCTATTTCGGTTGATGAGACACTGCTTCCTAGGTAGATGAACTTGTCTACTAGTTTCAGAGAGCTTTCGTCTTGTGTGGAAATGTCGTCTGTTTCATTAAAGCACATGTATTCCGTTTTGTGTGCATTAACATGGAGGCCAATGCCTGCGGCGGCTCGTTCCAAACTGTGCAGTAGTGTTTAGGCTTGGTTTGGTATATTTGCCAAAAAATATAAATGTACAATAAACGTGATTCCCTGACCATTAAGTATAGAATAACCCTGTACGGATTGACATGCTCTCAAAATCAATCAATCGATCACAAAGGTTTATTACAAACAAATTAATTTTTATGTAAGTTTTCGTTATTAGTTTATAACATATTTCTTTCTCACCAAGTATGTTTTACGACGATGTTAATTTTTAATTAGACAAAAGTATTTATATAAATTCATAGTCAGAAAAATCATTATATCAGGTTGTTTGTTATGATGATAGTAGATTTCCCTAACCCTAAACCTCATCTTAGACCTATATTTTTTCCAATCTTAAAAGCAATAATTAAATTCTCAATTTGGCCATGTTTAATTTACCTGCGATGAATTTACGGGACACAGAATTGAAGTTGGTTTGGTTTCGTTATTTAATGGCATATCAACCCTCGTTGGTTATTTATTACCAAAGCCATCCTCGTTGAAGAACAGAAGTGATGCTATTTAACCCACAGCTGAGAGAATAAGGGAATCCATATATTTCCCAAGGGTATTCGTTACAAAGAGAACGTAATAGCGCGATTGGAGTTCGAACTTGATTACTCAGATGTTGCAGTCCAGCACGTTAGCCTCTACACCATGGGAGCGAAACACGAAATATTCAATTTTTCGGGCGCTTTCTACATTCCAGTTGTTTCTTGTTTGTTTATTTTTCACAAAACATGCATATATATATATATATATATAGTAGTCATTCATTGTATAAGGTGGAATTTTCCTTAGGGGTTGACAATAGGAAAAACTGTTCACAGTTGCACCGTTTTCAAGGAAATCACTTACCGGAACTTCACCAGAGAGTCAGTGTGTTTCTACTCCATAGAATGTCTTTTCGACTCTAGGTCATGGTGGCAAACCCATGTTTAGCCTAATTGTAAATTGAGGTGGCCGTGGTGCAATGGTTATCGTCGTAGGAAATGGACACGGTGACACGAGTTCAAATCCAGGACGAGACTGATTGCATTTCATATAGCACTAATACCCTTGGGAAAGGTATGAATCCAATTATTCTCCCTCCAGCTATGGGTAAATAGTAGGGCAGACTGGTTTCTTCAGCCTTGCTGAGGCGACTAGTGTAGAAGAAGGAAAACTTTGAATTCAAACCTGTTAAACTCTGCTTAAAGATTGACCTTGTGTCATATCCTGTCCGAGCGGAGGGGTTGGGTAAATATGGATATGTGTACTGGAGTATAGTTTGTGTTTCTGCATGGTATAGTGGACATCGTATTTGATGGACACATGATAATACTTCTGCAGTCGTCTTTGTATGCAGTACTTTCATTGGCTATTTTGTAAATTATTTCATTGTCTAACTTAGCTTTGTTAGCGATGCAAGTCTAGGAGAAGGAAAACTCTGAATACAAACCTGTTAAACTCCGCTTGTGTTATATCCTGTCCGAGGGGAGGGGTTGGTAAATATGGTAAATATTTTTTCACTAAAACATGCTTCTCCATACATATCACACATTTTTCAGTAAATTTCACATGGTTTGCACTTCAGCAAAAAATTGATGACAGACCTCTGTTCAAGCCCGGGTGACTCTGTTTGATTTGCCGTCATTTTGAATTGTCTTAAAACGCATATTTTTGCAAGATTTGAGTTTCTAAACGATGCAGAATTTACATTTACGGAAGAAAATTAAAAGAAAAAACATTATTATACTTTTTTTCCCCAAAAATATCCTTACTTATTAAATAATCATCGTATATATATATATATATATATATATATATATATATATATATATATATAGTAGTCATTCATTGTATCAGGTGGAATTTTCCTTAGGGGTTGATAATAGGAAGAACTGTTCACAGTTGCACCGTTTTCAAGGAAATCAGTTGTCATGGGTAATTTCATATGCCAGAAGACTTATATATATATACTTATGCATGTACGTATGAATGTATGTAAATATTTAGAAGTTCGTAATATTCTTTTCTGTCTCCTTGTGTCGTTGCAGTAGCAGCAGTGATGCGTCCATTTGTCGCATCTGCCACGAAGGGGAGAGCACTGCCGAACTAATATCTCCTTGTTATTGCACTGGCTCCATGGGGAAGCTACATGTCACCTGCCTGGAGCGATGGCTGGGCTCCTCCTACATGAACAGATGTGAAATTTGTGGCTACGAGTACCTCGTCCTTCGCAAACCAAAGCCTTTTATTGAGGTGAGTTGATTCTATCTATCTATCTATTTATCTACAGAAAGATACTATATATAGAATGAAAATTAATTTTTTTTATATTTATTGCGGGCTTTTTGTCCTTATCTTGGTAGTTTTTGTGTTGCTTCTTCTTCACTACGTTTCGCCCAAATTTCACCTCTGGCCGTCTTCAGGTGATTAACCGCGACCTCAGATAGGAATGCTGAGTCTTGTAACCGTATCCCCAGTAATCAAAAAATAAAAATTTTAAATAAAAAAATTAATTCTCAGATTAAGAAGCCTCATCTCAAAATGATTCCAATTAAAGACAATTATATATAGAATATTACATAAACATGGAAAAAAACTTTCAAAGAGCATTCTGTGAGCAGCGTGAGAAGTTTTAGGATCGTGTTAGAAATGCTATTAAATAAAAGATAGAACTTTATAAAAAAAAAAAACTCACACACACATTTAGATGTCTGTGTGAGTGTGTGCGCAGGCTTGTGTTTGTGCGTATGTACGAGGATCATTAAATAAGTTTCCAGACTTTTTTCGTATGGGCACTTTAATTGATAGTACACACATGAAACTGTAGTCTATTTCGAAGTAATTTCCTCCGGCTGCAATGCACTTGTTGTACCGTTCAAACAACTTCTGGAAGGTCCCATGGAAGTCCTCTTGTGTCAGCGTGTCAATGACCTTCGTCAAGGCCTCTTTTATTTCAATTGTCTCATAACGACAGCCTCTGAGCTTAGGGAATAACCAAAAGTCACAGGGAGCAAGGTCTGGACTTTAGGGAGGGTAACGAACTATCTTGTTGCCCATCTTGGTCAAATAGTCTGTGACAAAGATGGAGTTGTGGACTGGTGCATTGTCCTGGTGGAAATGCCACTGACCCGATTTGAAGAGTGCTGGCCTCTTCCCTAGGAATCTCTTCCTGAACCTCAACATAGTAACCCTAACCCTAACCCTTTGGCCAATCAACTTTGGTGTATTGACTTCCTTACTCCTCCCACATCTCTTATCATCCCTCACAGACTCCCTGCCTTTCTTGAATCTCTTATGCCACCCAAAAACTCATGCTCGATTCATGCAAGATGGTCGAAAAGCAGTCTGAAGCATTCCATACGTTTCTGTGGCATTTTTTCCGAGTTTAAAACAGAATTTTATTGCATATCATTCTTCCTTACGTCCAGATTGCATTCTTGCAATTCACCAGCTGTGACAATCAGGCTTTAGTAGGGTGTATTCCAATTGCTGCTGTAGCTGTAGATTTAAACCTAAAAATTGGTCAGTCTTCTCATAAGATGGTCTCATGCAAGATGGTCGAAAAGCAGTCTGAAGCATTCCATTATTTTCTTTAAAATAGTTAAAAGTTTAAAACAGAATTTTATTGCATATCGTTCTTCTAAAGTGTCCTCACGTCCAGATTGCATTTTTGAAATTCACCAGCTGTGACAATCAGGCTTTAGTATGGTGTATTCCAATTGCTGCTGTAGCTGTTGATTTGAACTTGAAATCATAAAAATTGGTATGTCATCTTATAAGATGTATAGCAATAACATACTGGATATTCAAGAGTCTACAACAATTTTCAATGCCTGTACAAAAAAGTCTGGAAACTTATTGAAAGCACCATGTATATGTGTTTATTGATAATGGAGTTATTGATTGTCAAGATCTGGACATAAGATATGCTTTAGAGTAAAAATCTGTAAAAACAAAAGTTCTTTACATACATCCTAATCTATCTGTTTATTGATCTATCTCGTTATTTTATTATCTATCTGTCTGTCTATCTATCTATCGAAAGATGCTATATAGAGAGTATTATATAAACTTCGAAAACTTTCAAAAAAGATTCAGTGAGCAGCAAGAGAAGCTCTTGTTAGAAATGCTATTAAATAAAAAGGTAAAGCTTTATAGCAAACACACACACACACACACGTAGATATATTCGTGAGTAAGTGTGTGGGCGTGTGTGTGTGTGTGTGTGTGTGTGTTAATTAATAATGGAGACATAGATAGTCTTTAGCTGAGTACATGAATATGACCCGGAATAGTAAACTAAAGTTGGCCACCATAATCGAGGGTGACCCGAAAGCTCCCATTTCAATAGCTACTACACCGAGGTGTAGGGAAGGGCGCTAATCTTTTTCCTGGATTGCTCCACTTTACCCTTAAGCCATACCTTATAATGCTGAGTATTAAGCAAGGAGGCATCAAGTACCATGTTTTGATTCTTTGGTATGACTCGATCTGGGATTTGAACCCGGTCTCCCGGTCCATTGGCGAACACTCTAACCGCTAGGCCGATGAACCGGTCCTCTATCTATTTATCTATCCATCTAAAATCGAAAAAAAAAAGCTGAACAAATGGATCCAAAATAATTTTATCAAAAATTAGAAGTTGCGTCGATTTGAGATTTCCTCCATCATAAGATATCAAAGTCATTGGCTGAAAATTAAATTTCTTCTTTCGTTTCGTTTCCTTTTTCTTTTTTTTTTTCATTTTCCTTTTTGATATTTCCTTGTAATCCTTTTTTTTTTACCGTTGTTGTTATCTTTTTCAGTTTTTAAAAAACCCTGGCACCCAAAACGAAAAGCGCCACCTAATGTGTGATATTCTGTGCTTTTTCATGCTGACACCGCTGGCAGGTGTGAGCATTTGGCTGTGTCTAGTCGGGGCCGAGTTTTTCCTGCAGTGGGAAGCCCGCTGGGAGGTGCCCGGCCTCGCCTGCTTAGCTGTCTTTCTGCTCATCATCTACATTGTCTGGTGCACGGTAAGCGCTTAAAATTTCATTCTTTTTTTAAAATAATCTTATCGTTTGCTTCGGCGTTTCTTCTGTTTCTGGAAAAGATGACCCCAAAATGTACATGCACGAACGCACAACGGATGAGTAGAAAAAATAACGATATACAAAGAAAACAATTGTTTAAGAATATTAGACGAAACCAAGTGCTTGTATGCTCACCAGCTGTGTAATATAAAACAAACATTATTCTTAGTTGTTTAAATTTCTGAGATGAAGCTTGTTGATTTTTATCATTAAGGATTTTCGGACTCTTGTCTTCATCTTTATTGTTATTTCCACAACGTTTCGGCCAATATGTCCTCCGGCCTTCTTCAGGTGTTTGTCGAACTCGGGAACCTTCACGGAACTTCGAACTATGTCCTTTATTGAATCCACGGGGGTCGCCTGCTCCGATTCCGAACATTATTCTATCCTCAACTTATTTGACTCATTCTGTTACGAAGAGTTTCATTAGTTTTGAAGGCGAAAAAAAGCAGACAAATTATGTCTGAAGATTGGGTATTTTTCTTTTTAGTTTTCTGGACACACGAGATTATTAGTAGCTAATATATATATATATATATATATATATATATATATATATATATATATATATATATGTGTGTGTGTGTGTGTGTGTGTGTGTGTGTGTGTGTGTGTGTGTGTGTGTGTGTGTGTGTGTGTGTGTGTGTGCTATTACAGCTTTGACATAGAGGATCCGGAGCTTGGTAAATTTTTGTTTCTCGCCTATGTGTTCGTCAGAACAAGTGTTTTCGAGGTATGGTTGGTGTCGTTTTATATACAGTTGTGCGGTGCATGCTGGGAGTGGGGAAGCTGGTCTAGTTTTTCGATTGTTCCAGGTGGGGATTTTTTTATGCCTGGGACTATACCATGTTACCCTTTAGATTTGCTGATTTATCAACGCTGCCTAGTTTGATTTATAGCTTTCCGGTTTTTATCTTATTGTTTCAGTTACTCCTGTTATTATTGGCCAGAAACAGACAGTTACCAAGCACAATTGATTCAATGTCTATACTAACCTAACATAAATGTATACGCTCTGCCAATGATATAGATCACTTTTTATTCCTTTATATATATATACTTATTTATTCATATATATGTATAAACGCACACACACACACACACACACACACACACACACACACACATATATATATATATAAAATGTTTGTTGTAGGTCCAAAGAAAGAATAAAAATGTATTTTAAAATAGGTTGGTCCACGAAGAGCTCTGTATTTTTTTAATTTATTTATTTTGTTCTTACATACGTGTTATATATGTGTATGTTTCCAGTTGGTTGCTTTCGTCAGAGAACACATATGGCACAAGTCTTTGAAAATGGGGTACTCAATGAGACTTGAACTCACTCTTGTCCGCAGTTGAATGAGTTCAAGTCTCATTGTGTACCCCATTAATAAGAACTTCTGCTTTATATGTTCTCTGACGAAAGCAACAAACTGGAAACATACACATATATAACACATATATATACATATACATATATAAAGACCCATTTGCATAATAGTTAGCATGTTCGGGTTTCAGTCCCTGGTCAAGTCATATCAATGACTTAAAAATGGTACTTGATACCTCCTTGTTTAACACTCAGCACTATAATGTGCAGATCAAGGGTAAGTGGAACAATCAAGAAAAAGGACTATCACCTTCCTCTGCACCTCGGTGCCGTAGCTATTGAAAAGGGAGTCTTCGAGTCGCCCAACAACGGTTGCCCAACTCAACTTATATATATATATATATATATATATATTCATATATATGAATATGTATATATATGAAGGTGAGGGAAAAAGCAATGACTTTTTCTTTAGAGCAGAAATAATTACTGAGACAGGAACATGTATCATACATCTAAATGGAACTGGTCCTCAGTGGATCACATCTCTAATTCTCAACATAGTTACCGTTTCTCTCAATTGTAATGTTCCACTTCCGAATAAGAGCATCTATGACTGCCTCGTAAATTATGTTAACTGTTCTTTGCGCCACAACATCACTGCAGTTTTCACTTCCTCTTCATTGTAATAATTTCTCTGTGTGTGTGTGTGTGTGTGTGTGTGTGTGTGTGTGTGTGTGGAATATTCCCATCCTTTGAACCACTCCCCGTTATACACAGGTAATGTATATAGAAGAAATTGTAAATTAAGATTTGCACTCACATTATTCTGTGGGTTTAATGCTCAGCCTATGTCTAATAAATTATATTATTTTATGAAGTTGGTTTATTTAAAGCGTGTCAAACCTTGTTGGGTTATTCTATGCCGAAGTCAATTTGACATTTACAATCTCTGATTATATACGACACAAAAAATGTCTTCACATGCGTTTTAAACAGCTAAACAATTCCTAAGTGTAGCAAAGCCTCGAAAATTAAGTTTTCTCTTTTCTCTTTCTTTTGACTTCTTCCTGTCACGTGGCACCTATGAACTAATTGGCGCACAGCTATCCACCTTACAACCCCCCCTCTCTCTCTCTATTCGTTTCTTATAGCTGGGTTGATGACCTCATCACCCTGCCAACCAATCAGAATCCTTGACATCTCCCATTACTTCCTGCTAGTTTTGACCGTCAGTGATCCATACCAGTGCCCCCCATCTCTCTCTCTCTCTCTCTCTCTCTCTCTCTCTCTCTCTCTCTCTCTCTCTCTCTTGGATTGACCTTGTGCCAGACTAAGTTTAGACAATACAATACGTGAACTAAAAGCTGTCGCTTGAAAAGATAGCACTAAAAGTTGGATAGTTCTTACAATGTCTGATGCTTGCATATGGATTTGTCATTGAGAGATTTAAGCTGATTAGCAGACAGAATAAGTAATGGATTTACGAATGAGATAAAGGAAAGGAAGGAATTGTTAGCAAGGAAAGAAAAATATGTTGGGCTTCATAGAATATATCCCCAAAATGAATAAAAATCGAACATCATACAGGGAAATTTTCACATTTCTATTTTGTTAGCTTTTTTAATAGCAAAAAGATCTTGAAGGTCCAAAACCTCATCATATAGTTTTGACTTATTGAAGAAGTGCGTAATGTTACGCCTTTCGTCTTAAGAAATGGGGTTAGGCAAATCTGTATAAATCTTGTTTGTTTAAGGTATATTTTATAAAGTCAGAATGTACAGTTATTAAATAAAAAATATTCTGCTGAATAAAAAAAATAGGTGAACATGCTTTGAGTGTACTAGTTCGTCATTTTTACTAAGGGCAGTAATTTTTGTTTGTGCGATTTTTAGGTAAAATACATGATTAGAAGGAATGAGGGAAAGAAGAGGAAGATACAGGAAAAAATTAAGAGAAGAGGCATTGGATAATTATAGGGTGGGTATTAGATGTTAAATGTTCTTGGTATGAACGAATAGAGTTTATTTTATCTTTCCTTCAACTGTGTTCAGTGCGAGTTAACCACAGAAATACTAATGCTAGAACAGTGGAAATTTTACTAAAATATCTTCCCTAATACCAAACATTCCGATAGTGTTTTATCTGTTATTAATTATTCTATTCCAAGATTAAAAAAAAAAAGAAAAGAAAAACAACCCTTAGTGAACACACTCTAAATGGGCTAATTCCATATTTTTTATTGTGCTTGTATATTGATAAAATATCCATTATTTGTATACATACAAGCTTTGATTTGGTTTGGTTTGATTTGGTTTAATGGCATATCAACTATTATAGGTTATTTAATGCCAAATACATTTTATACGTATAAACTGTTCTATTTCAAACAATTCAGTTTAGCATAAGTATACAGTTTAAATGTCAAAAGTTTTATTTTAAACAATTCAGTTTAGCATAAATTGCAGTTTAAATACAAAAACCAGTAAACACAAGAAACCGCAGTTTAGTTCTATGTGACCCATAAATAGGACCCTTATCAGGTGCTACTACTCCGGGTCAGAGTGGACCTGGGAGTGATGCCAATAAAGGGGTACTCCGCATTACCTAAAGCTCCAGCATTACTGGAACCTCACCATCAGGTTGTTTAGTGTCATATCTAGGACACTACTTGTGTAATCTTATTGCTCTGCAGAGATGGAGTCGGTGTATTCTACGGCGCCAACCGACTGGGCCCGTATATATGCAAGCATAGCCCAGTGAGCATGAAATATAATTCATTAGAATAATACACTTAAAATATTTGGATTAAGTCCCCGTGGCGTAGTGGTTAACATGCTTGATTGCAACAGCATTGAAAGCGAGTTCGATCTCCAGTCTTGCTATTACGTTCACTTTTTGGACTAATACCTTTGGAAAAAGTAGAACCACCTTAGCCATGGGTTAAACACTGGAACTAAGGTTCTTCTACCAGGATGGATTTGGCATTATATAACTCACGAAGGTTAATATGCCATTAAACAATGAAACTGAAATATCCGTCAATATTTCTGAGATTATGTATTATATACATTTACATTGTTCGGGCTATTGTCCACAAGGGCACATGGTACAGTGGATAAAGGCGTTGGTGAGTTCCAGTGACATACCCAAAAGAGAGTGAGTTCAATACCCGGTGAAGGCAGTGGAGAACTTTCAGAGTGGAAATTAACAGGAGATAACTGACATCCATTAAATATGGCCAGTGGAACTAGAACAGTCTACCCTGGTGAGCGAAATAAAGGGTCAAGTTCGACATTCTAACCACCTGAAGAAGGCCGGGGCGTACAACAGCCCAAACATTGTGATAAACATAGCAACAAAGATGAGGACAATAGTCCGAAAAATGTAGATAATGTAAAGAAACTGAAATTGAACTTAAAATACTTTTCAATTTGGAGAATATTTTTCCAACCATATTGATGAAAAAATTATGGAATAATCTTTGGATTTGCATTCCCTAAAATTCAAATCGGTCTACACAGTTAAAAGACAGTTCTTTCTGATCTCAGTAAGTGGTTAGCCATATGTACATGGTGCCTTCAATAAGTTTCCAGACTTTTTTTGTATGGGCATTTAAAATTGTCTTAGACTCTTGAAAATTCACTATGTTATTGCTATACATCTTATGAGATGACAGACCAATTTTTATGATTTCAACAGCTACAGCAGCAATTGGAATACAGCATACTAAAGCCTGATTGTCACAGCTGGTGAATTTCAAAAATGCAATCTGGACGTGAAGACACTTTAGAAGAACGATATGCAATAAAATTCTGTTTTAAACTTGGGAAAATGCCACAGAAAATAATGGAATGCTTCAGACTGCTTTTGGAGCATCTTGCATGAATCGAGCATGAGTTTTTGAGTGGTATGAGAGATTCAAGAAAAGCAGGGAGTCTGTGAGGGAGGAAGAGAGGTGTGGGAGGAGTAAGGAAGTCAATACACCAAAGTTGATTGGCCAAACGGTTAGGGTTAGGGCTAATATTTTGAGGTTTTAAGGGAGTTCAGGAAGAGATCCCGTCGGAAGAGACCAGCACTCTTCAAATGCGCCAGTCCACAACTCCATCCTTGTCACAGACTATTTGACCAAGATGTGAATCTAGACAGTTCTTCATCTTCCCTATAGTCCAGAGCTTGCTCCCTGTGATTTTTGGTTATTCCCTAAGCTTAGAGGCTGTCGTTATGAGACAATTGAGGAGAGGAAAGAGGCTGTGACGAAGATCCTTGACACGCTGACACAAGAGGACTTCCATGGGGCGTTCCAGAAGTTGTTGGAACGGTACAACAAGTGCATTGCAGCCGGAGGAGATTACTTCGAAATGGACTAGAGTTTTATGTGTGTACTATTAATAAGTGTGTCCATACGAAAAGAGTCTGGAAACTTATTTAATGATCCTCGTAATTGAAAAGAAACATGGCTGTAAGAAAACAACTATCAACTGAAATTATGGAAAGAATCGTAACACTCATTTAAAAAGCCAGTTCACTGTGGAGTATTATGAAAGATGTTGGTTGTTCCCGGTTATTTGATGCAAATGGGAAAGAAATTGGGTAGTTAAAAATAGAAAACTCAGTGGAAAGACGTCAGGATAGGAAACTCAATGCAATATTTATAATGTACAACAAAATAATGGATAAAAAATAGCTCGAAACAGGAATTAATATCTGTAAGAGAATCGTTCAAAAACCGTAGAATGACATAAGATATACAAAGAGAAAAGCCAAGAGAAAACCAGCACTAGCACACACATAGAATGAAATGATGTGAAAATGAGTTAAAAGAGAAACAAGCATGGCATGTGGACAATTAGATGAAAGTGATGTTCAGTGATGAATTAAAAATCTGATACTGAAACTTTTGCCTGATACTGTCAAATAAAACATAAACATGATTGTCTGAAGAAAGTAAATTTCTGCAGTTATTCATGGAATGCCGGCGTATTGCACGGAGACACATTAGCCCCATACCTCTTTATCATCTGTCTAGACTACGTGCTTAGAACATCTATCGATAAAATCAAAGAAAACGGTTTTAAGCGAATAAAAGAAAGAAGCAGAAGGTACCCGGCAAAAACAATTACCGACGCCGACGACGCTGATGATATAGCGCTTCTAGCAAATGCACCCACCCAAGCCGAAACCCTGCTACATAGTCTGGAACGAGCTGCAGCAGGCATTGGCCTCCATGTCAGTCCACATAAGACGGAATATATGTACTTTATTCAAACAGGCGACATCTCCACACGAAACGGTAGCGCTCTGAAACTAGTCGACAAGTTCACCTACCGAGGGAGCAGTGTCTCATCAACCGAGACAGAAATCGATATGCGACTAGGAAGGGTATGGACAGCTATCGATAGCCTTTCGGTCATATGAAAGTCAAACCTGACCGATAAAATGAAGCGCAGTTTCTTCCAATCAACGATCGTGTCGATACTGCTATATGGATGCACCACAGGGACGCTAACGAAATGGATGGAGAAAAAGCTAGATGGCAATTACACAAGAATGCTGCGAGCAATACTGAACAAGTCCTGGAGGCAACACCCCACAAAACAGCAGCTGTACGGCCACCTACCACCCATCACGAAAACTATCAAAATTTGACGAACCAGACCTGTGGAGAAAAAGGGACGCGCTCATAAGTGATGTACTCCTATAGACCCCTTCACATGGACGAGCAAAGGCAGGACGTCCAGCTCGAACCAACATACAGCAGCTCTGTGCCGATACGGGATGTATCCTTGAGGACCTGCCGAAAGCAATGAACGATAGGGAGGTGTGGCGAGAGAGGGTCAGAAATATCCGTGCTGATAAGGTGACATGATGATGATTCATGGTATGAGGTTGTGTTTTATTTAAAGGACCTGGAGAGATAACAATTACTTCGTCAATAATTAATATACATGCATATATTGATATTTTTGGTAATTTTCTCCTTCCACCGATAGATAATTGGTTTGGAGATGATGAAGTCATTTTTCTGGACAATAATCCATCTAGTCACAGAACAAACGGATTTAGAGGAGGGTTTTTTTTCCAGAAAGGTATATAAAATCAATGACATAGCCGGCACATAGTCCGGATCTCAATCCAATTGAAAATTTATGGTGGAAAATTTTTAAGTGGTCTATGAGAAAGTTCCATCCATCAAAGAAGATCTATTAACTGGCTTTTGGGAAAGTCGGAACCACTTTGATAAAGAATATTGGTTGGTTTGTTGGGTTTTATGGCATATCAACCTTTGTTGGTTATTTAACGCCAAATCCATTTTTATGTAAATAATCTGTTCTATTCAAAACAATTCGCATAAGTACACAGTTCTAATGTCAAAAAACAGTTCTATTTCAAATAATTCAGTTAAGCATAAGCACTGTTTAAATGTAAGTACGGTTTAATTGTGAAAAACATTTCTATTTCAAGCTATTCAGTTTACTCAAACAATTCATTTTAGCATAAGTATGCTGTTAGTTCTATTTAACCTATAGATAGGGTCCTATCAGGTGCTACCACTCTGGGCCAGAGTGAACCTGGGAGCGATGGCAATGAAGGAGTACTCTGCATTCCCCAAAACTCCAGCATTGCTGGAACCTCACCATCAGATTGTTTAGTGTCATATCCAGGACATTCATTGGGGTCTTACTCCTCTGCAGAGGTGCAGTCAGTGTATTCTACAGCCTCAGCCGACTGGGCAATACACAGAGTTAAATGTCAAACAGTTTTATTTCAGATAATTCAGTTCAGCATAAGTACACTGTTTACACGTCAAAACAGTTCTGTTTTGAGAAATTCAGTTTAGCATAAGTACGCAGCTCCAATGTCAAAACAGTTCTATTTTAAACAATTCAGTTTAGTATAAATACGCAGTTTAAATGCAAAAATCAGTATAGTGAAAGAAGCACGGTTTAGTTCTATTTAACCCATAGATAGGACCCTTATCAGGTGCAACTACTCCGGGCCAGAGTGGACCTGGGAGCGATGGCAATAAAGGAGTACTCCGCATTCCCCAAAGCCCCAGCACTGCTGGAACATCACCATCAGATTGTTTAGTGTCACATCCAGGACACTCGTTGTGGGGTGGGGGTCTTACCCCTCTGCAGAGAAGCAGTCGGTGTATTCTACAACCCCTGTCGACTGGCAAAAAGAATATTGCTTTGAATTAGTGTAATCCATCCCTGCAAGAATTAAGGCTGTCATAAAAACCTGTGGAAATACAACTAAATCTTCTAATAATTTTATCAACGAGTTTCATAATTTTCCCCACAACATTGGGTTTTTATCGTTGGATTAATATTTTCCTCGGTATGGAGTGGGAAAAAATCATGCAATTAATTTAAATAATTTAATCTAGTTTGTTTAAAAGATTTTTTTATGTCGATAAAATGTTCAGCTTTTAAAGAAAAGATGTCTTGCGTCTTACTTGTTATCCGTTCATTTACCGCTAAATAAAAGAAATAAACATATCCTCCAAGTGTACTAATTCCATAATTTTGCCTAGGGTAATAGAAGTTCCAATAACATCAAGGTCTTCCGGAAGGCAAACTGCTTTATTTCTTTGTAATTTACCATGAAGTGTATATAAGATCTTTATTGATTTTTCCCGTAGACCCTTGTGCTTCGTCTTGCCAGATTTTAACGCTTGTGATCGTGTCAGTGACATATCTGTATTGTCTTGCTTTCTTTGCTGCTGCTGTTGCTGCTTTGAAAGTTCTGGCCTTTGAAAGTTCACCTCGTATCCCACCTGTTCTGTCTTGAAGCGAGCGATGTCTTCTTCTTCTTCTTCTTCTTGTATGAGCCGATTAAAGATTATCTTAGCGCAGACGCATCTTGAAATGACAGCCATGGATTCAAGAGTAAGGTAAATTTGGCTTAGAAAGAGATTCCCTAAGATTAACTTAGTCTGGTACAAGGTAAAGAAGATCGTATTGCGTCAACCTATCAAGTGTGGAAGTTCATCTAGTTCATAAATTTATTGGAGATTCTAAATTTAACTGTGGCCAAATATTGTCGAAATATCATGACGTCACTCGCTTGCATGTGATCTGCGCGTGGGTCTCGACGTAGTCCTGG
This sequence comes from Sepioteuthis lessoniana, assembly GCA_963585895.1. Taxonomy (NCBI): domain Eukaryota; kingdom Metazoa; phylum Mollusca; class Cephalopoda; order Myopsida; family Loliginidae; genus Sepioteuthis; species Sepioteuthis lessoniana. The sequence continues at coordinate 6,703,901 of OY757927.1, forward strand.
TCAATGTCGTATGAAATATTTGTTGTTGCTCCTGCAGCAAGTATTTCCTTTCTTCGAAACGGCTGTTGTCCGGGGGGGGGGCAAAGTGCTTTATAATTTGGCATAAGTGTCACCCCATGTGTTGCCAGAACAAGCCTGTTCTTGAATTCAGAGCTTTCCTTATCCTAGTCTGGTTTCCTACCAAGGCTGTTGAATTAAAGAAGTATATACCCACTCAACCCCTCCACCAAGGTCCATTTTTTAGAAGAGTATGGCTGGTTTGAATTCAGTTTTCTTTCTCCTAAACTGAAAGGCACAGTCTATCCTACTATTGACCCAAAGCTGGAGGGAGCAGAAGGCAGGGCATCCAGCTTTTGAAGTCGGGTCACCGAGTTCATTTAATACGACTATACCCTCTATGCTACGACGGTCTCCTTAAATAAAAGCAGTTATTAATACATATGAATTTAAGGGAACCTTCGGGTCACCCTCGACTACAATTACCAATTTTACTTTCTGTACTGGTCTATTGCCTACTGGGGAGAGTGTTCGCCAATGGCCCAGGAAAACGGCGTTCAATCCCAGTTCGAGTCATACCAAAGACTTAAAAATTATACTTAATAACTTCTTGCTTAACACTCAGCATTATAAGGTACTTATCAAGGGTAAAGTGGAGCAATCCAGGGAAAAGAGTAGAGCCCTCCTCTACCCCTCGGTGTGGTAGCTATTAAAAAAGCCGCCCTTGTATAATAGGCAAATATACACAACATTTAACATCAATTACTAATCTGTGTTGTTATCATGTAACTGTTAATGCCTAAAACCCCAGTGGACATATATATATATATATATATATATATATATATATATATATATATATATATATATATATATATATATATATATATATATATATATATATATATATATATATATATATATATTCTTAGAGATGCTCGTAATGTAATGGTTATCGTCGTTGGAAATGGATATGGTGACATGATTTCAAACCCTGGACGAGGCTGTTAGAAATTTCACATAGCGTTAATATTCTTGGGAAGTGTACGAATCCAATTATTCTCCCTCCAACCATGGGTAAATAGGAAGGCAGACTTTACTCTTTAACCTTCGTATAGCAACCAGTCTAGAAGAAAGAAAACTGATTTCAAACCGATATAATTTATACAATATCAAGTATTCCTATCTAATACAAATAATTTACACACAGTTATATGATATCAAGTATTCCTATCTAATACTGATAGTTACTTGGTTTCAAGAAATTATTTCTATTTATTAAAAGTCATTTTTTGCACACATGATTTGTAGAACATAATTAAAATAATCCTTAGTAAACAATCATAGCTTCAAGAAACTATTCTTAATACAAATAATTTGCCCAGTTACTCATTAGTATAATGGTAAGAGTGTTCACCAAATGGTCCGGGAGACAGGGTTTCAATCCTGGGCCGAGTCATACCAAAGACTCGAAAAATGGTACTTGATGCCTCCTTGCTTAACACTCAGCATTATAAGATACGAATCAAAGTTAAGTAAAACAATCTAGGGTTTGGTTTGGTTTGGTTTGTTGGGTTTTATGGCATATCAACCTTTGTAAGTTATTTAACGCCAAATCTATTTTTATGTAAATAATCTGTTCTATTTAAAACAATTCACTTTAACATAAGTACACAGTTTAATTGTCAAAAACATTTCTATTTCAAACTATTCAAGCAATTATATGTAACAATTCAGTTAAGTTTAAATAGTTTTAATGTCGAAAATCAGTTCTATTTCAAATAATTCAGTTAAGCATAAGCACTCAGTTTAAATGTAAGTACGGTTTAATTGTGAAAAACATTTCTATTTCAAGCTATTCAGTTTACTTAAACAATTCATTTTAGCATAAGTATACTGTTAGTTCTATTTAACCCATAGATAGGGTCCTATCAGGTGCTACCACTCCGTTGCCAGAGTGGACCTGGGAGCGATGGCAATGAAGGAGTACTCCGCATTCCTCAAAGCTTCCGTAATGCTGGAACCTCACCATCAGATTGTTTAATGTCATATCCAGGACACTCGTTTGGGGGGGGGTCTTACCCCTCTGCAGAGGTGCAGTCAGTGTATTCTACAGCCCCAGCTGACTGGGCAAACAATCCAGGGAAAAGAGTGGCGGTGGCCCTTTACGATGGTCGGTCAACTTACTATATATTAAGTATTCCGATCTAATTTTGATAATTTTCAAACAAATCAATTTAACCGGTAGCATCATTCCAGCTCAGAGTGGACCTGGGAGTAATGGAATGCTCCACACTTGTCAAAGTTCTAGAACTAGAGCCTCACACCTAGATGCAATTTATTATCATAATCAAATTACAACTATTTTTAGTGGGAAGGTGTCCTCATTGCAGGGGATCCAATTGGCTTATTCGAAAGTAACTTATACAGGTGCCTTTTTGGGTTTTCTTGTTCTCTCTTTATGTGATTCACAGTTCATACTCTGCAAACTCTTAAGTGTTGGGGGGTCCTCGTGGTGTAATGGTTAAAACGAGTTTCAAACCCCAGTCGCCCTATTACATTCACTTTCGGACAAATACCCTTGGGAAAAGTATGAAACTCCTTATCCTCCCAGCTGTGGGTTAAATAGTACCACTACTGTTCTTCCAGAAGGATGGCTTCGGCGTTAAATAACCAACGAAGGTTGATATGATCAATCTCTTACTTTTACAAGCTTCTCTCAACCTCCTCCCCTATTTGTAGCACCATGTTTCTTTAATTTCAAAGGATTCTTTTATATATATATATATATATATATATATATTATATATATATAAAGTATTTTCTCAAACCAATTTCTACGTTTGATCTTTCCCATCAAGACCTGCATTCTTCTACATTTTCAAATCTGACAATCCTATCTTCAAACCATCTTTTAATATGCTAAACCACAAGATTCTCTCTTTTTTTTTACTTTCTTTCCTTTTTGCTTTTTCCCTAACATCGTCAAGTCAATTTTAATAACTAACATAGTCGACTCGTTCAGCTTTCTATGCTTTTTCTCAAGAATTTATTTTTTTTTTTTTTTAAACTTTTTTAACACTCCTCTCAGTCTCTCTCTCTGTCTCTCTGTTTCTGTCTCTGTATCTCTTTCTCTCTCAAATTTCCTCTCTCTCTCGCATCTTCCCCGTTACTCTCCCTCTCTCCGTCTTCCTCTCTTTCTCTTTCTCCCTCTCCTTCTCCGTCTCTCTTTCTCTCTCTCTCTCTCTCTCTCTCTCTCTCTCTCTCTCTCTATATATATATATATATATATATATATACACGAGGGCTGATCAAAAAGACACAACTTTTTCAAAAATGAATTTATCCATTTGCTCACAATGTAAAGAAATCGATCAATACATTATACAATGTCGGCTGGATTTAAATCAAGAAAGATCATTTCGACCATTTCTTCTTCTTCTTCTTCTTCTTCTTCTTCTTCTTCTTCTTCTTCTTCTTCTTCTTCTTCTTCTTCTTCTATCAAATAAAGTCAATTCTGATCAATAATTGTGATATACTGCGCTAAATACACTGACAATGTATATATATATATATATATATATATATATATATATATATATATATATATATATATGATAATTTTAGTAAGATCCGATCCGATTAAATAGGTAGATATGATAAGATTAAGACAGATAACACACACACACACACATAGATAGATAGATAGATTTGATTGGTAGATATAAAAAAAAATAGATACATAGATAATATACTGATATATATATATATATATATATATAGAGAGAGAGAGAGAGAGAGATAGGATCATATATATATATATATATATATATATATATATATATATATATATAAACAGAATGAGAGAAAGAGGGAGTGAAAAAGAGAGAGACAGACAAACAGACAGACATATTGAAAGATATAAGCAGATAATATAGATAACATCAGCTGAAATTGGTAAATATGATCAGATTAAAATAGATAGGTACAAGGTTATTCAAATAGGTAAGTCTATCTATCTATCTATCTATCATTAGATAGATAGGATAGATAGATAGATAGATAGATAGATAGATAGATAGATTGTGGCGTCGCATTGATGGTGTGCCGAAATTCAAAATGTACTTAAAAGACGCTTCTCTGTCTTCTACAAGACATTGTATTCTTCTTTCAATCTACAAGTCGTGCAACTTCTGGGAGTTTAGAAACGTCCGGAGGGAAATAAAAAGACGTGTGGAAGAAGACATTGTCACTTCAATATGTGAACATGATGCGAATCTTTTCTCTCTGCTTACAGGGGAAACTTTATTTTCAAAACACGAATTGTGTCCGCGTCAAGATGATGTAGTTGCCTGTGTTATCTTGTCAGAGGTGTGATTAACCTAGGGGCTGGGTTAGTCACCAATAACAAGCCGCTTTTAAAGTGGACGTTTGATGTGTTATTTACTTCTGTTAAGATTTTCCCTTTAGAGGTTGATGTAAAAGCTAAATTTGAGAGCTCCAAGTCGTTGGCGTTCGGGAGACGAGGTATTTTTAAGGTGAACTTGTGAATAGTTCCGGTGTATTTATTTCTCCTACCTTTTTCTTTCTTTTCTTTGTCCTAAACTTTTGGACTTTTTCCAACTGAAGTCCGATCCCTCTTGATCAAATCTGTCAACCCATATATATATATCTATATCCCAAACGATCTGCCTCATCTCTGGCTGCATAGTCTTGATTGTATAGCGTTAAATGTCAGCCGGTTACTGTGGTATTATTCTCTGCAATCTACTTTAAAAGATAAAGAGATATGATCTAATTAAAATAGATAGATAGATAGATAGATAGATAGATCTGATTAAGATTGGTTTGGTTTGGTTTCATAGCATATCAATCGTTGTAGGATATTTAATGCCTAATCTATTTTTATACATATGAACAGTTCTATTTCAAACAATTCAGTTTAGCATAAGTATACAGTTTAGATGTCAAAAACATTTCTATTCTTAGCTATTCAGTTTAGTCAACAAAGTTAAATGGTTCCAAGAACGCAGTTTCTTCCAAGCCGCGGTCGTGTCGATACTGCTATATGGATGCACTACATGGACGCTAACTAAACGAGTGGAGAAAAAGCTTGACGGCAACTTCACAAGAATGCTGCGAACAAGTCCTAGAAGCAACACCCCATAAAGCAGTAGATATACGGCCACCTACCACCCATCACGAAAACTATCAAAGTTAGACGAAGCAGACATGCAGGACACTACTGAAGAAGTAGGGACGAGCTTATAAGTGATGTACTCCTATGGACCCCTTCACATAGACGAGCAAAAGCGGGACGACGAGCTCGAACCTTCATATAGCAGCTCTGTGAGGATGCGGGGTGTAGCCCTGAGGACCTGCCTGAAGCGATGAACGATAGGGAGGGGTGGAGAAAGAGGGTCAGGGATATCCGAGCTAGTGGCATGACAAGATGATGACGAAGTATTCCTATGTATCACTAACAATTCAATTAAACATCAGTCATTTATTTGCACTCAGTTATACGCAGTTCCATTTCAAACAATTCAGTTTAGCATAAGTACACAGTTTAGTTCTATTTAACCCATAGATAGGACTCTATCAGGTGCTACCACTCCGGGCCAGAGTGGACCTGGGAGTGATGGCAGTAAAAAGGTACTCCGAATTCCCCAAAGCTCCAACATTACTGGAGCGTCACCATCAGATTGTTTAGTGTCATATCCAGGACACTCATTGGAGAGAGGGGTTTTACTCCTCTGCAGAGATGCAGTCGGTGTGTTGTGCAGTCCCTAGTTGACTGGACCATATCTGATTAAGTGATCGATAAATCAAAAGATATATGTGGTCAGATTAGAATATATAGATCTATAACTAAATAGATAAATACATGGATACGATCAGATTAAAATCGATAGGTAGATAGATATGATCTAATTGAAATAGATAGATAGATAGATAGATAGATAGATAGATAGATAGATAGATATTGTCTGATTTTCTTAGACGAAGCTTGATGATTTTTATCTGAACATTAAGATTATACATCCCCAAAATTCAGTCTGAACTGTCCAGCAGTTCACATAGCGTGACGGCTAAATACTTTGGTTCCCTACGCTTCTAAAGAAACAATCATATAGAGGTTGCAGGTTCAATCCTAGCTGCAGGCGAATAACAATACAGAAATACTTTACACTAATACCCAGTTATGGTTAATGGAATCAGAGCAAGCGACCCCGTGGATTAAATAAAGGACATAGTTCAAAGATTCCATGTCGGCTCCCGAGTTGAACAAGAAACACCTGCAGAAGGCCGGGGGACATAACGGCCGAAACGTTGTGAATTAAACAATGAAGACAAAAGTCCTAAAAACTTGAATGGTAAAAAGATAGATATGAGCAGATTAAAATAGATACATTTTTGTTTGCAATGTGTTACCTGTCAACAGGTGAACTTGACATTGTTCTCTTCTGTTTCAGTTGATTTATACTTAAAAAAAAAACGTTTTTTTTTCTGTCGGCATGACAATAAAATCCACAGAGTGAAATGTTTGTCATCGTCTACGCGTGTGTTTGTTTAAATGGTAGGTGAACATCGTCAAACCTCACCGCCCCTGCATTCGATGCTCTAACTACTCAGCTCAGCTTTTGTTTCCCTTTTGTTGGCCAGCAATTTCTTCACTTTTGACCTCATCATAAATGTCATTCGTCAACTTTATCATAACATTAATGCATTTGTTTTGAAATATATAATTTATATGTTATGCCGATTACAAAAATACATTGGAAATTAGAAAGAAAATATCATCATTGTTCAGGAATAAATGCATAGGGCTACTATTTGTATAGTAATAATACTCGCCAGATGTCCACCCGTCCGTACAACTAAGACTCCGTCATTTTTGGTCTAATTTCAAAGAATCTTTCAAACGTTGAAAAATTCATACGAGGAAACGGTTTATTTTACACTAACAGATAAGATTTTGAATGTTTTTTCTGTCCCCGTCTCGTTAAAAGAATGTTCGTTTCATGCTCAACATTCAAAACCCAATCGATATAAGAGGCAAAATGGTTCCCTTTCTTCCTATATGCAATTTGACCCTCTCTGTTACGAGAAGGTGTCGAGCTCAAATGGAATGAATTTAAAAGGTTTAAAAGGAAATTTTTATTAACAGTGACTCTACATACTTTATTTTTTATAATGAACATCTTACAACCCAGATCTATTGTCGATAAATATTACTTAGGAATAGGTGTCCTAACCTTTATTGAAAGCAACTATACGTCCATTCTTTTTTTAAAAGTGAACGTCTTATAACTTGTATGCAATATGGGTATTTACCGTTTGTAATATATATATAGTCATCCACAGACAGACTGTTTCGTTCTATCAGAACTCTTCAGTGTGGCTATATATATATATATATATATATATATATATATATTGCTGATTATTTCATTATAGAAATGCATTCAAAATCAGAAAGAAAGAAAGTGTTAGGGATGAAGAAATTATAGGAACATTAATGAATGAATAAGTTTGTTATCGATCCAATTGAGTTGTAGCATACATTCTCTTCGAAGTGACATTTATTCGCTTTGTAAACGTCAGAAAAATTTGACTCGTGAAAGATATAACGGCGATTCACCATGAAATATGCAAGAGCGAAAGCCAAGTTGAGCGCTCATGCCATTGACCATCGGTCAGCTGATGTCCAGAGTCCATGTTATTATTGTCCACTTCAGCCGTAATACAGGGATTAACGATGACATGATCAGATTAGTGTGAGTTGTTCTTACTAAGCCGGTGGACGCTTGTTTCAGATGAGAGCAAAGTGAAGTGCAACGCTATAAAAAGAAGAAAACGCTGTCAAAATTTTCCGTAAAGACTTCAAGATGGAAATTTTCAAAGTTTACTCTATAGGAAGATGTCAAAAATGTTGTTTCTTGGTCTGTTTATTATATATATATACTTAAATGCTGCCTTCAGAGTCAATTATGTAATAAATAAACCAAGTTGTCGCGTCTAATTTGAAATACACACTTCTCATGCTAATTATATACCTTGAAAATGAAGAGCTAATTACCGGGTGGTCTGACAATAGATATATAAAAGTCAGATGAAGATACTTAGACACTAGAAAATACGTAATTAGTTGCTTTTTCATAGCTTCTCTAATAGAATATCACCTCTTTTAATAAATTTTAAAAAACTTTTTAAAACTTTATTTCAGAAAATCTTTTCTACAGAGGGGGAACTTAGGTCAAAATCATTTGGTAACAATAAAAAAATCAGAAACACAAAAGAAATATTTCTGTTTGCCTTATCACTTTTGTTGATACATTATTTACATTTTTCGGACTATTGTCCTCATCTTTGTCGCCATGTTTATCGCAACATTTTGGTCGCTGTACGCTCCGGCCTTCTTCAGGGGGTTAGAATGTCGAACTTAACCCTTTATTTCGCTCACCGGGGCAAATTGTTCTAGTTCCACGGGCCACGTTTAATGGTTGACACTCCAGCCACCTGAAGAAGGCCGGAGCGTACAACGGCCGAAACGTTGTGATAAACATGGCGACAAAGATGAAGACTATAGTCTGAAAAATGTAAATAATGTACATAATACCTTATCTCAGAAATATTGACAGACTTTTGTTGATCTTTATATATATATATATATATATATATATACCCGTTCAGTGTTAAATTATATATATATATATATATATAATTTAACACTGAACGAGTATCTCCGACCCGTTAGCTCGGGCTATAGAATACGCTGACTGCACCCCCCCCAAGAGTGTCCAAGAGATGACACTAAATGGGGAATCTCCATGGAGATTTGGGTAAAAGGTATCAGTCCTACACTACCATTATCCCCAAGTCAGCTCTCACCTTTCGTGGTAGTACCTGTTCTGTTCTAATCTACGGATCAAATAGATAGAGTTGATGTGAACAATCAAATGATTACTATCAGATAGAATTAATAGTGTTAGATAACAATACTTGAAACCATTTAACTGTGTACAAACGAATGAGATATAAGTACTTTAAATATGAAGTTACCAATCGACTATTCTCTAATGAATCGGATAGACAGATAGATAGATATGTAAAAAAAAAAAATTGTGGGGGTTACAAAGAGAGAAAAAAGTAAATATTTCAAAATAATTAGGTCCACTAAGAAATTTATATTTTTTAAGAATCATTCATTTCGTTCTTACATACGTGTATGTTTCCAGCTTGTTGCTTTCTTCAGAGAACATATGTGGCACAAGGCCATATGAATGGGGCACTCAATGAGACTACCTATACTAGTGATTTCGAGTCTCACATATGTTCACGGACGAAAGTAACAATCTTGAAACATACACGTATTTAATAACAAAATAAATAATTCTTAAAAAATACAAATCCTTTTGTGAACCTATTCATTTTGAAATATATATATATATATATATATATATATATATATATATATATATATATATATATATATAAACTGTATTTGGCATTAAATAACTCACAAGGGTTGATATGCTATAAAATCAAACTAGACAACAAAAAAATAAAAAAAATAAAAATAAAACATGCCTCTAATTTGTAAAATCTTTACAGAATACATGTAGAGTCATAAGTCATCGATTAAAAATATGTAAGGCAGGGTATAAACCCATGACTTCTAGTTTCACGGCTACGATTGTCAGATGAGTTTGTAATCCATAAATTTGATTGCAAGCACACTTTATATTTGTGGCTGTGAAACTTGGACTTGTGAATTTTACCCTGTCCTAGATTTTTTATAATTGATAACATATATATGTGCATGTGTGTGTGTGTGCGTGTGTGTGTGTGTGTGTGTGTGTGTGTGTGCGCGCGCGCGCGTGTGTGTGATATAATGAGATTGCAAAGAAAAAAAAACCGTGGAACTGTTTTACTCATAGATTTGTTCGGTTCAGGGTTAAAACAAAGCCAGTACAGCTAAACTGTGCGTAACTGGAACGTTCTTGGTATTTAATATGTTTGTTTTATTAATAGCCCGAGTTAAATGGTATTTATGTAAAAACTGACTTTCTTCACCTCCTCTCTCGTTGCTATCTACTTCTCCTCACACAAAAACAAACAGCAACTTCCGAATGTATTTGTTTATTTATTGATTATTGTCATTGATTTCTTTCAATTCAATGAATGTCGAATTCTTTTTCTTTCTTTCTTCCTTTCTTTCTTTTTTTTTTTTTTTTAATTTTATTTATATCTTTTCTTTTTCAATCATTTTTTCCCAGAAATAAAGATCAACATTTGGAAGAAACGAAGATTAAAAAAGGCACCGAAAAAATATGAAAGAAATAAAAATCAATTTATTTTCATTGAAGACAGTCAAATTTTAAAGTTCCGGTTGTGCGGCCTTGATATAACTTGTCAACCAATTAAAGGCCCTTACAGCTTATGAGGGAAAAAATCTCTCCTGTAGAGTTACTTAGTCGGCAGGGGGGGCGTAACTTTCACCATTACTTTGTTCCCCTGACCCCAGGGTAGATTTGCTTCCTGCGGGTCACAACCACAATAAAATCTACCTTGTATCCCATTTTGACCTCGTCGAGAACTAGATGAATGCCAAGCGCATTCTAGTGATGTTTTTTATGTATTGCTATTACACAGGACAATCAGCCTCTTCAACTTGGGAAAGCGTCTCAGCAAGCCAAAATAGACCCAAGGTTGTTATATTGGGTTGGGGGGCACACATATGTCGAGACTCGTGCACAGTTGCAAAAAATGATTGGCTCCATCGGCATTCCTCTTCAGTGGCACCTTAGGCGCTGCACAATAAACCCAGCCCTTACTTGTTTAAAGTGAGGGGACAGATGCTCTCTGAGGTGAAGCCCCCACCCTGGACCCAAGCAAATAATCTTACCTAACCTGCGTACTTGGATAGGGAAAATATGGGTAAAATTGTTCGTTATTTGGTTTAATAGCCTATCAAACCTTGTGAGTTATTTAATGTGCATGTGTACACACACACACACACACACACACACACACACACACATATATATATATATATATATATATATGTGTGTGTTATTTCTGTTTTCTTAGAATTGCCAAAAATATTTCATAAACGTAGAGTTGGATTAAACTGAGATTCTTATGGCCTAAAACAAATTTAAAACAAAAGACTATCAAAGGAAATAGAGTATTTAAAAACTTTATATCTTTTCCTCTCAAATTTCCTTGAGCTCACGTGGTGTGACGGTTAGCAAACTGGATTAGCAGATCAGCTATAATGAGTTCGATTCTAACTGAGTGCTTCATACTTCCAGCATTGTGCCAAAACTAAGTTTAACTTAGTAGATAATATATATATATATATATATATATATATATATATATGAATTGTAAGCGAATAGTTTGTTGGCATATTTATATTTAAACGAGTTAAAGCTCATTCGTTTGCCTACAATTAGATAGTTTCAAGTTTTGTTATCAAACTCTTATTGATTTAATAATAATCATTAATGATTGAATTATTCTGTTTGACGCATAGATGAGATTCTAACAGGTACTAACACTCCAGGTATGAGTGAATCTGGGAGTAATCAAATGAACGGTTACTCCACACTCTTGAAAGCTCCAGTAGAGGAGCCTCACCAAAATATGATTTAGGGTCAAACACAAAACAATCGTGAGATAGTATTACCCCTCTTCAGATGTGCATTCAGCGTATTCTACAGCCGCCTAAATGTAAAATAGTGGGGCAGAATGGGTTCCTTAGTTTTGATTGGGCAATCAATATGAGAGTATGAAAACTCTAAATTCAATTCAGTTTTACTCAAAAATTGAATTTGAATCTATATCTGGTGTGGTTAGGTAAATATGTACACAGCTCTATCAACTTGCCTAACACATTTTGACATCAGCTAAATTCTCCATTGAAAGAGGAGAGGTTTTAGACCATGGACGAGATTAATTCTAAGAACACGAATCAGACCATAGTAATCCATAGAGGGAAGGTTAACCTTCTTTCTCCCGGAAGAACAAATAAATACGATAAAACCTTCATCCCTGGTTCCAGTAAGCATGCATAACAAATTTGGAAGCTCGACAGGTTGAGTGCAAAAACACTCCTTGATTTCAAATATATATTCAATGGGATTTTATTGGAATATCCTTACACATTGCTGGCTACGGTTGCATGATATCGAAGTTTTATCTGATAATGATTAGTGTCACAGTCACTCGATGAGTGCCCTTCCCGTTACTCGACAAACATCGATACGATAATCTAGCTCAGACCAGGCACTCTGCAGCATATCTAGCATGATATTGTGTACTACTTCAATGATACGTTCCTGCAAATCATCAGATTAGTGGGTACATGAACTCTGTATTTCTCATACCTTTAAAGGAAAAAGCTCGTTGCATGCTTACCATCAAGTTTGTTTTTAGCAAATCCACTTTGCGTTGTTGTGGAGTAATAGCCACCTTGGATTTCTCTGCTCTCTGGCGGTGAGAGGTGTGCACAAAGATTCTGCTGGTGAGAAAAGAAACCGTTTCAGTTAATGTATGTCACTCATTGGGCTAGCGGGTAGAGTGTTCGCCAATAGTCCGGGAGACCTAGGTTCAGTCCCAGGTCGCATCATACTAAAGACAATAAAAATGATACTTGACACCTCCTTGCTTAACACTCAGCAATATAAAGTATGTATCAAGGGTAAAGTGGAGTCCTCCCCAACACTTTGGTGTAGTAGCTATTGAAAAGGGAGCCTTCTGGTCGCCCTCGAATTCTGTCGCTAACTGTACTTCTTTACTATGTCATATCACCATATCTATAAACATATTCCAATTAATTTTTGATGTTATGGCTACCTGAAATCGAGGAGGGGTTTTTAGATGACCATTTTATGTCAAGTTGTTTGGCCGTTTATGGGAAAATCCTTTGAGCTGTATAACTCAACGACAAAAATATGTTGAATCGTGCAAACCAAAGAAGAAATTACCTTTTTCTCTCTCTCTCTCTGTCTTCCTTTCTTTCTCTATCTCTCTCTCTCTCTCTACTCTATTTCCTTCCAATTTTCCATCCTTTCTTCCTTTCTTCTTTCATTCACTTCAAACATTACTGACGTCAATGAAAATTGCTGTACTTTCTCTTCTTCCTTTTATTTTTTTCACTCATATCCCTGACCTGTTCACAGGGCTTTAAATACACGAACTGAATCTTCTACAGAGGGGTAAGACGTTCCCCAAAGGAAGTGTCTTGGATATGACACCAAACTGTACCTGAAGGTGAGGTGCTACTTCAGAGGATATAGAAAATGTGGACGACGCCTTCATTGCTATTACTCCCAGGTCCACCCTGACGCGAAATAGAAGTACTTTTGGGGTCAAAAAGAACTGTTTAAAAATCATTCCTATTAGATAAAAACGTGTGTAAAACAAAAAAAAAACCTCTAAACAAGCAATAACCGAAAAAATATAAATTGAAACTTATGATAAACGCAATTCCATAAACTCTAGGCATTAAATAAATCTTGGTGATTTGAGATGCCGTTAAAATAGATAAATAAATAACACCAACTTGTTTCTACTCACGTACATAATTTAAGCTTTTTTTTCAACAGTTATCTTCAACAGTATTTTTTCTCTCGACGTGTCGAGAGCTTTAACTAGACCGTACTTCTCTTTATATTGTCTACAGAGGAAAGACAAATAAAATCATCTAATTATTGATATAGATTATGATCAATATGACTGTTTCTTTGATGGTAAACTTTTCACGAAGTTTGGTTTGTTTGTTTGGGTTTTATGGCGTATCAATCTTTGTAGGTTATTTAATGCCAAATCCATTTTTATACAAATAAATAGTTCTTTTCAAGCAATTCAGTTTAGTATAAATATATACAGTTTAGTTGTCAAAAACATTTTTATTTCAAGCTATTCAGTTTAGTCAAACAGTTCTATTTCAAACAACTCAATTTAGTATAAGTATAGTTGTTTACACACTGTTAAATGTCAAAACAGTTCTATTTCAAACAATTCGGTTTAGCGTAAAGACAGTTTCAATGTTAAAAACAGTTCTATTTAAAACAATTCAGTTTACCATGAGTACGTAGTTTAAATGTCAAAACAGATCTATTTCAAGCAATTCAGTTTAGCATAAATACGCAGTTTAGTTCTATTTAACCCGTAGATAGAACCCTGTCAGGTGCTACGACTCCGGGCCAGAGTGGACCTGGGAGCAATGGCAATGAAGGGGTACTCCGCATTCCCCAAGCCCCAGCATTGCCGGAGCCTCACCATCAGATTGCTTAGTGTCATATCCAGGACACTCGTTGGGGTGGGGTTTTTACCTCCCTGCAGAAATGCAGTCGGTATACTCCACAGCCCTTAACGACTGGGAAAGCAAAGTGTGGATCCGAATAGACATATTCATATATGCTTCATTTTCCTCATCATAACTTCTGTTTGGCTTTCATATATGTCCAGTGTATTTAGGAGTTACAATTTAATCAAGTCTTAACGATACTATCCCAAAAAAAACGCTTTTGAAACCTTTCTTTTTAATACAACAAACTCTTAAGTTTCTTAAAAAAAAGTCCCCACCAAATTACGATAATTTTTGTTTGGTCAGCAAAGAAATTAATTCAATTTTATCTTTGTTTCTTTGTCTCTTTCTTTCTCTCTAAAATTTATTTTTTTTCTGTTGTAGCGTTCATTCTTTCTTTCTTTTTTTTCTTTCTTTCGTTTTACCATTCACGTCGAAACTTTTCTTTCTTTTTCCTTGTTTCTTTGTTTCTTCCTTTGTTTCTTTCTTTGGTTTCAGCATTCACTTTGTTCTTTTTATTCGCTTGTTTTTTTTTGTTTTGTTTTAGCTTTCACTTTCTTCTTTCTTTCTTTCTTTCTTTCTTTCTTTCTTTCTTTCTTTCTTTCTTTCTTTTTATATTATAATGTTCACTTCGTCACTTTTTTTCTTTCTTTCTTTTTTCATTTCAATCTTCATTTCTTTTTTGCTTTCTTTCTTTGTTTTTTTCTTCGTCTTTTTCTTTAAATTTAACATTCCGTCGAGTTTTTCTTTCTTTCTTCCTTTTTTAACTTTCATTCCTTTTTCTTTCTTATTTAATTTTAACAATTACTGTTTTTCTTTCCGCCTTTCTTTCTTTTCTATCTTTTGTTTTAATACTGACTTCTTTCTTTCTTTCTTTCTTTCTTTCTAAATACTACTTTGCGCTTTAAGACTAATACGTGCAAAATGTCATCTCTTGGTAAAAATTGAAATAAAACCACCCGATAAAAGAAAAAAAAATTGCCAATCAAAAGTACTTTCCGAAACACGTGACTAAAGATTCGACATCGGTCTTTGCAAGGACCAGAAGAAAGTCAAATGCTATTATATTGAAGCTTTGAAAGATTCAGCATTCGTGACGCTACTTATCAATGAGATATAAATTAATTTTCCTTTCTTCAAGATCTGCCATCCCTGGCAACGATCAATATTCTTCGCAGTTGTTCCCTTCGATTTTAACTTTGAAAATGATTTGAAAAGAATTTTTAAAAACATAAAAAGCATTAAGAAAGCAAAATCGATTTAGAAAAATAGATCGAACGTCTTCCAAAAGGTTGAAAATAAATTTGGAACTTCTTAAAAAACTTTAAACGATTTTCCCTTTATTTTTGTTTATTTATTTCATTCATTTATCTATTTTATTCTTTTATTTATTTTTTATTTATTTTTGGTAAAGTCGGGGGCAGATTTTGCTACTTTGCTGTTTCTCGTAGCGGTTTCATTCTTTGATCAACGACATATCAATCTTCATTCCATCTTGAGATTTCTTTCTCTGATCAACAGCATATCAACAATCATTCCATATTGAGATTTCTTTTTCTGATTAACGGCATATCAACCTTCATTCCATATTGAGATTTCTTTCTCTGATCAACGGCATATCAACCTTCATTCCATGTTGAGATTTCTTTTTCTGATTAACGGCATATCAACCTTCATTCCATATTGTGGTTTCTTTCTCTGATCAACTGCGTATCAACCTTCATTCCATGTTGAGATTTCTTTTTCTGATTAACGGCAGATCAATCTTCATTCCATCTTCAGGTTTCATTCTTTGATCAACGACATATCAATCTTCATTCCATCTTGAGGTTTCTTTCTCTGATCAACGACATATCAATCTTCATTCCATCTTCAGGTTTCTTTCTCTGATCAACTGCATATCAACCTTCATTCCATGTTGAGATTTCTTTTTCTGATCAACTGCATATCAACCTTCATTCCATGTTGAGATTTCTTTTTCTGATTAACAGCAGATCAATCTTCATTCCATCTTGAGATTTCTTTTTCTGATCAACGGCATATCAACCTTCATTCCATATTGTTGTTTCTTTCTCTGATCAACTGCATATCAACCTTCATTCCATGTTGAGATTTCTTTTTCTGATTAACGGCAGATCAATCTTCATTCCATCTTGAGATTTCTTTTTCTGATCAACGGCATACCAACCTTCATTCCATCTTCAGGTTTCTTTTTCTGATTAACGGCATATCAACCTTCATTCCATCTTGAGGTTAGTTTCCTTGATCAATGGCATATCAACCTTCATTCCATCTTGAGGTTAGTTTCCTTGATCAACGGCATATCAACCTTCATTCCATCTTCAGGTTTCTTTTTCTGATTAACGGCATATCAACCTTCATTCCATGTTGAGATTTCTGTTTCTGATCATTGGCTTATCAACCTCCATTCCATCTTAAGGTTTCTTTTTCTGATCAACGGCATATCAACCTTCATTCCATCTTGAGGTTAGTTTCCTTAATCAACGGCAGATCAACCTTCATTCCATCTTGAGGTTACTTTCTTTAATCAACGGTATGTCAACCATCATTACATGTAGAGTTATCTTTCTTTGATCAACGGCATATCAAAATTCATTCGATGTTGAAATTTCTTTCTTCGATCAGCGGGATATCATCGTTTATTCTACGTTGAGGTTTCTTTCTTCGATCAACGTCATATAAATATCCTTTCGTTGTTGAGGCTTGTCTCTTAGATCAACGACATATCCACCTTCATTTCTTGTTGAGGTTTATTTCTTTGACCAACGTCATTTAAAACTCCATTCCATGTAGAGGTTTCTGTTTTCGATCAGCAGCATGTCAACCTTCATTACATGTATAGGATTCTATCTTCGATCAACGGTATAATAACCTTCCTTTTATGTAGAGTTAGCTATAATTTTTTTTCATGTGGTTTCCCTCGGTAATGCAAGCGGAAACTGAATATTTGTGTAATTATTTTTCTATGAAAACTAAATATTTTACCATTTTTTTTTTTTTGCGTCGCGATATTTGGGAAGCCTGACTGAAAGAAAGTTATATCTACGGCCCAAACAAACTAACATACGACAAACATCTTTTTATGCTGCTACATTGAAATTCCCACAAGAATATGTGTTTATGATTTATTTCTTCTCCTGTGAATTTATTTTCGGTAAAAATTTGTTATATATTCGTTTGAACTAGTTTTGGCATTTGTCTTACATACTTAATAAACTGTGAATGTCGACACATAAACTATATATATATATATTCATATACTAATACATATATGTGTGTGAGTATATAATCTATATAAATATATAATATATATATATAAACTGTATATAGACTATATAAATTTTTATTTCTAGTCGATACAAATCGGATAAAAATTTTAACACATATTAAATTAATCTAAATTAAGTTGCTACAAATTTCAAAAATTGATGCTTTTCATACATACGTGGTGCATACGATAAGTTTCCAGACTTTTTTCGTATGGGCACTTTTATTGATAGTACACACATGAAACTCTAGTCCCCTTCGAAGTAATCTCCTCCGGCTGCATTGCACTTGTTCTACAGTTCCAACAACTTCTGGAAGGTCCCATGGAAGTCCTCTTGTGTGGGCGTGTCACTGACCTTCCTCTCAGCCTCTTTCATCCCCTCAATTGTCTCATAACGACAGCCTCTGAGCTTAGGGAATAACCAAAAGTCAGAGGGAGCAAGCTCTGGACTATAGAGAGGCTAAGAAACTGTCTTGATGCCCATCTTGGTCAAATAGTCTGTGACAAGGATGGAGTTTTGGACTGGTGTATTGTCCAGGTCGAAATGCCACTGAGCCGATTTGAAGAGTGTTGGCTTCTTCCCTCGGAATCTCTTCCTGAACTCCCTTCAAACCTCAACATAATAACCCTAACCTTTTTGCCAATAAACTCTGGTGTATTGACTTCCTTACTCCTCCTACACCTCTCGTCATCCCTCACTGACTCCCTGCCTTCCTTGAATCTCTTATGCCACTCAAAAACTGATGCTCGATTCATGCAAGATGGTCAAAAAGCAGTCTGAAGCATTCCATACATTTCTGTGGCAGCATTTTTTCCAAGTTTAAAACAGAATTCTATTGTATTTCGTTCTTCTAAAGTGTTCTCACGTCTAGATTGCATTTTTGAAATTCACCAGCTATGACAATCAGTCTTTAGTAGGGTGTATTCCAATTGCTGCTGTAGCTGTTGATTTGAACCTGAAATCATAAAATTTGGTCAGTCATCTCATAAGATGTATAGCAATAACATATTGAATTTTCAAGAGTCTACGACAATTTTAAATGCCCATACGAAAAAAGTCTGGAAACTTATCGTATGCCCCTCGTAAGTTATTTAATCCAGAATTCCGTTACTGAAAGTTCTGAATGTGTGTTATAAATATATGTTTGTTATACACAATAATTACGGTATATTATTTACTTATCATGCATGCCTTGAGGGGTCTAGGCTCTAGTTCTGGTGATATGAAGAGTGCAAAGTACTCTTTCATTGCCAATACTCCCAGGCCCACTTTGACTGGGAGAGGTGTTATCTTTTATTGTCTCATCTATAAGTGAAATATAATTATTTCAAAATCATTCCAATTCGATAGGACCGTTTGCAGAAAAGAAAGAAAGAAAGAAAGAAAAAGAACAAAGAAATTTAAGAGATAACCCCAGAAAAATATAAATGTGAATATATAATGAATGTCATTCCCTAACCTTTCCGCATAAAATATTCCTAGACGGGTTGATATGCCATTAAAATCAATCAAACTGATAATACGTCCAATTGCTTCGTCATGATCTATTGAATGTTTCCAACAGGTTCCAAATGGTAACCACTGAGTCGGGTCTTGATTATTGGGGTGAGAACATGATTACAAGTCCTAAAAAAAAGCGAATGAGGAAACTCTATTGACAGTGAGCTTGGAGCATTCCATTCTTTTTTTTTTTTTACACACACTTAACAAAACCTCCTCGGAATAGTCCAAGATCACTCTACTGAAAACAAACCTGGTTGGCATAGGCTGTATCCCCATCAAAGGGACAAGACTGCCAAGAAAAAAAATGTCCTGGGCATGACACTAAACTGCATTTGATATAGAGGCTCCTGTTTGGATACCTGGAAAGCGTGGAGTACCCTTTCAATGCATTACTCCCAGACTGACTCTGATGCGAAATATAATACCTGTCAGGGTCCTAGCTATGTAGAAAAAACTAACAACTTAAGAAACAACTCCGCAAGGCATAAAATAACCCCTGAGTGATTGAGATACTGTAAAAATCTATCAATTAGGTAATCCATAAAACAGTGGGCAAATTATTTGTATTTGATAGGAATACTTGAACCCATTTCTATTTCTAACAATTCAATTAAGTCATTTGTTGCATACTGATTAAATGTAAAACAATTCTATTTGACCAATAGATAGGACCCATTTAGGTGCTATCACTGCAGGCTAGGGTGAACCTGGGAGTGATGCCAATGAAGGGATAATATGCATTCCTCAAAGCTCCAGCGAGCTTTAACTGGACCGTACTTCTCTTTATATTGTCTGCAGAGGAAAGACAAATAAAATCATCTGATTATTGATATAGATTATGATCAATATGACTTTTTCTTTGATGGTCGACTTTTCACGAAGTTTGGTTTGTTTGTTTGTTTGTTTGTGGTGTATCAACCGTTGTAGGTTATTTAATGCCAAATCCATTTTTATACAAATAAATAGTTCTTATCAAACAATTCAATTTAGTATAAATATATACAGTTTAATTGTCAAAAACATTTTTATTTCAAGCTATTCAGTTTAGTCAAACAGTTCTATTTCAAACAACTCAATTTAGTATAAGTATAGTTGTTGTTTACACACTGTTAAATGTCAAAACAGTTCTATTTCAAACAATTCAGTTTAGCGTAAGTACAGTTTCAATGTCAAAAAAAGTTCTATTTTAAACAATTCAGTTTAGCATAAGTACGTTGTTTAAATGTCAAAACAGTTCTATTTCAAACAATTCAGTTTAGCGTAAGTACAGTTTCAATGTCAAAAAAAGTTCTATTTTAAACAATTCAGTTTAGCATAAGTACGTTGTTTAAGTGTCAAAACAGTTCTATTTCAAGCAATTCAGTTTAGCATAAATACGCAGTTTAGTTCTATTTAACCCGTAGATAGAACCCTGTCAGGTGCTACGACTCCGGGCCAGAGTGGACCTGGGAGCCATGGCAATGAAGGGGTACCCTGCATTCCCCAAGCCCCAGCATTGCCGGAGCTTCACCATCTGATTGTTTAGTCTCATATCCAGGACAGTCGTTGTAGGGGGAGTCTTACCCCTCTGCAGAGATCCAGTAGATGTATTCGATATCCACTCCCCACTAGAGCCGACTGGTCTCTCAATTAGCTGAACTTGAACCCTGAGAGGTATATATGAAGTGACCGTCTTCACACATGTTCAGCCGATTTTCAATTAAGGCTGTTACACTGAAATAAAATCAGTCTTTTTAATGTCTGTATAGATTCGGTATTTCGATGTTTATTTAGATCCTCATCAGTTATGTATTATTTTTTATCGTTTCAGGTTGCGTTCAGGTATCAGTATCGGATTTGGACAGAATGGAAGTGTAAGAACCAGACAGTGCAAATTAAAAGCGTTTCCGAAGATAAGCGGAGTCTCCCAGCCATCATCTCAAACCGAAGAAATAACTCGAACGTCACCACTGATGCACCGGCTAGTCTTGGTCCCAGCCTGCCAATGTGGTGTACGCTGAGTAGCCAGACCATCCTACCCCACCCCCACTCACGACGGCGAATATCCACCAACGCCGCAACGCCGATGCTGCCTCCATCACGACGACGACCACCACCACTGCCGCCGCCGACATCTTGCCCGTGCCTCCACCCCCTCCCCCTCCGGAACCCACGCCACCTCCCCACACACTCTGCTCTGCCGCCATTACGACCACAACTAACACCTCCACTATCAACAATTCAAATACCGTTTCCTCGTTTTCATTCTCTCCCTCACCCTCACCGAAAGGCCGGAGGGTGCCCCCTCAACAACTTGCCATTAATACCACGAACTCGGCACCAACACACCGGCGGGATTTCGGCCGGGTTAAGATAGACCTATTGCATGGTGGTGTTGGCAGCTGTCCAGGGGGCGGTCGTCGGAGACGAGACTCCCCTCATGAGGCGGCCCTCGGCAGCAGTGGGACTCTGGGCTCAAATAACTACGAGTTGCATCTTTGGCAGCAGAAATATGATGGTTCTCTTGAGAAGCCTATACGACACTGTTCTTTAGCGAATAATTTAGCCATGTGAAAGAAAGAAAGAAAGAAAGAAAGAAAGAAAGAAAGAAAGAATATGTTCAAGATTGGTAGGAAAGAAGAAATCAAATAGTCTAACTGAAGAAAGAAAGAAAGAAAGAAAGAAAGAAAGAAAGAAAGAAAGAAAGAAAGAAAGAAAGAAAGAAAGAATGTGTTCAGGGTTGGTAGGAAAGAAAAAAGTCAAGTAGTTAAAATGATGCGAGTGAGTGAGTGAGAGAGAGAGAGAGAGAGAGAGAGAGAGAGAGAAAGAGAGAGAGAGAGAGAGAGAAGAAAGAGGTCGGAAGAATGTGTTAAAAGAAAGAAAGAAAGAAAGAAAGGAAGGAAGAAAGAAAAAAAAAAGAATATATTCTAGAGTGGTAGGAAAGAAGAAATCAAAAAGTTTTATTGAAAAGAAAGAAAGAAAGAAAGAAAGAAAGAAAGAAAGAAAGAAAGACTATGTTCAGGGTTGGTAAGAAAAATATGTCAAATAATTGAAATGATGAGAGAGAGAGAGAGAGAGAGAGAGAGAGAGAGAGAGAGCGCGCTAGGAAGAATATGTAAAAAGAAAGAAAGAAAGAAAGATAAAACGAAGAAGAAAAAGTGAGAAAAAAGAAAAAATGACTGGAACCAAAGATAGCTGGAAAAATCAAAGAAAGAAAGAAAGAAAGAAAAATGATTGGAAGTTTGGAGCGTATAAAAAGAGAAGGATGGATGAAAAATGAGAAATTACCGAGAAAGAAAGAAAGAAAGAAAGATAAGAGATGAAAAATAGACGAAAGAATCATGGTCAAAGAAAGAAAGAAAGAAAGAAAGAAAGAAAGAGAGGGGAAGAATGAGAAAAAAAAACAGAAAAAGGAAAGAAAGAAGCAGAGAAAAAGTGTGAAGGGAAGGAAGCAGGAGAAAGAAAGAAAAGAAAGATGAAAGAAAGAAAGACAGCAAGAAGGACAGAAAATTAAAAAAAGAGTAAAGATCAAGAAAGCAAATACGAACATTGGGTAATAAAAAAATAAAATAAAGGCAAAAAATCAGTTCAGAAAAATCAAATGGACACACAAACGCACACACACACACACACACACACACACACACACACACACATACATATATATATACGCGAGGAAAATGCTGGTAATGAGCAAGACGAAAAATTATACTTTTAACGCAAATTATCTTATGTTTGCCACTGATATAACAGGGGTCACACAAGTTCTATTTCAAATCCCTTAAGTCATAAAAAAAGAATATATATATATATATATATATATATATATATATATATATATATATATGCTCAAAAAAGTGGAAATAATTTTTTAATTAAAAATGACAATTATTTAAAAAGAATATATCACACGTCAAAAACAATTTTAAAAAGCTTTAAAAAAATAACTGAAAATACAAACAGGACAAACAAAATAAAACAGGGACTAAAATTTATACTCCCTCCCCCCCCCAAAAAAAAACATAAAAAAACAAACACTTGCTTTTGGTAAAAAAAACAAGACGTTTATTTGAGAAGATATTGGGGGTGGAAATTTTTCCACTGGAGGGGAAAAAAGAAAAGCAAAACAACAAAAAAACATTATTTTCAAAGAAAATATTTAAACTGAAACTTCTAAAAGCAACAAAAAAAAAAAGAAAGAAAAAAGAAAAGAAAAAACATGAAACAAAAAACAAGAAAATTACTTTTTTGATGTTGAATGAATTGGCGTTGTTTTTCTGTTCAGAGAAATTGCAAGATTTGTAGTGATAATCAAAAAATATTTATTGTGTACATTTGAAAATGAATCTCTGGAATCAGACTAAAGGCTATTTTGTCTTCACTTCTTTTATGTCTATAAGTGAAATACCAGGGTTTGTCAGAAGCTTTGCAATAGTTTGGTACGTGCCAGTTTGCAGTGCTTATATTACGTGACCGAAGCAATTCAAGTCATGGAAGGTATACATGGTTGGTCGTAGTGTGGTAGATGGTGCGCTAATACCTTGTGCATTGTTTCATTCTATGTGTGATTTGAAAACTGTACAGATGAATGTGGAACTTAGTCTTACTTGAGAAGTTAGACTTTCCAAGTTCGAAATGGGCCATAATATCACATATAACATAGCCATACATGAATATGCGAAACGTACATAGAATGTTTGTAACATATATACATAGAACATTGGAATCCCAAAACACGAAAAACACTTACAACTTCTTAGTTCAGGTACGAAACTTTTTATTACCTTTGAGTTTAAAGGTTCTTCGACATAAGGAAAGAGATACACATTCTTTTTATTCTGGCTTTTTCATCTGCCCCCCCCCCAACACGTGTGGCACCCGCCACAAGGCCTCGGCGAGCAAGCAAAAGTCACCCTTCTTCTTCGGACCACAAGACACAACTCAACTGACTTTTTCAAAATCCCCAAAATCCTCCGCGCGCGCTTCCGGTGCATGACGTCATTCACATCCCCTTGTCCTGGGATTTTTATTTTGACATCTGTGAACGACACATCCTCCCCGCGCGCGCGTTAACACCTGCGCTCAAGTTTGCACCTAACTAACCCATGTGCTGAGCCGAAAGGTTCTTAGCCTAACTAAACCCAAAGACAAGATATATAAAACGAAATCCCTCGGCCATTATATTACACACAGAAGCAAGCAAAACATTTGTTGTGCGAAAAGTTAAGGTTCAGTTTATCACAGTACAGTTATCTCGACGATTAGGTAAGGTCAGGTAGACCTAAAACTGTTTATTCCGAGGTCGTAACGCAGTAGATGCACATGGAGAGTATCAGGCGAGTTGAGCATTTCAAAGTCCAGTGTAGATCATTAACTTTACGGCCTTTGCAAAAGAAATTCGAAATTGTGCCACACGTTACCAAAATATTGCAAAACTTTTGTTCTCATCACTTATAATTTCAATAAAATGATTAAAAAAGACACTATTTAAAATATTGACACTCACGATACACAGTTTTATAAAGAAAAATTTGAAGTTTAAAAAAACTTCAGCTGACTCGATGTGCGTTTCAGATCATCTAAACAAAAGTTCCACAACCCCCAACCAGCGAACCACGTACAACCGTCGACGCCTATTCCTGCGGCTCGACACCCAACCTTTAATTATTTCTCTTCGTTTTTTGATGTTGACAATGAAGTACAATTACAACACCATTGATCTTCTGTGCTCAGAAGTTTCTGGTTTGCCATATCCTCGATTTCTTCCACCCGGATGATTCCCTAACTTTTTCACCCTCACCCAGCAAGTGTTGAAAATGTTTGTTTCTATATACGTAGAGCATTCAATGTGTCCAGACTTTTTTTTGTCCAGGCATTTAAAATTGTGGTAGACTCTTGAAAAGTCAGTATCTTATTACTATACATCTTATGAGATGACTGACGAATTTTCATGATTTCAGGTTCAAATGAACAGCTACATTGGAATACACCCTTCCAAAGCCTAATTGTCACAGCTGGTGAATTTCAAAAATGCAATCTGAACGTGAGGACACTTTAGAAGAATGATAAGCAATAAAATTCTGTTTTAAACTTGGAAAAAATGCTGCCACAGAAACGTATGGAATGCTTCAGACTGCTTTTGGAGCATCTTGCATGAATCGAGCATCAGTTTTTGAGTGGCACAAGAGATTCCAGGAAGGTGGGGAGTCTGTGAGGAATGATGAGAGGTGTAGGAGGAGTAAGGAAGTCAATAGACCAGAATTGATTGGCCAAAGTGTTAGGGTTAGGATTACTGTGTAGTGGTTTTGAAGGATTTCAGGAAGAGATTCTTTGGGAAGAGGTCAGCACTCTTCAAATCGGGTCAGTGGCATTTCCATCAGGACAATGCACCAGTCTACAACTCCATCCTTGTCACAGACTATTTGACCAAGATGAGCATCAAGACAGTTCCTCAGCCTCCCTATAGTCCAGACCTTGCTCCCTGTGACTTTTGGTTATTCCCTAAGCTCAGAGGCTGTCGTTATGAGACAATTGAGGAGATGAAAGAGGCTGTGACGAAGGTCATTGACACGCTGACACAAGAGGACTTCAATGGGGCCTTCCAGAAGTTGTTGGAGCGGTAGAACAAGCGCAATGCAGCCGGAGGAGATTACTTCGAAGGGGACTAGAGTTTCATGTGTGTACTATCAATAAAAGTGCCCATACGAAAAAAGTCTGGAAACTTATTTAATAATCCTCATAGCTCTTTGAACATGAATTATGCCAAGTGTGTGCTACATTTATAACTGTCAAATCATCTCTTGTCTGATGTGCTCTTTCTGTGAGCCTCTTCATCTAACCCTGATATCAAATCTTTTTGTGATTGCAAATAACATCAGATGTCTCGTTCATAAATTATGATTGTTAACTTGTAAATTTAACTGTTATTTTTTCTGTTTTTTAAGACCGCTACTCTGGGCCGGCCCGGGGTAAACTTCGCAACCCTCGGGCTAAAAACTTTTAGACCTCTTAATCTAAACTAACTGAAAGAGAAGAGACAAAAAATTTGACTTGGGAGCATTCCAAAAAGGACTGGGTCGCAACCTGTAAGATATGGACTTCCTGGTGGGTAAAGAGGATGTTGGAATATACTTCAAGAATATACAACAAGGGAACTATAGGTTTTTAGCTGTAATAAAAGATCTGGTGCTTCTGAAAGTTTTAATTAAAAAAAACTTTAAATCTTTCTCAAAAAATGTGTATCGTGAGTGTTTGTATCTTTTATATTTAAAAAGTCTTTAGAACCATTTCTTTATAGACATCTTGCATTATGTCAGCACAAAAATTACTTGCCTTTTTTTGTGATTTTGATCTTGCATACATATTTTGAAATCCAGAAGGTGAAAGCGCAAGTTTACTAAGGTAAATATGTGCCAATAGATGACTGCAAAAATCTCGTGAAGGAAAAGACCAGGATGGAAAGCATTTATCACAATAAAAAGATTTACTCACGGCAAAGCTAGACAAGACCCTAAGTGTCAATCTCTTCAACAGCAGCGTTCTACCTGTGATGTTATACGCAAGCAAAACGTCAGCAATAACGAAGAAGGAAGATCAGAGACTAGTTACGACACGAAAGGCTCGGGAAAGATCCATGCTGGACATATTATTGCGTAAACAAATCTGTACTGCGAGAGCTGGAGAGTGAAACGGAGTGAAGGATGTGATTGCGGACTACCGAAAACAGCAGTTCCGCT
Organism: Sepioteuthis lessoniana; assembly: GCA_963585895.1. Lineage (NCBI taxonomy): Eukaryota > Metazoa > Mollusca > Cephalopoda > Myopsida > Loliginidae > Sepioteuthis > Sepioteuthis lessoniana. The sequence continues at coordinate 6,730,729 of OY757927.1, forward strand.
AGGAAACAGGTAAGTTTCACAAACAAGTGGAACTCTGCAATTGTCTAGTGATATCCGAGAGACGGTAAATAACCACTTGGAAGACCTTCATGATGATCAGATATTAACTGATTCGGGCTAATATGGAAAAGGGGGAGATTGGGGCTTATAGTATTGATTTCACTGTTTATCCTTAACTTTTATACAATCAAATTAACTAAAGAAGAACAATGTCAAACAACTTTATTGATATTATATACATATGTTGTTGAAACAAAACAACTAAGCCTTTATCTGACCATGACCCTAGGGTTAGAAATGGTTTCGACACCAATGCATCATGACCTCTAATCCAGAATAATTTACAAAGCTATCAGACTTTGTTTGTTTTCTGTCATATTGTATGAATACCAGATCAAGATACAGCAACTTCGTTTGATCCTTTTTTTATCAAACATAAACACATTGTTTACTGGGCGACGAAACTGTTTATATTTCACATAGCGTTTTTACCCTCGAGAAAGGTGTACATCTAATTGTCCTTCCAGTTAAGGATAAACAGAAGGGTAGACTGAATTCTTTAGGCTTGGTGTGGCAACCGGTCTTGGAGAATGAAAACTCTGAATTAAACTTAAAAATAGGCCTTGTGTCGCATCATGCTCATGCCGAGGTGTTGGTAAGTATATATACATATTGTTTACATACGAGGGTCGTCCAAAAAGAAACATTTTTGTGGTGACAACACACTACTGCTTCTTATAAAACTAATAAAAATCTGAATTAGTTTTTCTAGTTTCATTAGAAGTGTAGAAGTGTTGCCATGACAAAAATATTCAGCAATCGCCCTTCTTTCTCAGTGGGGCTTTGAACATTTTGAAAGCAGGAAAATCTGAATTAGTTTTTCTAGTTTTATAAAAAGTGGTAATGTGTTGTTGTAACAAAAATTTTCAGGTATTCTCTTTTTTGTGTGAAACTTAGAACTTTGAGATCGAGTCTTATATATATATATATATATATGGGGGGGTGAATAACGTTACGTTCACGTTAGTGAACGCTTGTAATATTAATTAAAGGACAAACCACGATATGAGAGGAAATAGAGATATATTCTCAGGAAAAAGTATATACAATAGAGAGACTATTAGTAGACAAGAACATGGGATTAGTGAATACAGAATAAAGATATAGTCCAACGATAGTATTGGCTTCCGTTATTACAGTAGTAAGTAAGGTGATCTAGTGCGATCTCCAGTCTCCAAAGCCCTAATACTATTCCTATAAGAAGCTGCTCTTCACCTTCTAGTCTGCCCTGGTATTAGTAGCTACTGCTATATATGGCAGATGGACTAGTTCATTGTGTGGAAAAAGGTGGGTGATACCCAACAAACAGCCCGAATAAGTGAGCAGTCGGGGAAAGAGGAGTAGTCTTCATTTGACTATCTTACCTATAGCTAGACTTATTTATTAACCCATTTATGCTTATAAAACTTTTTTTTATTGATTTAGTAACTCTTACCCTTCAACAAAATCCCATTTTCTCTATGTGGGCAACTCGACTGAAAATTCTCTCTGGTATTCATGAATAAATATTATTAACAAAAAAAAACTTTATATTATTCAGAACTTTATTGAAATGAAAAATTCATTTAATAATGTAAGATTTGAATTAGCTGACAACATGATTGGTTGTTTGTTTGGGTTTTATGGCATATCAACCTTTGTAGGTCATTTAACGCCAAATTCTGTCTATAAATACATACATATTCAACCAAAGATTTCAAAACGAATATTAAGGTAGTTAGTAGGATTTCATTTGTTTGCACAAGATTAACCAGTTTTAAGATGTCATATTTTTTGTACAATTCTGTCTCTCTCAAGAAGGACTGAATGTCATCTATTTTGACATTCTCGAACAGATCGGTTAAGTTATTTACTTTGAAATGTCGCTTTCAGATAACAGCGAAAGTTCTGGATTCTATCAGAATGTGTTTAACCGTGCAAGTTGTCTGGCAGGTTGAACACTGTGGTTGTAGTTCCTGTTTCAAAATGAAAGAGCGAGTAAGCCTTGTATGACCAATTCGCAATCGGGATATAACAACTTGTTCTCTTCTTGATTTTCTCGATGCTGGTCTCCACTCTCCTAAGGTGGGCTGAATTTGGAAGAGTTTATGAAACTGAACGTAAGCGAGACAGTGAAATTCCCGAGCGGAATTTGAGCCCAAGATCTCAATAATAAGTTGTTAATTCAGTGATATTCATTTGAATTTGATGATAAGATGATAATATCAGAGGATAGTTGAAATAACGTTCTAATTCATTCAAGTTCAAACAACTAATTTTTTTAAACTGGTTCTCTATACGGAATTCTGTGTACTCAAACGTAACTCCTGATTTTAGATCCCTTCAATTGATTTTCAATCAAAATATGAGATTTACACCGTTATCATAGCAAGTGACCAATCTTATTGTGTTATTTGAACTTTCCAAGAAGTGTGTAGTAAATAATATCATATTGGCCGAGCATCTAGAGTGTTTGCCAATGGCTTGTGAGACTGAGGTTCAATCCTAGGTCGAGTCACATCAAAGACTCTAAAGATGGTACTTGATGTCTCCTTGCTTAACACTCAGCATTATAAGGTATGTATCAAGGGTAAAGTGAAGCAATCTAGGGAAAGAAGTAGCACCCTCCCTTACATCCCGGTGTTGTAGCTAATAAAAAGGGAGCCTTCGGGTCGTCTTCGACTACGGTCGCCAACTTTGCTTTTAACTTATACAGTCAGCATTTTCTCTTTTAAACATGTTTGATTAAATAAAACAGACACTTTGCTTCTGCCTGTTTTATACTTGATCCGTTCTAGTCTTTGTATGAATCGTTTGACATCTGGATGGAATGAATTCAAAAAAGAGTCATGTTTTTCTTTTGCAACTTCGGCCCCAGGAAAAACAAGTGGGAAAAAATTTATGGAAGAGAAAAACTTTACAGTTAAAGGCATTTCGGAATGCGACTGCTACATTCGAAATTGATCTTGTTTAAGGAAGGTTTGATAATCTCTATATAGAGAGCTTCAAGAATTTGGAGTTTTTGTTCGGGGTTTTTTTCTTGAGAAAGGCATGAATCTTCTTATCCCCCAAGCTATAGGTCAAATAGTATCACTGCTGTTCTTCTGTAAGGATACCTTTAGCATTAAATAACCCATAAAGATTGATATACCATTAAACAAGGAAACCAAACCAACCAGGGCGGTATTCTCGTGGTGTAATGGTTAAAGCAATGGACTGCGGAATCGTAGTTAACAAGTTCGAACTCCAGTCACGCTATTACGTTCATTTTCAGGCAAATACCCTTGGGAAAGGTATGAAAACCCTTATCCTTCCAGCTATGGGATAAATAGTACCACTACTGTTCTTCTAGGAGAATGGCTTTGGCATTAAATAACCAATAAAGGTTGATATACCCTTAAACAAGGAGACTAAACCAACTAAACCACACTTGATTGCATATACAAACCAAAACAAATTTAGAGTTGTTGTTGGATTTTTCTTTCTTTTTGTAAAATGGAGATGTTTTTGATTAAAATTTTTTGGAACTAGTGTTGGATAAGTGGGGTGTTTTCCCGCCTACACTTTATATATATCTATATAACTCATCATTGTTTTTGTCATTTCACTGTTCTTCCCACTAAGATGGCTCCAGCTGGAGTTGAAAGTACCTAAGAAAAATATAGCACCTTTTTTAATTCATTCCATCCAGATGCCTGATGTCAAAAGTGTCATACGAAGACTTGAACAGATCAACTATAAAATAGGCAGAAGGGAAGTATCTGTTCTATTTCATGAAACTCATCCCCCATATATATATATATATATAATATTATTTTGAATTAAGTTACGAGATAACAGTGTAGAATTCACTGGAAAGTCGAAGCAATGTTCTAAATAGTTTAAAACTGGTAATCTGTAGCAAAGAATCCTGTTTACGGTTGGACGAACTTCTGACTCTGGATTCCTGCAATTGATTTGAAATCTCAGTTAGTGTTGGGTATCACCTACCTTTTCAGCATAATGAGCTGTTCTATCTGCCATATATAGCAGTAGCGGAGATCAGTCTGAGAATAATCCTACGAGTCAGACCAGAAGAGCCATTCCTATTGTTGAAGTATATCATTACTCTATCACTAATCCTATGTTCTTATTACTAACAGTCTCTCTCTCTCTTGTAAATACTCTTTCCTGTAAATATAACTATTTTCCTCACATATCGTGGTTTTTCTTATAATTACTACTACTTGTGTTCACTAACCGGAACACAACAGTTAGGGAATGATGCCATTATTGTTAGCAACTTTATTGGGATAGCTCTAGCATTGTTTTCTGACATAATGCTATTATTACATCGAGCAGGGATATCTCATTTCTTTTTGGGGTTGGTAGTAATTCTATAATCTTTCCCAGCTGTTTCTGGTCTTTCCTTGCATCCAGAATGACGCGGGACTCAACGAAAATGCTAGCAATATCAACTTAACAAATAAAACATGATGAATTTAGCTCACAGACATTGGTTCCACCTGAGTTATGCTTTACCTATTTTCCAACCCCTCCGCTTGGGCAGGATATGACACAAAGTCAATTTTTAAGCGGAGTTTAACAGGTTTGAATTCAGAGTTTTCCTTCTACTAGACTAGTTGCCTAACCAAGGCTGAAGAACCTAGTCTGTCCTACTATTTACCCATAGCTGGAAGGAGAATAATTGGATTCATACCTTTCCCAAGGGTATTAGTGCGATGTGAAATGCAATCAGTCAGGTCCAGGATTTGAACTCGTGTCGCCGTGTTCATTTCCTACGACGATAACAATTACACCACGGTCACCTGAGTTATGCTTTACAGTCCTCGGGTTGAAAAGGTTGGGGACAGCTTTCATACAACGATCGACAATATTTCGCATATCATCAGGACCAAGGTATAGCGTCAAAAATCTTTTCTCCTACGAAAGCTGCATCCAAAAGAGGTTATGGGCCCGGTCTTTGGTCGACAAGTGGAATCGTCCCCGAAACATCTTGATTCCTGGAGAAACCATTTCTGCAAAGTTATATTGCCGGGAAGTCAACAGAATGCACCCCAGAACTACAAGATTATCAAATCAAAAACAATATCCGATCACATGTCTCATAAATGACTCAACAGGGTACAAAGTATGACACGTGGCCAAAGTGCGTGCAACAAGGTCAAAGATAGCTGCGGTCATGTGAACAGCATCATGTAGGCGTCAGTTTATTCCAACTCTTCAATTTGGCAAAGTGGAAAAAGTACTACTTCAGAAAAGGATTCCACGAGATAATTCCGTGTAAAATAAGGACTTCAAAACCATTGATCATTCCCTTCTTAATAAGAACTTTAAAATTCTGATTATTCCCTTCCAAATAAGAATTTGAAAACCTTTGATCATTCCCTCCAAAATAAGAAGTTGGAAAGCATTGATCATTCCTTTCTAAATAAGAACTTGAAAACTATGACCGTTCCTTCCAAAATAAGAATTTGGGAAGTATTGATCATTCCCTTCAAAATAAGAACTTGAAAATTTTGATCATTCCCTTCAAAACAAGAACATCAGAAAACTTGATTAATTTTTTCTTAATAAGAATTAGAAACTTTAGATCATTCCCTTAAAAATAAGAACTTGAAAACTTTGATCAATTCCTTCAAAATAAGAACTTCAAAACCTTTGATTATTCCATTCTAAATAAAAAAAAATTGAAAACTTTGATCATTTCCTTCAAAATAAAAACTTGAAAATTTTGATCATTCACTTAAAAATACGAATTTGAAAATTTTTTGATCAATCTTTTCTGAATAAGCATTTGAAATGTTTCAAATTTGAAACCATGGTGAATAACAATTAATTTCTTGCAAATTATTCGGATTTGATAGAAATACTTGAAAACTTGATAACCTACAAAATATCTTTTCGATCAGAAGAAACTACTATATAAAGACCAACTCTGACTCGAAGGGATTGTATCAATTAAAGTCCCATCTATGAGTTGAATATATCTTTTTGCAAATTATTAGCATTATAAGTGATGTACTCCTATGGACCCCCACATACGGCCGGGCAAAAGCAGGACGACCAGCACGAACATACATTCAGCAGCTATGTGAGGATACGGGATGTAGCCCTGAAGACCTGCCAGAGGCGATGAACGATAGGGACAAGTCGCGAGAGAGGGTCAGGGATATTCGTGCTAACGGCACGACATGATGATGATGATTGTTTGATAAAGATAGACTCTTGAGACCATATAATCGAGTATAAATTATTATTATCATATAGAAACATTTTAAACGATATTAGTGTGAGCAAATTATTGATATTAGATAAGAATACTAGAAAGTGGTTGTGTGTTGCCACGACGAATATGTTCAGCTATGACTCTTCTTTCTAGGTAGGTTTAGAACTTTGTGAACGACCCACTTATATATATATATATATATATATATATATATATATATATAGCCTCTTACAATAATAAAGATTTGTTAAACCAAAGGTCTGAAATATTGAACGTCTGCAAGCACAAAAGAAATTGGGTCCTCTACAAATATTTTTTTTACCTGCCATTTTATTCCATGCTTTCATTAAATTTTTAATTAATTAACTTAATTTTTGTACGCATCTTTTATCCCATTATTTTTTTAATATGCTAATGTCCGATGTGAGGTTGTTTTTTTTGTGGGGGGGTACTATAAATATAGTTTTCTTTCCATACTTCTTTAGTCGGGATTAGGTACCCTGAGGAGTCGCTTAGGCGAAACTATAGTTGGTTAGTTCCTGACTCACTAAATAATTATCGTTGCTATTTTGCTCTACTTAGTATTGAGCACTTTTTGCATTGTAGCTTAGCAGCCCTAACGGTGTTTTTTTCTTTTGCCCAACCAATTGCGTGACTTTTGATTTTTTCCAATTGGTATGACAAGGTTGGCCTTTTCTTTTTTTTCCAACATATATTTTCCCCCCTTGACAGTGATTCGTTGTATATTTTCATCTTCAAATCGCTTGCCGGATTTTTTTTACCATAAGGGCTATTATTTTATATATATATATATATATATATATATATGAACGTGGGTTGTTCATATACGCACATACACACACACAGCGTCAATAAATTAAGAAAAAGACGAATAGCTCATAAAAGAAAAAGTGAATTTGGTAATAAATTGGTACAGGTAATCGTGAAAATCCTGTAACACCATGACACCAAATAGAGGTGTGTAACGTTGCTTCATCGATCCGGCACCATCTCGAATATCAATAGGCGTTACACTTCTCAAAAACAAGACGGACCCGTTGCTTCCAATATCAAATGTTTATTTCTGACTGTAACACTTCATACAGCAGTGGGCCATCGCAACATGAGAGAAAGATAGATTAAAAGGTATACTGTTGTTACATGGAAACGTTATCAGATACATGGGTGGTAGACAAAAAATATCGACAGCGCTTTCCTCACCCAACCAATCCTGCCCTCTGTGGGCTCTTATCTCTCAACTTAACCGACTGTCTCTGCCTCTGAATTCTGAACTCAACTGACCAACTGAAATCACTTCTAAAAGTCTCTGGCTTATACAATAAATTACTTCATTCTCTAATGATATAAGAACACATTTCATTAAATGTCTTTCCATACCTGATAGCTAAATCAGCTGTCATTGAATTCAAAATGCGTTTATTTTAAAAATATAGCCTACTACGATTTCAAAACAGAACCTGTTATGACAAGCTGACTGTTTTCCCATATCATACGACATGTACTCATATATGTCCTTCGCATGCGACCTACACTTCCATTCAAAGTTTTTAGCTAACTTACAGTCTATTAATACAAATGAAATAATTAACTAATATAATTAATTATCAACCGTAATAATATTACGATCCTTTCATCACACCAATTCAATTAATCCAACGTTAACATCAATTGCCGCTTTAATACGGGGTCAGAAGCAATAACATTCCTGGATCAGATGATCGATTATAGACATAGTGCTGGTTATGGAGAACTTGATAGATTGTATAGCGTTATAGGAGTGTTTCGACTGACTACGCCCCATATGTAATTATCCCGTGAATTGAGGTCTGGTGAGCTAGTCGACTATGTGTCTGGGAAAACCTGATCATGGAGATTGGCATGCGTCCACGCTTGGGTTGTCTTAGACTTATGAGACATTGCGGTTTTGTTGCAGCCTTCTGCCAAGTAATCTTTCTATCAAGGGCCTCACAACTTTCTCCAACAACTCTGTGTAGACAGTGGAGCTGATTCTCTTGCCCTGAGAAAAAAAAAAGTGATGTGAGATGACATCTCACTCGTTACTGACGATTCCTATAAGACCGTTGGAATCTTATTTGGGTCTCTGTTGTCGCTTCGGTTTACCTATTGGTCCTGATCAAACTAAAGCAACAAGTCTTTTGGGTTCTTTTAAACTTGTTTACATGGATATTGCGTTCTTTTCTCGTCACATCTGATATTAACAGACCCCTATGCATTACTTGTACAACTCTTCTGATTGAATGTCCGTGGGGGTCGATTATTTCTTGGACTGTTCGTAAAAAGTAATGCATTCTGGTGATATTAGGACCCTGGACATCTATTTTACGTTAGCCAGTCCAAATAATTAAGAGTTTATAGTTATAGTAAAAATTTAGAAAAATAAATTGTTTTATCTTTTTTTAATCCGATTATTTATAGAAGGATCTTCGTATACACAATGATATTAATATTATGCTTGAATTAATGAGACATTCACGTGGACAGCAAATAAATGTCCCCGTGGTGTAATGGATAAAGCGATGGACTACGGAATCGTAGGAAGCGAGTTCGTATTTCAGTTGCGCTATTACGTTCACTTTCGGGAATATAACCTTGGGAAAGGTATGAACCCCCTTATCCTACCAGCTATGGGTTAAATCGTACCACTACTCTTCTTTTGGAGAATTGCTTTGGCATTAAATAACCTACAAAGGTTGATATGCCATTAATCAAAGAAATAAATTTTGGGAGAAAAATTTTGTAAAAACTAAAAAACATTTACTATATTCCAATTCAAATAGAAGATTTGAAAGATCGATTTTCAAAGGCAATAGGCTTTTCTCACTCTATAAATAAGCGCAACTACCCTTTTCGATCTTAATTCTGGGGTAGGGAAAAAGTATAAAATATCAGTGGTCTGCTTCTTGGTTGAGGTAGTTGTATACCGATCTCAGTATCTTGTCTCCAAATTCTTCTTCGACCGATGGTCGTTCTTCTCGCTGCTATCTTCTTTACTGGAATAAATAAACAAGATGAAATTTTCAGTGCACTTTTATCTGTAATCATCTTTTTACTCCTTTCTATACACGTAACAAACATAGTTGGTTGGTATAACAACCGGGAATTAGCCACCGGACCATAGATGTAAAAGAAAAACTATACAAACTAAGGTATGTCAACTTCAGCGGTTCTGAGCCAACTAATTCAATTTCAAACAATTTTTGTAGCTTCTGGAACTTTTTAACTACTTGAATGAGATATTCCAATCTAAGACAAGCTCTCAAATTGACCTAAAAGGTCATGGTATAACAGTTAAACTTATTTATCATTAACGGTTTCCGCTTTCGAGACAACTGATCAAAATTTTTGTTAAATTATCAACACTGTTCACCAGTGGTCTGGGAGACCGGGTTTCAATCCCAGGTCGAGTCATACCAAAGACTCAAAAAATGGTACTTGATACCGCCTTGCATAGCACTCAGCATTATAAGGTGAGGATCAAGGGTAAAGTGGAGCAATGCTGAGAATGGAATAACGCCCTCTCACTACGCCTCGGTGTAGTAGCTATTGAAAAGGAAACCCTCGGGTTACCCTCGACTTTACTTTTTACTTAGATTCCAAATATAAGATTCACTCAATCTACTATTTAACAATAACACACAGACACACACACACATATATATATGTGTATGTGTGTGTGTGTGTGTTGAAATGATGGAGTGTCGTGAATCTAACAGTATGATAGAAATATGTGGAAAGTTGGGAAAATCAAACGCTTAACTCTAATTTAGATGCGTGATATTTCGTTCGTTTTATTCCATCAAACTTCCTCAGAGAGAAACCGTTTTCTGGGTGTTTCTATCAAGAAAAATTAAACTCGACTCATCACTACCCATATACATCCTACACATCTGCAAACACATAACAAATATGACCTACTTCAAATTTAAAAACAAATTCTACAAACAAAAATATGGCCTCCCCATGGAAAATCCTCTTAGCGGAGTATTAGCCAGTCTATTTCAAGAATTTTTAGAATCCGGCCCTTTTTAAAAACAGACTACCTAGCAACACCATATGTTTCAGATATATTGACGATATACTTATTTTCCTACCCCAAACATAAAAGTTTAAGAGATCGCAGAAAAACTAATCAATGTTGAACCCGCCATCAACTTCACCTATGAAAAAGAATCTAAGAACACCATACCCTTCTGGGACATCCTAATTATTAAATCTCATAACATTTTAACTTTTAAAGTCAATCGCAAATCCTCAAACAAAAGCGATTACATATATTTTCTACTCCCACCACAACAACAAAATCAAAACAGGACTCATAATCGGCTTTCAACTCAGAGCACTCAGAATATGTAACTTACAATACCTTGATGAAGAATTTGATTACATCAAATATTCCCTCAAAAGCTTTAAACAACCAAAATTTTTCATATTAAATGTTAGAAAAAAAACTCTTAAGATACACTCAATTAAACCAAAGAAAACCAACCCCACTATCTCCATCACCCATAGATCGATATCTCTACCCACGAACACACATAACATAGCACTCAACGACAAACAAACCAATTTAGGGATACCAATCATAAAAACCACATCACAACCCATTAAAAACCTCACACACATCTCAAAACGGGCCAACAACGAAACCACCTCTCACGCAGCCATATACTTCATCCCATGCAAAGATTGCTACAAACATTATATCGGCGAAACTCAACGCAATCTAGAAAAAATCCCGAAGATTACAAGAATCAGCGGTCATTTCCAAAACAAACCATATAAGACAATTTCCAGGATTTTACCAGATCTCACCAAACCTGGCTAACATCATACAAAACGAAAACAAAATCAGTATAGAAAATGGATAGAAAAGACATTTCTTCACTCTGTGCCACCATACTTTTGAGAGTTTTTTCCTCATCACTTTACCTTCCCCGTGTCTTACCCCAATTGCCACCTAGACACCAAAATATAGACAAAGTTCTTCGACATCACGTTATGGTCAATATCTTTCCACCAAACTAGATATGCTGAAACCCCTTCCCCCAACCTTTCCCTATTTCTTCCTATCAGCTCACTATAAACATTTCCACTTTCAACAAATACCTTTAATGAAACCTGATACATTTAACTTCAAACCTTTCCATACTTCTCCCTATCAGGTCGATAAAATCTATCTCCACTTTCACAACACAAGTCTTCAATAAAACTAACGAATCCAAAGATTTTCAACCCATCCCAACAACTCCCTAAAATCTATCTCCACTTTTTCAAAAAAAAATCTCAAGTGAAACCTGATACAATTGACTTTAAACCCTCCCTTTTTCCTGCTACACCTTTACCCCTCCACCATTTTATCATTCTCCTCAATTGCTTTTAAATAGAAAAACTCAATTTACGCTCACTGTCTGAAGAAGTTTGATGATATAAAACGAACGAAATATCACGCATCTGCATTGGAGTTAAGTTTTCAATTTATCCAACTTTCCATATATATCTATCATATATATATATATATATATACAAGGATCATTAAATAAGTTTCCAGACTTTTTTTGTATGGGCACTTATATTGATAGTAGACACATGAAACTCAAGTCCCCTTTCGAAGTACTCTCCTCCGGCTGCAATGCACTTGTTGTACCATTCCAACAACTTCTGGAAGGCCCCATAACGACAGCCTCTGAGCTTAGGAAATAACCAAAAGTCTCAGGGAGCAAGGTCTGGACTATAGGGAGGCTGAGGAATGGTCTAGATGCCTATCTTGGTCAAATAGTCTGTGACAAAGATGGAGTTGTGGACTAGTGCATTGTCCAGCTGGAAATGCCACTGACCCGATTTGCAGAGTGCTGGCCTCTTCCGACGGAATCTCTTCCTGAACTCCCTTAAAACCTCAATATAGTAACCCTAACCCTTTGGCCGATCAACTCAGGTGTATTGACTTCCTTACTCCTCTCACACCTCTCATCATCCCTCACTGACTCCCTGGCTTCCTTGGATCTCTTATGCCACTCAAAGAATGATGCTGGATTCATGCAAGATGCTCCAAAAGCAGTCTAAAACATTCCATACGTTTCTGGGGCATTTTTCCCTAGTTTAAAACAGAATTTTATTGCATATCGTTCTTCTAAAGTGTCCTCACGTCCAGATTGTATTTTTGAAATTCACCACCTGTGACAATCAGGCTTTAGTAGGGTGTATTCCAATTGCTGCTGTAGCTGTTGATTTGAACCTGAAATCAGAAAAATTGGTCAGTCATCTCATTAGATGTATAGCAATAACATAGTGAATTTTAAAGAGTCTACGACAATTTTAAATGCCTGTCCAAAAAAAGTCTGGAAACGTATTGAAGGTACCACGTACACACACACACATATATATATATATACACAAACACACACACACACACACACACACATATATATATATATATATATATATATATATATTGTAGATTACGATATTTATGAATAAAGAGAACTCAATATTGTTGATAGGGCATATATATTTAAGTCTGAATACCGTAAATACATTGTCAATAGCAGAGCTGCTACACAAAAAAAATATCATTTGACAATAGGAAATATGATCACAATGCAATATTTTTGGCAAATGTAGTACCTCGAAAAGTCAAGCCTAAAAACTACAGCGTAAACTTTGAAAGTAAGAAAAAACTCTATAATCATTGCCTAAAAGAAAAAAACCCGTAATCACGTTTACCGGCGAAACAAACTTCTAAATAAACGATCAGAACTTATATTTAAATGCAGGCATGGAAACGAATTCTGCTAAGCAATCTGAAAACTAACGAATCAAAATAATAATAGTAATAAGGCCTTATATTGGAGAGATGAATGATAAAGAAAGGCTATATGAGCAAAGAAAAGAAGGGGGAAGAGTGTTGTATTTTGACCTTCGACCCGAGCAAACATGCCCTAACAAAGTGATGCACCGTAAGGAAGTGACACATTCCAATGGCCAGTAACCGAAAGAGATCGCGTGGGTGGATTTGGCTGATGAAATGGGACAAGGTAAAGCCCATGATACACTCATAGACTGATGCACCGGAAGAGAGTGACTTGTGAACTGCATGACAGTTATTTTCCGCTTGATGACGATCAAGCATGCGATTTCAAAGATCGAGTGGGCGATCGAGTGGACGTTGAACTATTATATAACTCAGTCAAGACAGAAGTCAAGTGACAGTTCCAGTTCCAGTTAGAGTTGGAGACGGAGATAGAACAGATGTGGTAGGGAAAGCCACTCCAGGCCGAAGGGCCTTGAGGCCCTGATAAGTTGAGGTCCGGAGAAGATGCTGATAAGATGCAGTAAAGAAAGCCATCACCCAGCAGAGCGGGCCTCTGGGCCTCCGGTTGAGCAGCCCTGGAGAACGAGAAAGACACAACGCTGACGGCCATAACGGTAGGGTCAAAATATTACAGTTTATGTTCGGTCTTCAACTCCCTCTTACACGCAAACCTCGAGTAACCCTTTTCGAACCATTACAAATAAAGTGAGAGGTACATATATTTAAAAAGAAGTCTTCCTGCGTCTTTATTATTGTGTCGTTGTGATGCAGCATATGACAATATAACAAGAGGACACGTCAGCATTGAATCAATACGAGGTCTTTATGACTATATGAAAAACTACAAAGACTTATTACAGCGATCAGAGACAGCACACTCAACACAAAGATGAGCCGAACTACAACTAGGAAACAGAAATGGGAAGAAAAACAACTGTATGGATACTTCAATCGACAAACGAACAAAATCTCACACCAGAAGGTCTGGACATGTCTAAGAAAGGGAAACATTAAGGGAGATATGAAATCTCTTCTATAGTAGCATAAAACAACGCCATAAGTACGAACTATGTTCAAAGTAAAATGGATAAGATATAACAAAATAACAAATGTATGTTATGTAGTGAAAGAGACGAGACAATTAATCAGATAAGTGAATGCAGAAAAGAGCACAAAAGAGCACAAGACTAGACACGACAGGGTGGGAAAGGTAATCCACAGAGAATTGTGCAAGAGGTTTAGATTTGACCGTACGGAAAAAAAATGGTACAGGCATAAACCAGAATCCGTCCTGAAGAATAAAACACGTGAAATCCTCTGATATTCTGAGACAAAAACAGAGAACTTCATCCCGGCCAGAAGAACAGAGCTAGCAGGACAACATGTCACATAGTGGATTTTGCCATGACGGCGGAAAACAGACTAAAAAGAATAAAAAACAAAAACAAAGATACTGTCGAAAATCCATATTTCGTTCGGAACTATTTTCACCGTCCAGATTTCGTTTGTTCTTTTCATTTTCTTTACTTAGTATTGTAAAAACGAACAAACACACAATTGGCTAATCTAATCTTAAAAAAAATAATTTTTAATTTAAAAAAAAATAAAGAAATTGGGGAAAATAATTTTACCGGTGAAACATTTTTTACAATTTTATCAGCAAAAAGATTACAACTAATTTCACCTTCAATACATCAAATAAGAGATTAGTCCAGATTTCGCTTTATTCACTTGGTCTGAATTATTTAATATTGTAACGAGGCGCCAGATCACAAATAGCTTATAAAATCTTTAAAAAAAAACGACAATCGTCAAGTTACATTTTACCGGCTAAATTTCTTATTTACAATAGTTTTCCTGGAAAAGATTGCAAATATTTTGTAGCACATTCAATACATCAAACAATACTTTACAAACCAGCAGATTTCGTTGATTCATTTCCTATTTATTTAGTATTGTAATGAAAAACATGCACACAAGTGACAAATCAAATCTGAAAATAAAAAAAAGCAATCACCGAGTCTCATTTGACAGGTTACACTTTTTATTTACAATCGTTTCAACAAAAACGTTCCAATTAATTTGACATCCAACCAACCCATCAAAAAAATACAAAACAGTCTTGATTTAATTCATTTATTTTGTCAGCACAACTAAATATTGTAACGAGAATCAAGCGAACAATTGACAATTCAAACGTAGAAAATGATAACAATTACGGAGTATATTTTCAAAGGTTACTATTTTTTAGAAGAGTTTTCTGCGAAATGATTGCAACTTTTTTCAAATCCAATACATCAAACAGTACATTACGAATTCCAGATTTGGTTCGTTCTCTTTATCTTTATGTTGAAGTTCTCTTAACAAACAAAAAAGTGATAATTGGTAAATCAAATTTACAAAAACCTGCAAATACGGACTTACTTTTTATTGCTTTCTACATTTTTTTTTTACAATAGTTTTCAGCGAAACAATTGCAACAGTTTTCTAGAACAAAACATCAAACAATTTTTTAGAAAGTCCACATTTCTTTTATTCGTTTCATCTGGTATCACTAAGTATTGTAACAAGAAACAAGCGCAGGATTGGCAAATCAAACCCACAATTAAAGAGTTACTTTTTTAACGCTTTCCCTTTTTATTACAATTGATTTCAGCCGAACGATTGCAACAGTTTTCAAATCCAATACATCAAAAAAATACTTTAGAAAGACCAGATTTCTTTTGTTTGTTTCATCTTTATCACAAAATAATGGAAAGAGAAGCAAGCGCATTATTGGCAAATCAAATGGAAATAATCTTCGCCTTTACAGAGTTTCTTTTTAACCCTTTCTACATTATATTTCATTAAAACGATTGCAATTGTTATTAAAGCTTTTAAAACTTATTTACAACAGTTTTCACTGAAATGATTGCAACTGTTTTTAAATGCAAAACATCAAACAATTCTTTAGGAAGTCCAGATTTCTTTCATTCGTTTCATCTGGTATCACTAAGTACTGTAACAAGAAACAAGCGCAAAATTGTCAAAACAATTCTACAAAAACCCACAATTACGTACGAAGTTACTTTTTAATGCTTTTTACATTTTATCAACAATTGTTTTCAACGGAACGGTTGCAACTGTTTTAAATCCACTACATCAAACAATGATTTATAAAGACCAGATTTCTTTTGTTCGTTTCATCTTTATCACAAAGTACTGTAAAGAAAAACAAGCACATTATTGGAAAATCAAATGTAAATAAACCCACCTTTACGGCGTCATTTTTTAATGCTTTCTATTTTTTAATTCATTGAAAGGATTGCTAGTGTTTTCAAATTCACTAACTCAAACAATACTTTAGGAAGTCCAGATTTTGTTTATTCGTTTCATCTGGTATCACTAAGTAATGTAACGAGAAACATGTGTCAAATCAAATGTACAAAAGAACCCAAGTATGGACATATTTTTAATACTGTCTATATTTTCTTTGCAGTAGTTTTCAGCCGAACGATTGCAACTATTTTCAAATTCAGTACATCAAATAATATTTTACGAATTCCAGATTCCGCTCGTTCGTTTCATCTATATCAATAAGTATGGTAACGAGAAAAAAAGTGCACAATTGTCAAATCAAATGTACAAAAAAAAAAACGCAATCATGGAGTTACTTTTTAACGCTTTATGCTTTTTTTTACAACAGTTTTCAGCGGAACGATTGCAACAGTTTTCAAATCCAATATATCAAACAATACTTTTGTAGAAGTCACGACTCTAACGTGCAGAATAAACAACAATAATAACATCATTTATCGGCTTAGCAGCCTCAGCTTGCGTCCAACTGGCAGACTAAGATAAAACAGAATACAGAACCCACAACACGACCGAAGAAAGCCGGTATATATATATATATATATATATATATATATATATATATATATATATATATATATATATGGGGTTTGAAAAATAAAGGTTTAATCCTGACATTCAATGGTCCATATTAAAAAGATCAAATACTCCAAAGTCTTTCGACAGTAGATCCAATGTGTGTTTAGAAGAAAAAAATGCACATTTTGCTTTTTCCAGAGCCGAAAAAATTTATTAAATTAGAGAAGTGAATTAATAGCTAGGTGTAGACATAGGGCTAAATTTAAACTATTGATAATTAACTTAAAAAATCTTTAAAAAAAAAAAAAAAAAAGCATAGAGTTAAACTGAGAATTAATGTAAATGAATAAATAAAATAAAATGTTAGATAGAAAATTGTGAAAAAACATATCGTATGTACGTACTACTTATAAAAACTGTAACTGATTAATAGGTTCTAAATAGTTTTGAAATTTTAAAATTATTCAAAACTAATTAAATCTTGAGTTTGATTTAATATAATTATTACTGTATCATTACGTAAAGTTATTGAATAAAGTTAAAAATCTAATTTAATATTAGATCTGTAGTTTAAGTCAAAATGTAATTAGAATTTGAAAATTAAAATAAAGAATAAATAAATTTTTTTAAATAAATTTACTATATTTCTAACCGAAATTAAAATAAAAACGGAAGTGGGCTAAATGAGGAGATAACTCTTCACCCCTTTTCTATTCTAGTTTTTTTATCCAAAGGATCTGAAGAAGTCCTGTTAAATTTTTTTCGTGTTTTTGAAATTTTCAAAAAACGCGTGACAGGATGGAAATAAATTTATAATCCTAATGTGACCGGTTTGTTGTTTTTCTTAAAGTATATATGTATATATATGCACCAATATATCCACTCACTGGGCCAGCAACCACTCACTGTCCAGGGAATGGACTTAACCATGCACACTTAATGGAATGCTCTAATGTCTATAAAATCTCTCCTTCCTTGGTTACGTATGTCACTTTAACTCGTAATGCAACTGAGTGCTGACTCATAGTCCAAGGCAAGATATAGCCATGGAAATACTATACGATACTCTCGACATACCTGCGCCACAGGAAATTATAGAACCGCGTTGATACGGCAAAAGGAAAAGAACTACTTTGGTGTATTTGAGTGTGGAATCAACCCTGAAAAGATATAGACTCCAGAGGTTAGACTCCAGAGGGAGTCAACTCAAAAGGGGAGGTGTTATGTACTGATACTGGATCGTGGTTCGAACACGGATCTCTCGCCAACAATCACAAGTGTTGAAATGGATTATGCAACTGGAGTTCACGTGACTAGAATTGGTGGATATATAAATGGGTCGGACAAAGGTCTGACGAAAGTAAAGAAGAAGAGACACGAAAGTATGCAAAGAAGAGGTGAAATGTAACATTGCAATTGTTTAGTTTTCCCTGCTCAGAATTCGGCATTGTATGAGTATGAAGAGATTTCAGTAAAAATTACCTCCCCTCACGGAATAGTACGAAAGTGGTGACGAGGTATCGTTTTTGACCTTTTCGTGGACTACAGAGAAAAAAAAAATACGTTCGTTTTTAAACTTATCAATGGACTACAAAAAATACCAATCCTATCAGTAATAATTGAAATATTCAGCAAAATAGACTCAAATATTGGCTCTGCAAAAAACAACAGCTGGAATTCCATATGCAATTACAAAAAAGACCAATATGAGCAACAAAAGAAACAACAAGAATTATAATTACAGCAACAAAGGAACCAGTTGGAATGGCAATCCCAACTAGAGAAATAACAACAAATATTTTTTGATTTGAGTGAAGAGATTTTAAGTACCGGCCAAAATTACCCACCTCACGGAATATTGCAAAAGTGGCGACGAAGAATTAGTTTCGAAGATAATGAAAACAATAATTTATGTTATTAGGTTCGGTATATAACATTGTAACGAGGAAACATCAACAGCAACGCAACCCGACAAAAACTAACAAACCATCAACAACCCAACAACAACAACAACGACAACAACAACCCAACCAACAACTAACCGGCCCCATTACCTACCAACAACCCTTCGATGACCAACAAACCAACTACCCAACGATAACAATTCCATCAATTCAACCAACCCAACAATCCCCACCAAAAAAACAACCCACCACAACCACCAACTAATTCAACCATCCCAACAAGAAACGAATAACAGCCAACAAATGCCTAACATCAGCAAAAACAACCCAACTAACTAACCAATCCAACAACCCGAAACAACCCAACAACACTAAAACAACCACCAACCAATCCAATAACAAATCAGTAACAAATCAGTTACTACCTAAAACAACAACCCAAAATACCCAACTAACCAACCAACGCAACAATCAACTACCTTACGAACAACCAACAACCAGTTCATCCAACCCAGCAATAACCCAACAACAACAACCAACAAACCAACACTTACCCAACAATTTTAACCCAACTAACCTACCAACCGAACAACCCCAAAACAACCAATAACAACAACGAAAACTTCAATAGCAAACCGACAACTTTCTCACAAAAAAGCTCGACAAACCCATCTAACTAACCAACCCAACCACCACCATCAACCATCAATCAAACCCGCAAACCAAAAGCAACCAAATAACAACCAAACTAACCAGAGAAAAATAAGCAACCCTCTAACTAATCCAACCAATCCAACCAATCATTAACTAAAACTAAACATCCAACCCAGTAACAACTAACAACCAATCCAATCAGCCAACAAACCAACAACCAATAAACCAGCAACAACCCAACCAAACGATCAACCAAACTAAGCCATTAAACCAACCAACCCAACAACAAATTAACAACCCAACAACAATAATCGAACCAACCTAACAACCCAACCCAACAACAACCAATTGAACCATCCCAGCAACCCAACAGCCCAACCATAACCCAGCCAACCTAACAACCACCCATCAATCCACCAAGGAACCAGTCAACTTACCCTCCAACCAACCTAACACTCCCACAATCCACCAACAATTAACAACCTACCAACCAACTACAAACCCAGCTACCAACTAACCCAACAACCAAACAGCATCCCAATAACCAACAATTCTCATTGGCCTTGTGGGTAGAGTGTTCACCAATGGTCTGGGAGATCGGAGTTCAATCCCAGGTCGAGTCATACCAAAGACTTTTAAAAATGGTACTTGAGACCTCCTTGCTTAACACTCAGTATCATAAGGTACGTATCAAAGGTAAAGTGGAGCAATCCAGGGAAAGGGGTTGCGTCCCCCTATACCATGGTGTAGTAGCTATTGAAAAGGGAGTCTTCGGGTCACCCTCAACAACAGTCACCAAATTTACTTTACTTAGTAATAACCCAACAACAACCAGCCAATCAAATAACTAATCCTTATCCCAACAAGCAAACAAAAATCCGACAAAAAAAAAAAACAACCAACCAGCCCATCAGTCCGCTAACAACAGCAACCAACCAACCAAACAACCAACTTACTTACTTTCAAGTTTCAGATTAGAGGAAGTTTCAATCATTTCCTTCATGTTTCTCCTGAAAAATTACATTTAAAAATCATATCCTCAAATTTGCTATATTTCACCCATCAGCCATATTTTTTTGTCTTTTCCTCCCCAACCACAAAGAAAATATTTACTTACAGCTGAATGTTGCTATATAACTTTTGAAACTTGAATGTATATATTTACTCAATCCCTCCTTCACAAGCAGCATGTGACATAAGGTTAATTTTATGTCAAGCACAACGGATACCGAACATTGACATAATGGTTAGAGTGTTCGCCAAAGGCCCGGGAGACCTGGGTTCAATCCCAGGTCGAGTCATACCAAAGACTTTATAGACGGTACTTGATGCCACGTTAGTTAACACTCAGCATTATAAAGTAGGGATCAAGGGCAAAGTGGAGAAATCCAGAGAAAGGAGTAGTGCCCTCCCCTACACCTTGGTGTAGTAGTTAACGAAAAAGGACCCTTCGGGTCACCCTTTACAACTGTCGCCAACTTTACTTATCCTTTACAATGGATTTGAATTCAAGGTTTTCCTTCTCCTAGACTTGTTGCCATACCAGGGTTAAGGAAAACAGCCTGTCCTACTATCTATCCATAGTGGAAGACAGAATAATTAGATTCATACTTTTTCCAAGGATATTAGCACTATGTGAAATGCAAACAGTCTCATCTAGGATTTGAACTCAGGACCGCTGAAGACATAAATATAACTGTTCCATAAAACATGAAGACAACGACTGAGATTCACTTTTATTCGGATAGTGAGTATAAGTATTAGATTTCTATAAAATATTTTTATACATTACTCTATTTACTTTTTTCCCTTTCATCCTCTCTCTGTCTTCCTCTCTCGCTCTACTTCAAGATCTGGTAATAAAGCTTATAATACACAAACTATATCCTCAGTAGAGAGGTAAGACCTTCTTCAAAGAGGGCGTCCAGCAAATGGTGGTGAGACTCCAGTTCTGGACTTCTGGGAATATATTCATTGCCATTACTCCAAGGTTCTCTCTGATTTGGAGTGGTCGTACCTGTTAAGATCCAATTTGTTTAAAAAGGATTCATGATAGGAATACTTGATAATATATAGTTGCTTGCAAATTATTTGTGTTTGATAGGAGTACTTGAAATCCTATAACTGTGTGCAATGAAATCATTATTATTAAATGGGAATAATTACTTTTAACCGTATAATTTTTACTTTAGTTTAGTTTGGTTGTGTTTTATGGCATATCCACCCTTGTGGGTTATGTAATGCCAAATCCTGCTTATATATATATATATATATATATATATATATATAAGCAGGATTTGGCATTACATAAGCCGCAAGGGTCGATATATATATATATATATATATATATATATATATATATATATATATATGTTTGGTTTCTTTGTTTAATGGCATACCAACCTTTGTTGGTAATTTAATGCCAAACCCATTCTCCTAGGAGAACAGTAGTGGTACTATTTAACCTATAGCTGGGAGGATAAGGGGGTTCATACCTTTATATATATATATATATATATATATATAAAATTTGTAAGCGAATAGGAACATTATTTTTGAATTAGCTTGAGCTCATTTGTTTGCATTCAGTCAAATGGTTTCAAGTTAAGTAAATGATTAAACAGTTCTATTTGACCCATTGACGGGACCCGAACAAGTACTACTTCTATGCTTCCGAGTGGAGCTGGAAGTAATGGCAATGAAAATGTACTCCACATTTGCTAAAGTTCAAGGACTGGAGACTCACAGTAAGATGCAGTTTCATGTCATAATCAGGACATTCGTTGTAGGGGGTCTTGCAGTTGGCATACTCTACACTCCCTCAGCTGATGGAAGGACCATATACTTACTTGTACCAGCTTTCACCCTGGTCGGGTTGAACCGGCTTCCTCTCGAGCATCTTGTTGCTCATTGAGAAAGATACTTTGGGATTTGATTGAGGGAAGCATTACTGGAACCTCACCATCAGATTGTTTAGTGTCATAAACAAGACACTCATTGGTGGGGGGTCTTACCCCTCTGCAGAGGTGCAGTCAGTGTATTCTACAGCCCCAGCCGATTGGGCAATAATTTACTTGGTAAACAGAGAAAATTTTTCATCATAGTACGTAATGATCTATGTTTTAAACTCACACAACTACAGTCTATATTCGAGATTTCCTCAGTGCCTACCAAACCAATTCTTCTTATTAAAAAAACTATTCAAAAATTAAAGGTACATTTGCATTTATAGTTTACTGATTCTTTTCTCGTATAAATTGTGTTAAACATTGGTAAATTAATTATGTTTTGTAATTTGATATCTAATTAATTTATTTGGACGTGAATGGAAATTAAATTTGGTTACAAGGGGTGCATCAAGTAAAATGTTTGAAAAGCCCCTGTCTAGATAGATATAAAAAGTAGTAAATTTGACTCCCTTTTCAATACCTACCACAATTAGGTGTAGGGAAGGACGCTACTCTATTCCCTGCGATTGCTCCACTTCACCCTTGATCCTTATTATACTGAGTGTTAAGCAAGGCGGAATCAAGTACCATTTTGTGAATCTTTGGTATGACTCGACCTGGGATTGAACACCGGTCTGCCAGATCATTGACGAATGCCCTACTCATTAGGCTAATGGCTTGGTAATTACAACGATAAAATCATGACTTAATTATGTGGAATTTGCAGTAAACCTAATACCAAAAAATTAGCTTTGTACTTTTTTTATAGATGTATGTGGAGAAGGCTGTAAAGATGTGATCTGAGTTCCAAGATGGGAGTGATACAAAACAGTTTAATAAAGACATAACATTGAAATGGATTTCTTTTGTGGTGTAATGAGTAGCAAGCCATTGTTAGTGGGTTCAATTCTTACTTACCTAATGTCACAACTAAGCAACGATCAGTAAGTAGGTACCATAATTATTTATATATGATGCACTATTTTCTCTCCCAAAATTAGGGATGCGTATTATACACGGGTAATATATAATTAACTTTTTTCTAGTCACATCCAAAAATATTCACTGCAATATGTGCTTGTTTATAGTTTCGCTCCTCCTTCCCAATGGCCTTGAGGGTAGAGTGTTCGCCAATGGCCCGAAAGTCCGGGGTTCAATCCCTGGTCGAGTCATACCAAAGACTCAAAAATGGTACTTGATGGTGCCTTTGCTTACCACTCAGCATCGTAAAGTACAGATCAAGGATAAAGTGGAGCAATCAAAGAAATTGAGTAGTTCCTTCATCTACACCTCGGTGTAGTAGCTATTGAAAAGAGAGCCTTCGGGTCACCCCGCTCGACTAAGTTCACCAACTTATTTTTGTTGCAAGCTTGTTGCATTTTTGTGTGAACATGTCCGTGCGTTTTCTCTAAATATTGTGTAAATTTTGTGTTTTAAGGCATAAGGAAAATAATATAGATTCTTATATTTAATCAGTACAAATCAATAAAAAGTTAAAGAAATGTTGAATGTAGGTTCAATTTAGCTGTTACAAATTCTAAAAATTCTGCGTATATAATAGTAAAGTAAAGTTGGCATCCATTGTCGAGGGCGACCCGAAGGCTCCCTTTTCAATAGCTACTACACCGCGGTGTAGGTGAGGGCGCTACTCCTTTCCCTGGATTGCTCCACTTTACCCTTGATACGTACCTAATATTGCTGAATATTAAGCAAGCAGGTATCAAGTACCATTTTTTGAGTCTTTGGTATGACTCGACCTGGTATTGAACCCCGGTCTCCCGGACCATAACGAGATTTTTTTTCAGGATTTCCTAAATCCAAAGTTAAAGGTGCGTATTATACACAATTAATCACAATACATAGAATTGAAATTTTTACAATCAGTTTTTATTTCCGACATTTAAAGATAATTTTTAGAAATCATTATTTTACTTTCTCGCTTTTGTGAACTGATTCAAACCCTGTGCAACCCATACTCTCAGCCATATACACACTGGTCTACTGGCTGAAAAATAACAAAAAATTAAAAATATTATTGATGTAAATTTTTCTCTTTCAGCAGAGGAATCATATTGTGAATAGAATTACCATGACGAGAAGATCTGGCGAACACTTGCGGGCGACATACGGAAACGCTGGGCAGCTGTTTCGACCTTATTGGGTCTCATCAGTAGCGTATTGCGCAATTACCATGGCTTGTTGATTTGGCATCACTTGTGTGCGATGTGGCTTGGTGGTCAGTGGTAGAGTTTCTGTTGTGGTTGCTGGTTCGATCTCTAGTGGTGGAGATCATGGTATACGCTGCTGCTGAGACCTAATAAGGTCGAACCTGCTGTCCAGCTTTTCCGTATGTCGCACGCGAGTGTTCTCCAGATTTTTTGCTCATGATCGTAAATGGTAATATTATCTGCCCACATGTTATACATTAAATAACAGATGATAATATTTCATGGTGAATTTTAATTTAATGTATAACATGTGGATAGATAATATTACCATTTATACAAAATGGCAGTTGAGGTTGTAGAGTTTTGTTGCCTCGTGTTATATTAAAAGGAAGAACAAATGAGTCGACGAAGATATTCATAGTTTTAAATTCGGAAGTTTTATTAACAGCTTGAGACAAAAGGAACCCTTGTGCTGTAAGTCGCAGGTGGGAGGAAAACGGTTGTAAATGATTGATCCGGTATTAAGACGCTGTTGTCAGGACAGGAATTAAAATGCTAAAGTTAAAAGCAGGAGTTCAAAATATCCAATTTGTTTCGCCGATGATCCGTTGGTTTAGAAGGAAAGATGAATGATGAAAGAATGATTTCCCGGACACCAACGGTCCATAAATTGGATGAGGTCACCTCATGGTTCTTAGCAGACTGCTCGAAAAATGTGTCAGTGAAGAAGAGTGAATGTAGTCTTTCATGTTGGTTGGTCCTTCCTGCAGCTAGGAAGCGAAGACAGAAAGACAGGATAAGTCTGTCCTGCTGGAAAGGCCTGCGTGGAAGAGAGTGAAAGAATGTTACCTCACCTTTTTATAGTTGCCCGGGGAAGTGACCCGGGCAGAATGGCATGAAATATTCTCATTGGTCGAAAATAGTTCGAGACCAAAACAGTCAAAATATTCCTGCGCCAGACAATAATTTGAAATTCTTTCTGCTACAAATGTTTGGCTGTTAAGCCACAAATTACATCATTTTATAAACGTTAGTGATATAGGAATGGATATTTCCTTGGTAGAATTCAGATATGTGTATATCTAGGTAGCAACATGTTGGTTATTTAATGCCAAATCCTAGTATATATATATTTACCAATCCCTCTGCTCGGGCACGATATGACACAAGGTCAATTTTTGAGCGGAGTTTAGCATGTTTGAATTCAGAATTTTCCTTCTCCAAGACTAGCTGCCTCACCAAGGCTGAAGAACCTAGTCTGTCCTACTATTTACCCATAGCTGGAGGGAGAATAATTGGATTGATACCTTTCCCAAAGGTATTAGTGCTAGGATTTGAATTCGGGTCGCCGTGTCCATTTCCTACAACGATAACCATTACACCACGGGCACCTCCTGGTATATATATCATTTGTAAATGAATAGTTTTTTTGGTAATGTTGTTATTAAATGAGCCACAGGTCACTTGTTTGCACCGAGTTTAATGGTTTCAAGTATTTCTATGCAGCATTAGCAATTCAATTTAATATTAATTGTTTGGTTACACTGAGTTTAAATGGTTTCAAATACAGAAAATGGTTAAATACTTCTAACTGACCCATAGATAGGACCGTAGCTCTCTGGGTCAGAATGGATCTGGGAGTAATGACAATGAAAGGCTACTCCACATTTACCAAAGCTCCAGGACTGGAGCCTCACTATCAGATGCAGTTTAGTGTCATGCCTAGGACTCTTGTTGGGGGAAGGGGTCTTGTTTGGTTGGTGGATCTTACTCCTTCCTCTGTAGAGGTGCAGTTGGCTTATATCACAGCACCAACCGACTGGGATGTGTTTACCTAGGCCCTCAGGGTTAAAGAAAATTCCAATTTTGTTCCTTAAAAAGTTATGAACACCTTGACAGTCAAACATAGTACTTTTTTTGTCTTATAATTGGTATTACACTTGCACTTATATTTCAGACACAAAATGTAAAATCTGTTATGGGATACTTTGTCATGGTGTAATGGGTAACAAGCAAGTCTTGCAGACCATTATTTGTGAGTTTTATCCTTACTGGGTGTCCAGTATTTCTGGCCTTTTGCTAAACTAAACTTAGTAAATGACTATGCCTCCACCTATTCTCTCCCCAGCTATAGGTAAATTGTAGGGTTGACTGTGCTTTGTTACGTTGATATGCCAACCGGTCAGGGAGAAAAAAACTGCGTTCGAACCTGTTAAACTTCGCTTAAAATTTACCTTGTCTTACATGCTGTTGGTGCAGAGGGGTAGGTAAATATATACCTGGTGTAATAGTAAATGAGCAAGGTTCGCTGACCATTAATAGTGAGTCTGATTCTCACAGGGTGCCCTATAATTTTGGCTTTGTGCTGAACTAAGCTAAGCTTATCAAATAACTAAAACCTCTCTGGTGGTGTAAGTTATCAACCTAGGCAAACAGTCTATTGTTAGTGAGCTTGATTCTCACAGGGTGCCCTATAATTTTGTCATTATACTAAGTTTAGGTTGAGTTTGATTTGGTTTTATGGTATATGAACCCTTGTTAGTGATTTAATGCGAAATACTTTTTATACATATATATGTATAAGTATGTTTTGGTTTACTTTGGTTTTATGTCATATCAACCATTGTAGGTTATTTAATGCCAAATCCTCTTTATACATATATATTAAATATATATGATTTGATTTAGTGGGGTTTTATGGCATATCAACCATTGTAGGTTATTTAATGCCAAATCCTCTTTATACATATATATTAAATATATATGATTTGATTTGGTGGGGTTTTATGGCATATCAACCATTGTAGGTTATTTAATGCCAAATCCTCTTTATACATATATATTAAATATATATGATTTGGTTTGGTTGGCTTTTATGGCATATCAACCATTGTAGGTTATTTAATGCCAAATACTCTTTATACATATATATTAAATATATATGATTTGGTTTGGTTGGCTTTATGGCATATCAACCATTGTAGGTTATTTAATGCCAAATCCTCTTTATACATATATATTAAATATATATGATTTGGTTTGGTTGGCTTTTATGGCATATCAACCATTGTAGGTTATTTAATGCCAAATCCTCTTTATACATATATATTAAATATATATGATTTGGTTTGGTTGGCTTTTATGGCATATCAACCATTGTAGGTTATTGAATGCCAAATCCTCTTCATACATATATATTAAATGTATATGATTTTGTTTGGTTGGCTTTTATGGCATATCAACCATTGTAGGTTATTTAATGCCAAATCCACTTTATACATATATATTAAATATATATGATTTGATTTGGTTGGTTTTTATGGCATATCAACCATTGTAGGTTATTTAATGCCAAATCCTCTTTATACATATATATTAAATATATATGATTTGGTTTGGTTGGCTTTTATGGCATATCAACCATTGTAGGTTATTTAATGCCAAATCCTCTTTATACATATATATTAAATATATATGATTTGGTTTGGTTGGCTTTTATGGCATATCAACCATTGTAGGTTATTTAATGCCAAATCCTCTTTATACATATATATTAAATATATATGATTTGGTTTGGTTGGCTTTTATGGCATATCAACCATTGTAGGTTATTTAATGCCAAATCCTCTTTATACATATATATTAAATATATATGATTTGGTTTGGTTGGGTTTTATGGCATATCAACCATTGTAGGTTATTTAATGCCAAATCCTCTTTATACATATATTAAATATATATGATTTGGTTTGGTTGGCTTTTATGGCATATCAACCATTGTAGGTTATTTAATGCCAAATCCTCTTTATACATATATATTAAATATATATGATTTGGTTTGGTTGGCTTTTATGGCATATCAACCATTGTAGGTTATTTAATGCCAAATCCTCTTTATACATATATATTAAATATATATGATTTGATTTGGTTGGGTTTTATGGCATATCAACCATTGTAGGTTATTCAATGCCAAATCCTCTTTATACATATATATTAAATATATATGATTTGGTTTGGTTGGCTTTTATGGCATATCAACCATTGTAGGTTATTTAATGCCAAATCCTCTTTATACATATATATTAAATATATATGATTTGATTTGGTTGGCTTTTATGGCATATCAACCATTGTAGGTTATTTAATGCCAAATCCTCTTTATACATATATATTAAAAATATATGATTTGGTTTGGTTGGCTTTTATGGCATATCAATCATTGTAGGTTATTTAATGCCAAATCCTCTTTATACATATATATTAAATATATATGATTTGATTTGGTTGGGTTTTATGGCATATCAACCAATGTAGGTTATTTAATGCCAAATCCTCTTTATACATATATATTAAATATATATGATTTGGTTTGGTTGGCTTTTATGGCATATCAACCATAGTAGGTTATTTAATGCCAAATCCTCTTTATACATATATATTAAATATATATGATTTGATTTGGTTGGGTTTTATGGCATATCAACCATTGTAGGTTATTTAATGCCAAATCCTCTTTATACATATATATTAAATATATATGATTCGGTTTGGTTGGCTTTTATGGCATATCACCCATTGTAGGTTATTTAATGCCAAATACTCTTTATACATATATATTAAATATATATGATTTGGTTTGGTTGGCTTTTATGGCATATCAACCATTGTAGGTTATTTAATGCCAAATCCTCTTTATACATATATATTAAATATATATGATTTGGTTTGGTTGGCTTTTATGGCATATCAACCATTGTAGGTTATTTAATGCCAAATCCTCTTTATACATATATATTAAATATATATGATTTGGTTTGGTTGGCTTTTATGGCATATCAACCATTGTAGGTTATTTAATGCCAAATCCTCTTTATACATATATATTAAATATATATGATTTGGTTTGGTTGGCTTTTATGGCATATCAACCATTGTAGGTTATTTAATGCCAAATCCTCTTCATACATATATATTAAATATATATGATTTGGTTTGGTTGGTTTTTATGGCATATCAACCATTGTAGGTTATTTAATGCCAAATCCTCTTTATACATATATATTAAATATATATGATTTGGTTTGGTTGGCTTTTATGGCATATCAACCATTGTAGGTTATTTAATGCCAAATCCTCTTTATACATATATATTAAATATATATGATTTGGTTTGGTTGGCTTTTATGGCATATCAACCATTGTAGGTTATTTAATGCCAAATCCTCTTTATACATATATATTAAATATATATGATTTGGTTTGGTTGGCTTTTATGGCATATCAACCATTGTAGGTTATTTAATGCCAAATCCTCTTTATACATATATATTAAATATATATGATTTGGTTTGGTTGGGTTTTATGGCATATCAACCATTGTAAGTTATTTAATGCCAAATCCTCTTTATACATATATTAAATATATATGATTTGGTTTGGTTGGCTTTTATGGCATATCAACCATTGTAGGTTATTTAATGCCAAATCCTCTTTATACATATATATTAAATATATATGATTTGGTTTGGTTGGCTTTTATGGCATATCAACCATTGTAGGTTATTTAATGCCAAATCCTCTTTATACATATATATTAAATATATATGATTTGGTTTGGTTGGCTTTTATGGCATATCAACCATTGTAGGTTATTTAATGCCAAATCCTCTTTATACATATATATTAAATATATATGATTTGGTTTGGTTGGCTTTTATGGCATATCAACCATTGTAGGTTATTTAATGCCAAATCCTCTTCATACATATATATTAAATATATATGATTTGGTTTGGTTGGTTTTTATGGCATATCAACCATTGTAGGTTATTTAATGCCAAATCCTCTTTATACATATATATTAAATATATATGATTTGGTTTGGTTGGCTTTTATGGCATATCAACCATTGTAGGTTATTTAATGCCAAATCCTCTTTATACATATATATTAAATATATATGATTTGGTTTGGTTGGCTTTTATGGCATATCAACCATTGTAGGTTATTTAATGCCAAATCCTCTTTATACATATATATTAAATATATATGATTTGGTTTGGTTGGCTTTTATGGCATATCAACCATTGTAGGTTATTTAATGCCAAATCCTCTTTATACATATATATTAAATATATAGGATTTGGTTTGGTTGGCTTTTATGGCATATCAACCATTGTAGGTTATTTAATGTCAAATCCTCTTTATACATATATATTAAATATATAGGATTTGGTTTGGTTGGCTTTTATGGCATATCAACCATTGTAGGTTATTTAATGCCAAATCCTCTTTATACATATATATTAAATATATATGATTTGGTTTGGTTGTCTTTTATGGCATATCAACCATTGTAGGTTATTTAATGCCAAATCCTCTTTATACATATATATTAAATATATAGGAATTTGGTTTGGTTGGCTTTTATGGCATATCAACCATTGTAGGTTATTTAATGCCAAATCCTCTTTATACATATATATTAAATATATGATTTAGTTTGGTTGGGTTTTACGGCATATCAACCACTGTAGGTTATTTAATGCCAAATCCTCTTTATATACATATATTAGATACGTATGATTTAGTTTGGTTGGGTTTTATGGCATATCAACCATTGTGGGTTATTTTATGCCGAATACTGTTTATACATATATATTTAATATATAGGATTTGATTTGGTTTGATTTTATGGTGTATCAACTATTGTAGGTTATTTAATACCAAATTCTTTTTATACATATATATCAAATATGTATGATTTGTAAACAGATTTTCTTGATAACATTTTGGAAACAAGCCTAAACACATTTTTTAACACTGTTTAAATATCAAACAGTTCTTTTTGACCCATAGATAGGACCCTATCAGAGGCTACCACTCCAGGCCAGAGTGAACCTAGGAGCAATGGCAATGAAAAGGTACTTCACATAGTCCTATTTTCTGGAGCCTCACCAATAACCATGTAATATTAATGCTGGTTCTAACAATTCTAGACAAGTTTTCAAACATATCCCTATAGTATTACGTTTTGATTATCTACTAATTCTTCTGACAACAATATATCTACCCAAAGTAAACATGATTTTGAACTGGCACTAAAGAATAGGGATTACAAAGCCCTACATGTCCATAAAACCACCGATGAAACATCCAATGCATGTAGTAGGGGAAAAATAGGTCAAGGAAAATTCTATGGCTTACACTGCCATATAATATGGCCGTAGCTAATAAATTAGGGTAGGAATTCTTTAAATTATCGAAATAGAATTTTTCCCTGTCTTACAAACTACAAAAATATTAAAGAAAAATAGAGTTGATTGAAATCATCGTTGTATGTTCAACAGTGTCAACTTAATTTTAAAAAAGCAATACAACTAAAATGCTCAATAATAAGCAACATATTGAATTCCCTAGATGTAACTGTACAAATAAGGCCATATGTCCTCTTAAGAGTAAATTGCCAACATGAATGTGTAGTATATAAAGTTGAACAGTATAATAACGGACCTAATTACAATAATAATTGCAATGGTAAAAAAGTGTACATAGGCTCTATCCAAGGAACGTTCAAAAAACGATATTATAACCCTAGAAGTAGTTTCACACACAAAATATACAGACATAGGACTAGTTTATCTATGTGTGAGAAATTGAAAAGAAACAGGGAATACATCCTACATTAAAATGGGGATTAATTAAAAAAATGCTGAAAATATAAAGCTGGTGATAGATATTGCCTCGTATGTATGGAGGAAAATTTAGTTATAGTTTCTTATAATAACCTTAATGAATTGTTCGATCAGAGATATGAAATATTAAATGTTTGCAGGCATAAAAAGGCCAGCCTCCTTGGCAGATAGATTGTGGGTTTGGTTTTGGAGCTTTTTTTTTTTTTTTTTGTGGAGAGGTGTTTTATACTAATTTTTTATTCTTTCTAGCAGCCACTTTGATAATAAAATGTTGTTTTGGGTCAACCCTCTTTAATCAGAATTGTCCTGATTATCCATAAGGTGAAACCTGGGTACATAGTTTCTTGCACTTTTAGGAATTCATATATATATATATATATATATATATATGTATATATATATATATCAGGGGCGGAGACGGGACTAGCGCTATTCGTGCCCGGCACGACCAATAACTCGGTCAATGTTATTCAAAATGGATTAAAAATCATCCATTAATTTCAAGCAAACATACTTAGTCTGATCTCAATTAAATTACGTGTCTGTTCAAGTATCGATAACTAAGTAGCCAAACGTTCATAAATATATCTGGGAATAATACAACGATGCTGTTTTGAACGGATGGTCTCTGTCCGGCCACCGTCAGATTCATTGAACATTCCATAAAATCGGCTATAATGTTGAACGCGCAATCCGTGCCGAGCACTAGACCCTTATAATAACAGTAATGTTAGAGAAATACGCTTTTGGCTGTAGCCAATAGCAAGAGCAACAACCCTAACTCTGTGCTCAAAAATCTTAGTACATTTTGACAGCTGATTGCTGACAGTTGTCTTGGGAAGAGAGAGAGAGAGAGAGAGAGAGAGAGAGAGAGAGAGAGAGGGATAGCAGATTAGAGCCGTCGCCGACGTCATCATCATCGCTATGGTAAATGTTGGTTAAACGGCGTGTTTTAATTCCTTTTTTCACTAACAGATGTCTATTTCTTTAATGAATGTTGCATATATTACATTCTGTAACTAAAATTTGTTTATTTGAATACATTTTCAACAAATAATCTTTATTTTAAGCGAAATTGAAACTACTAGCTGTGTCTGTGTATATTGTCATCAGTTTCTTTATTCTAATAAACATATTTTTCTCGTCATAGTAATGAACATCTCTTTTCTTCTATACTTTTGAAAGGAAAAAAAATTATCTTATCTACTGTATTAACAAGACTACAAATTATATAGTATCTTGATTGTTTACAAAAAAACACCATGCAAGGTACGTTTGTCAATCTGTGCTATACAATGGAGAATCACGCAATAGCAACAATGATGACTTACTTTGGGTCCACGGACCACGGGTTGGGAACTGAAGTTGACGGAGGCGGGGGCACGAGTAGCAAAAATAGGCTAGAGTCGCCACTGATATATATATATATATTGGCAGTATTTCTTCATTGATACATATCTGATT
Source organism: Sepioteuthis lessoniana (assembly GCA_963585895.1). NCBI lineage: Eukaryota > Metazoa > Mollusca > Cephalopoda > Myopsida > Loliginidae > Sepioteuthis > Sepioteuthis lessoniana. Next base: position 6,764,555 of record OY757927.1, read on the forward strand.
GAACATTATAGACATTTTCTGCCTACATATTTGCTGTTAATCTTTTCGAGTTGCTGTGTCGATCTTATGATATTCGTCGAGAATTGGTTGATAAACCTTCCATAATTAGTTATTTCCCAAGTACTTTCTGCTCAACCTTAGCCATCATCAAGAAAGGATGTATTACAAAAGTGATGTAACTTTTGTATGTACATTACTACTTTGTAAGAATGAGCATTTGTACTGATGTATTGTGAAGCGTTTACTTTTTAAAATTTGTTTCGATAAATAGCGTCAGTAGCTAAAGACATTTAAGTACATTAGCACTGGATTCAGAATTAATTCTATTAAGTGTAGGTTGTATATTCCTAACATGTAGTGCTTCGAGAATCGGTAGTTTTTGCTTGTTATTTTGTTCTAATATCGTTGTGTTTTCGGTAAGAATTTCCCGAATTTTAGTTGTTCGGCATGAATTTTTTTTAGATGTTGTGCTACGGAACTGTTATCAGAAAGGTGTATAGTAAGTCTTCTTGATAGGGTAGTTGAGGTTAAACCGACATATATATTGTTATTTACAGCGCTCATTTGTTTGCATACAGTTAAATGGTTATACATTAGATTTTTAAGTCAATTATTTGTACAAACTCTAATTTTTTAATTGATCTGATCCAATTTGTTTGTTCTCAAGTATTACTATTGTTTGCACACAGTTAAATGGTTCCAAATATTCTAACATAAATAGTTTTATTTGATATTAATCATTTGTTTGCACTCACTCTACTAGTTTCAAATATTGCTATCAAATGTAAATAGTTTTATTTGCACACAGTTAAATGGTTTCAAGCATCACCATGTAACACCAATAAGTCAATTTAGGCACAAGGTTCAAAAGCTTCAAGCACCTGCTAATCAACTCAAATAATTTTATTAATCATTAATCTTTCAATAAGACATGATTCCTAATATTCCTATGCATCACCAACAATTCAATTAAACATCAGTCATTTGCTTACACACAGTAAAGTGATCGAACAGTTCTATTTCAAACAATTCATTTTAGCATGAGTCAGCAAAGTTAAATGGTTCCAAGTATTGTTATGTTGTTGTATATTGACCTCCGACCTCGCCAAACATGCCATTCCAAAGACGGCGGAAGTGCCTATTCCATTGGCGTGGGGGAGCTTGGCTGACAATATGGGACAGGGTTAAAATCTCATGGTACAGTCACAAACTCATGCACCGGAAGAGAGTGACCTGTGAACTGCATGACAGTTATTTCCGCTCGATGACGATCAAGCATGCAATTCCAAAGACGGTGGAAGTGACACATTCCGATGGCCAGTCATGGGGAGATATTGAGTGGGCGATTGAACAATTATATAACTCGGTGAAGACAGGAAGTCAGTTAGTTTGGAGACGAGATGCAGTAGAGAAAGTCAGCACCCAGCAGAGAGCTGGGCCCCCGGGCTTCCGGTTGAGCAATCCTGGAGAACGGGAAAGAAACGCTGATGGCCATAAGAGTGGGGGTCAATATGTTGCAGTTCTCTTCAGTCTCCAACTCCCTCTCACACACAACCCTTTCAAATAAAGAGAGAGGTATATTTTTCTAAAAGACTGTGTCGCTCGTCGTTATTATTGTGTCGTCGTTATGATTCTGCATGCATATGAGTATACAACAATGTATCACTAACAATTCAGTTAAAGACCTGTCATTTGTTTACACACAGTTAAATGACCAAACAGTTCTATTTCAAACAATTCAGTTTAGCATAAGTCATTTATTTGCTCACAGTTTAAATGTCAAACAGTTTGATTTGATCCATAGATAGGACCCTATCAGGTGCTTCCATTCCAGACCAGAGTGGACCAGGGAGCAATAACAATGAAAGGGTACTACATATTCTCCAAAGCTCCAGGGCTGGAGCCTCACCATCAAATTGTTTAGTGTCATATCAGGACACTCATTGAGAGGGTCTTGGGCTGTAACAATTATTGTCTCCAATTGTATACAGTACAAAAATACTAGAATGACTCAAAAGTTTTGCAATATATCGGCATATACAACTTTGTGGCAATTATATCAGGTGACGGAAACAGTTCAAACGATGGAAAGTGTCTGTCATGCTCAGTAGTCATGTAATCGTTGGTGCACTGATATGTTCTATATTGCATCATTATGATTTCAAAGCCAAATAGATGAATTTGTATTGTAGATAAATTCAGCAACTTATGCTTGATGAGCTTAAACTGACCAAAATCCTGCAGAAGCAACCAAAGCTATTTGTTGCATAAAAAGTGAAGACACAGTCAATCACAATACAGTGACAAGATTGTTAAAAAAATGTTACTCAAGTAGCAAGAATGTCAACAATCAGGTAAAGACAGGTCAGCTAAAAAGAGTTGATTATGAGGCTGTGTTCTAACCTATAGATGGTTTGGTTTGGTTGGTTGGGTTTTATGGCATATCAACTTTTGTAGGGCTATTTAATGCCAAATCCATTTTTATACAAATAATCAGTTTTATTTCAAACAATTCAGTTTAGCATCAGTACACAGTTTAATTTTCAAAAACATTTCTATTTCAAGCTATTCAGTTTTTTCAAACAGCTTTAATTCAACCAATTCAGTTTAGTATAAGAATAGATTATGCTTACACACAGTTAAATGTCAAAACAGTTTTATATCAAGTAATTCATTCCAGTCTAAGTACAGTTTCAATGTCAAAAAAAGTTCCATTTCAAACAATTCAGTTTAGCATAAGTATGCAGTTTAGTTCTATTTAACCCATAAATAGGGCCCTATCAGGTGCTACCACTCCGGGCCAGAGTGGACCTGGGAGCACTGGCAATGAAGGGGTGCTCCACATTCCCCAAAGCTCCAGCATTATTGGAACCTCACCATCAGATTGTTTAGTGTCATATCAGAACACTCATTGGGGGAGTTTTACCCCTCTGCAGAGGTGTAGGTGGTGTATTCTACACCCCCTGCTGATGGGGCAACTAAACTATTGAGGTAAATTCAGTGGGTATCATTTGAAGAGTATCAGGTGACCTCAGTATTTCACTGTCTAGTGTTGTTTTTAACTTTTATGACCCCAGCAAAAGCATCCAGAACTGCTGAATTGTGCTTCATGTTATCAAAATATTGCAAAACTTTTGACTCACTCTGTTAGGCTGGTCATCTTAACAATAAGTTGAAGGTACAGTTGTGTCCCTTGAATAGTAGAGATTTGTAAAGTACAGGGACAATTCTGTTTTGGATGGGAGTTGCATGCTGAGTTGGGGTATGTACCATTTGACTGTATGGTATATCCATTTTAATTGCAATATGTTCAACTAGAAATACTAAATTTCCTGCTATCTTTGCTTAAGATGAAAATGAACTTTTTTGTTTAAAAATTTTTAGGGGTGTACTTATTTATTGGCCAATATTGTAATACTTAATAATATCAGTATTGACTGTAGAATTTTCCACTTGAAATAGGAAATCTTGGAATATTAGAAGAAAGAAAACTTATGTTAAAATTTTGGGAGGTTTATTTCCGGCTCATTGGCCTCGTGGGTAGAATGTTTGCCACTGGTCCGGGTTTTCTTTTTAATATATGGATTGTTTGTAATTTTTCATTTGCACAGTTCCTCTCTTCCTTTTTCGCTCATATTATTTTATATTCATCGTTTCTATCTCCTGCCGTCTCAGCAATGTCCGAAATATATCAATTATGCTAAAGTCATTTTCAGTTAAAGCATCCAATAATAGACACAAAATATGATGGTGAGTCAAAAATTTTGCAATATTTTGGTATATTCTTTTTTTCATTATGTATATCATAAGACCAAAGAAGTTCAAGATGTGGTAGGTAGTATTGTGGTAGTTGGTTCACTGACATGTTGTGCATTGCACTGTGATTTGAAAGCTGTATGCAATGTAGTCTAATTTGGGAACTTTATGAGTTTGAACTGCAACATAATGCCTTGGATGCTACCAAAAACATTCCTTGTCTGAAAGGTGAAGGTTTGGTTTGGTTTCTTTGTTTAATGGCATATCAACCTTCGTGGGTTATTTAACGCCAAAGCCATTCTCCTAGAACAACAGTGGTGGTGCTATTTAACCCATAGCTGGGAGGATAAGGGGGTTCATACCTTTCCCAATGGTATTTGCCCGAAAGTGAACGTAATAGCGCGACTGGAGTCTGAACTCGCGTTCTTCGATTTCGCAGACCATCCCTTTAACCATTACACCACGAGGACACCCCTCTGAAAGGTGAAGGTCTTGTTGATCATAATACAGTAACCAGATGATACCAGAAATTTTGCTTGGGTCATAAAAACTTTGACCCTCAGGTAAGGTCAGGTAGACTTAAAAATGTTGACTCCAAGGCTGTACTCCAAGTTATTGAGGCAAATTTTGATAAGTAGCATTTGGAGAGTATCAGGTTTACCAAGCTGTCCAGTATGGTTTGTGTCATTCACAATTTCAGAAAAAGTATCCAAAGTTTTTGAATTGTTCCTCACATTACAAAAATTTTGCAAAACTTTTGAATCATTCGAGTCAGTCATCACTGAATTAAAAAAGAAATTTTCATCTCATTTGACTTAAATTAATTTAGAGTTTATTTTTTTGGTAAGTACGTTTTACAAATCCATTTAATACGATGAATATAGTTTAACATGATAAAATTTATTCATCCCATTACACTATTGAACGCTTTCAGAACATAAATTAAATTCGATATTTCAATAATTTCATTGTTATATTGGCATAATGGTTAGAGTGTTCACCAATGATCCGGGTGAGCTAGGTTCAATCCCAGGTTGAGTCATACCAAAGACTCAAAAATGGTACTTGATGCCTCCTTGCTTAACATTCAGTATTATAAGGTAAGGATCAAGGGTAAAGTAGAGCAATCCAGGGAAAGGAGTAGCACCCTCTCCTACACCTCGGTGTAGTAGCTATCGAAAAGGGAGCCTTCGGATCATCCTCGACTTTGGTCGCCAACTTTACTTTACTTATTTCAGATATAAAAATAAAGTGATTTATGAAGCTAAGGGGACATAACTCAGACCTTTATTTAAAATCTTATTTTATGGACACATCTTATAGATATCTATGAATCTACTATTTCTAATGTTATTGTTGCTGCTACAACAATATTGAATTATTATCATCATTATTATTATTATCATTATTATTATTAATGATAATAATAATAATAATAATAATGGGACTTTTACATACAATAAACTCCTATGGGACTTTAACATACAAACAGATCACCTAATCCCGGCCAGAAGACTAGACCTCATAATAATCAACAAAAAAAAAAGAGAATTTACAAAATTGTCGACTTTGCTGTCCCGGCGGACCACAGAATAAATCTGAAGGAAAGTGAAAAGAAAGATAAGTACTTCAACCTTGCTAGAGAATTGAAAAAGCTGTGGAACATGAAAGTAACGATTGTGCCAATTGTGATTGGTGTGTTAGGCACAATAACTAAAGGATTATTAAAAGGCCTGGAAGACTTGGAAGTTGGCAGATGGGTAGAGACTATCCAAACGACAGCATTGCTAAGAACGGCCAGAATCCTGAGATGAGTCCTGGAGACTTGAGGAGACTTGCTGTCACTCAAACTTCAGTGAAAAGCCATCAGCTAACACTGATGTGAAAAACTCTAATGAGTAAAAATAATAATTATAAATCAATTAATTATTAGATAAATAAGCAATTTATTTTTCTCTTTGCAAGTTTTTCAAATCAGTTCTAACCTGTGGTTTTTATTGAGTGACAGTGAGTGTGCTCAGATCTCCATGACTCTTCTAAGCAGATTTTAACACTGCTGTGGTCTGGATGATCTTGATTCTTTATCTGATCTCCAGTTCACCCAGTCTCTTTTCCAGGTTCTTTGCATGATTCCAAGTACTCCAACTATGACTGGTATCACTGTTACCTTCATGTTCCAAAACCTCTTCAGTTCTCTTACAAGATCCAGGAATTTATCTAATTTTTCACTTTCTTTTATTTTTCACCCTGTCATCTACAGGAACGACAAAGTTCTTGAGATGACAAGATTTTTTTTTCCTTCAAAGTTGGTCTGGATTGTTCGATTTATCTTTATCTAAAATCTCAAAAAATGTTGTGCCCCATTTTCTTGGACAGATTCTGGTTTGTGCTTATACAATTTGCCAGTAGAATCAAATTTCAGTTTCACCTTCCCCACCCCAATGTTCCTGTTTTTCTTTTATAGAAATTTGCTGCATTTGTTTATCATAAGATTAACAATTCTCTCTCTCTCTCTCTCTCATCTACACCTGCTATCATCTTGTATATCATTGATTTTTAATGGAGATGCCCGTGGTGTAGTCGTTATCGTCGTAGGAAATGGACACGGCGACACGAGTTCAAATCTTGGATGAGACTGATTGCATTTCACATAGCACTAATACCCTTGGGGAAGGTATGAATCCAATTATTCTCCCTCCAGCTATGGGTAAATAGTAGGACAGACTAGGTTCTTCAGCCTTGGTTTGGCAACTAGTCTAGAAGGAAAACTCTAAATTCAAACCTGTTAAACTCCGCTTAAAAATTGACCTTGTATCATATCCTGCCCGAGTGGAGGGGTTGGTAAATAGTATCATTGATTTTTAATTATTATCATCATTATTCCTGTGAATAAAATTTTTTTTTTTATACAAACCTTAACTTAAAAGCTTATTTCATGTATACATTTAAAGATATTTAAAGAGTCCTGGGTATGACACTACATTTTATTTGGTGGTGAGATTTTAGTTCTAGAGCTCTGGTGAGTGTAGACTCATTGCTTCATTGGCATTACTCCCAGTTCCACTCTGACCTGGAGTGGTAGTACTGATTTGGATCACATTCATGGATCAAAAAGATCTGCTTGAAAATCAATAGATATGAATGTTTGAAACCAAATAAATATATAAATTATTTGTTTTCGATAGAAATGCTTGAAACAATTCAGTTCAATGGAAGTCATTCCATCAATAATTGATGCCCTTGCATACATTGAAAACTTTAGTAATTTTCTCATTCCATTCATCGAAAATTTGATCATTTTTAAGCAATTTTTTAAAGATGATAATGTATCTTGTCTTAGATGAAGGAGGATAAAAATATAGAAATTAATAGAATATGGGAACCAGTAAGAAGGAGTGCAAGAGAAAAGCAATAATAACAACAATGTTGCAATATGAGCTCTGGTAAAAAAAAAAAAATAAAAGAAAGAAATGCAATAATAACAGCAAAAATTGCAATATGAGCACTGGTAAAAATGGTTGCTGAAGACATTAGGTTTATAATACCCAGAAATTCATACTCAGATGTCCTCAAGGGACACATGGTACAGTGGATAAAGGTGTTGGTTAGATTCAGTGACATACTCAAAAGAGTGTGAGTTCAATACCTGGTGAAGACAGTAGAGAACTTTCAGAGGGGAAAGTAACAGATAGGTGACCTCCATGAAATTTGGTGCGCAAAATGAAGGGTTATGTTCAACATTCCAACCATCTGAAGAAGGTTGACGTGTACTATGGTTGAAACGTCATAAACATAGCGACAAATATTGGACAATCGTCTGAAAAATGTAAATCATGTACGTAATGCCTTATCTCAGAAATACAGACAGATATTGAAGGATAAAAGTTTTTCTTCAAGAAAGGCACCTAAAATCAAATCCCTGAAAATAGCAGTTGAAAGGTTATCTCACAAACCATCCAAGTAAGACAAACAAGACAATTGTCTCTAATCAAAATTAAGTTGGACATTTTTAAAAATGATTCATGTGGAGACTCTATCAACCAAAGAAGATCTATTGACTTTCATTTAGGAAAGTTAGAACCACTTTGATAAAGAATATTGCTTTAAATTAATGAAATCAGTCGCCTCAAGAATCAAGTATGTCATAAAAGCTCTAGGAGGGGAGACTAAATATTAATTCTAATTTTTGATTAATAAATTTGCAAATTTTTCCCCTCAAGAATCGATTATTTAATAATATTTTCCACAGCATGACTTGGAAAAGAATTATACCATTCATTTAAATGATTTTTTTTATGAAGCTGAAATGTTTTCGCATCTTATCTAATATTAGTTTATTGACAAAATAAAAACCTACTCTAAATCACAGTATATATATCAACCTTTTAACCTTCAAAAAAATCTCAACAAAAATAGTGGAAGACTTATACAGCATAGATTAAATCCAAACCTTTTCCACAGAGAAATCAACCAGTGGAAAAGATTTGGATTTTAGCCCTGCCGCATAAGTCAGCCCTTAAGTTTTGAACAAATTTCTTTCAGGCTTCAAAGGTCAACATACACGCCACAATCTATCATAAGTGAACATCATCTAAGTGGTCAATTTTCATAATTTTTACCTGGAGTATTAACACAAAGTCTTCAGCTAGTTATTCTTTAAATATAGAAGGTATATGAAAGACTTGTTCAAAATTCTTGACACCTTAAACATAACCTTATATTGGTCAGTGTGTTTAGTTGTAGCAATCAACATCATTATTATCAATTTTTGAATTTGCTGATGAGGCATTTCGACGAAAAGATGGACTTTAATTGTCTGAAGAACATTTTGATTGTTGATAACTCTTTTCAAAACTCAACCATTTTTCATATTATTTTGCTTAATAACATTTTTAATGTAAGGGGAGGCAATTCAGTATATACTTTTTTTTTATTTTGATGAATGAAATTCTTTATTAAAGGAAAGTTTGAAACTATTTTAGACAATATACATAAGAAAAAAAAATGTTTTTATAACATATCTTAAAAACGGAAGAAAATTCCAGAGCATTAACAAACAAAGATTTGCTGTTTAAGATGTTTTAATATTTTTTTACTCAGTTTTACATTCTAAAAAAATTTAGTCAAAATTTTTTTTGGGTTCAAATGTTGTCTAGAATAAATCCCGGAAGCAACACCCAACAAAAACAGCAGTTGAAAGGCTACCTACCTCCCATCTCACAAACCATCCAAGTAAGACAAACAAAACATGCAAGGTACTGCTGGAGAAGTAAGGACAAACTCTTAAGCGACGTTCTCTGAAAGACTCCAACACATGGATATTTTGATGCTGGATGACCAGCAAAGATTTGCATACATTAGCTATGTGCAGAAACTGGATCCAGAATAGAGAATCAACCAGGAATGAGAGATAATAGGGATGGATGGTGAGAGAGAGAGTCAGGGAACTATGTGCTGTCAGCAGAATTTGATGATTATATTTGTATCCTTGGTTACAGGGTTTCAAAGATGTAGAGTTTGGTAATAAATAATACCTAATAATACCCATTCTGATTGTATAATGTTTCACTAGAAACAATAGAATCCTGGTACTTTTGTGTTAGGATTCACTCCTAACGAACAGTAAATAAAGTTACAGTCTATATACCTCTATTTGGTTTGAAAGGGATTGTCCCATTCTCCGTAAATCTTGGGTGACACAGCTAGGAAGAAGAGAAAAAGAAAAGAAAGAAAACCAGACTGGATGCCAACCTAAGGGGATTACAAGAATTCAACCATAGACTGAGTTGGGACCAAAATTTCCAATCCCAAATGCTGGACACCATCTTGGTCTTCTTCACCTGACTAACAAGGAAAATGGATACAAAACAAGATCATAACACTTTGGTTGAGAAAATTAATTTTTCATGCAAATATTAATAGAATTGTTAAAGGTGTACTTATCCATGATAATTATATATATATATATATATGTGTGTGTGTGTGTATTAGTACAAATTTCCATCAAGTCTTCAGTCTTTATCAAAATAATTCATAAAGAGTTGGCTACCCTTAAGAAAAAAGTCAAAATTTGTAGAACAAAATGTTTGGAATATTTCTCCATTATTTTTTTGTTTTTTTGTAATTTTCTCTCACTGAGAATTTTGACAAATTTTGATTGGCAAATATCAATTAGAACAACAAATTACACTATCACTAAGTTGAGATAAACTAATTAAATTTTTTGATACAGAGTGGTGTCCCTTCTGTTTTGCTATCAGTGGTTTTCAGTTACAAGAAGTCAAGCACCGGAATAAAATATTTTACTTTATAATTGACCCAAAATAGAAAAGTAATGATGTTGGCAATTTAGATATGTCAAAGAGAAGATGTAAAATACTTCCATCGAGGGAAATGGTGAAAATTCTAACTTTGCAGAATCAGAGTAACTGGTATTTGTGCAGCTACCTAAAAGTACATATACCTGGATTCCAGACAGGGAATCTCTATTTCTAACATTGCTATTACAAATAAGATATTGCAGTCCATTTTTTAACAGTCTGTTAGACCATAGTTTGCATCTTTTCAGAGGAGTAAAACTCCTACAATGAATATTTAGGATATGACTCAAAACAATCAGATGATGAGTTTCCAGCCATCCTGAACCTTTGGGGAATACGAAGTACCCCTTTATTGCTATCACTCCCAGGTCCATTCCGGCCCAGAGCAGTACCATCAGATAGAGTCCTATCTATGAGACAAATCGAACTAAATTGTGCACTTATGCTAAACTGAATTGTATAAAATCATCATTATCATGTCGCACCATCAGGACGGATTTCCCTGACCCTCACCTGCCACCCATCTCTATCATCCATCGCTCCTGGTAGGTCTTCAAGGTTACATCCTGTATCGGCACAGAGCTGTTGTATATAGCTTCTAGCTGGTCGTCCTGCCTTTGCTTGTCCATGTGAAAGGGAAGCAACATACTCCTGTGGACCCCAACCTCATATGAAATAGAACTGTTTATCTGTGTAAAAATGGTTGATATGTCATGAAACCAAACCAAACTAACCTAAATCAAAGCCATTACCATTGGGAGCTTGTAGATGTAAGGGTTAATAAGGCCCAAAAAATATGTTGTGGTTTTTAAGATCTACTGTTAAAAATTGGTACTATTCAGTATGCTAGGGTTTGGATATACTTAAAAAAACGTCCCTTATAAAATAATCTTATCAATGTTAGAGCTGCAAAAATTCCTATGCAATAGAAAATTTGGTCCGATTCCTCGCTACTAATGAATGAAGTGATAATCTAGTTTAATTTGTATCTCCAAATATATCTCTTGGCTTTTATATAGATATACATTTTTAATTCTAAAAAGAAATCTCTATTATACTAAAATAAACAGGAAATATTCATATAAAAAAAAACTTGAAATATTGATATTAATTCCATTTTTTTTTTGTAAACTAAAGTGGAATAATTTACATAAAAAAACCAAAAAAAAAACCTTGCCCCCTTATTTATGATTTTGTTAAACAGTATTGACAAAAACATTTTTCTTCCTTTCTTTTACTTATTTCATTCTCAGTCTCTTTTTGCTTTTTTTCCCCCCAATTCCTTTCATTAAAACAGACAATAAGTGTCTGATGTATAGAATTATCACTTCATCTCTCTTTTGACTAATTATTTTTGCTTTCTTTTACTCTGACATGTAGTGTGTTCTTTTTCTTCCCTTTCTCAACCAAAACATTACAGTTCATTATTTTTCTGAGATGATGACAGGGCAGAAAATTCAAATGCATCCATTCATATCTTCTATGAATATTATAGACTATTACATTGAATTATACTAAAATGAATTATTCATCAAATTAAAACAAAATATAAAAATAATTCTGAATCAAATTATCATTAGATTACTAATAAAACCATTATTTCTTTTGTAAAATTCAAGAAACCATTTAAATCATTTTTTTTTTAAATTTAAAGAAAACAAATCAATTAATGTACATAATGGAATCTTATAGGTGCAGAAATATTAGCGGAGAGAAACACTAGAATAAGATTTTTTATCAAGAATTTCTGACCACAGCACTCTGTCTACAAAAATTTCTTGCCACATAAATTCTTACAATAAAATTATTGTTTTGGGTTTGGGTTTCTTTGTTTAATGGCATATCAACCTTCGTGGGTTATTTAATGCCAAAGCCATACTTTGAGAAGAACAGCAGTGATGCTATTTAACCCATTGCTGGGAGGATAAGGGGGTTCATACCTTTCCCAAGGATATTTGTCCAAAAGTGAACGTAATAGTGTGACTGGAGTTCGAAGTCACTTATTAATTAAAAAAAATTAAATTAAAAAAAAAAGGAAAACTTAAATTTGCAGAAACTCCCAGAGGTCCCTGACAGGAAAAAGGGATGATGCATGCGTAAAGAAAAAAGGCAACCTCTTGATAAGGGGAACAGGCTTTCTTTCTCTTTCAGGCAGGGACCAGCAATTTGACAACATCATTGCCGACGGGTGTCTGGGCACCACGCATATGTCTTTGGTCTAGGCGTTGGTTAGTCCCTTTCACCCAGTAGCAGCTCTCTCCCTGCTGAAATATAAAGACTTTGAGATGAAAACTACAAACGAAAACAACCGGACTTTGACAAACTACCAAAAGAAAGAGGAGGGTGCTACTCCGTTCCCTGGATTGCTCCACTTTACCCTTGATACATACCTTATATTGCTGAGTGTTAAGCAAGGAGGTATCAAGTACCATTTTTAAAGTCTTTAGTATGACGTGGCCTGGGATTGAATCCAGGTCTCCCGGACCATTGGCGAACACTCTATCAACTTGGTCAATGAGCCAGTTCTCTCTCTCTATATATATATATATATAACCATCCAGACTAGTTGTCTTCTCCATTTCAGTTTCATTCTTTCACTTTTTTTTTCATCTATGCCCACACAAAAACTCAAATATGCACACACACACACACACACACACACACACACATACACAGACATGTAGAACACACAAGTGACTAAAGAGTTACATGACAATGTACAAGCAATATTCATGTATTTGATGATATATTGATATCATAAATTTTGTGATTTATGACAAAAAAATAAGTCCTGTAACCTAATTACTCCTTATAATATGTACTGTCAAAAACCTTCATTATCAACTATCAAAATTTTACAGGAATTCTTTTGCCACTTTGAAGTCTGTGTCTTCCCTAATTATTTATACATAAATATATATATATATATATATATATATATATATATATATATATATACACAGACACACACACATACATTTATGTATATATAAGTATTATAAAATGTTAAGAATTTTATTGCTAAAATAATTTATAAAATATTTTTTATATTTATACTAATAATAATTTTTCCATTTTGAACTGAACTATTCCCATTTTGAACTGCAAAAAGTAGAAAAAGAACAAGTCATTAGTATTTAACCAAACAGAGTGTTTTTTATTGTCTTGGTTTTCTTTAATGGCATGTGGACCCCTGGGTGGGTTATTTAATGCCAGAATTTTATTGCCTTCAGAGGGATAGAATTTTTAAAAATTGAATTCAGTTTTCACTTATTTAGCATTTAGAGCCAACACAATACATCTTATTATGTTTTTTGCAATAAAATTTTGTTTTTATAAAATATTCCTGTCTTTGAAATAATGTGATTTTGAAGCAAATTGTCTGTTTATAAGAATTTTTATGAGCAGTATTTATTTAGAGATATACATGTGTGCATGCATATTTCATAATGTGTGCAATCCCATGTATAAGCCAGTAACATTTATGTCGATTTTATACAACAATATCATTTCATGTAGCAATCGTATTTAGCAGTTTAAAGGGTTGCTTCATGTGCTGGCCTCATTTGAGCATACATTCCTTTGTGCTATTTCACATGACATTGTTGTCCAAGCATGTTCATTTAGGAAACATATTTAAAATATAAATCTTACAAATGTGTGAGTGATGGCCAAACGGTTTTGATATAGAGCTACAAAATTTGGTATGCTTTTTTATTGGATCCAAAGGAAGATTCCTTTTTTTTAATAGAAACTTGTCAAAAAGATGGTGGCATCCTTTTTGAAACACCCTCTGTGTGTGTGTGTGTGTGTGTGTGTGTGTGTGTGTGTGTGTGTGTGTGTGTGTGTGCGCAAAGCTCTTAAGCTGTGAACACCAATGAATGATGGTGTGAGGTTTTCTTAAAGACAGAACATGATAGGGTAATGTAAGTGCTATCTGATGAAACACTGTTAAAATAATTAGTCATTGGGATGCTGTGCCTCAAAGTAACAATCGTTATCCATACATTTTGTCATTACTGTCCTCCGGAGTTCTTTATGAACTTTTTTTATGACTAATGTCATCAAACCAACCATGAGAGAAAGCTAAAAGTGAAAGAAAAATTTAAAAACATTGATCTGAAATTTAAAGATAAGAAAATTATTTTTCAAAAAAAAAATTAAATGAAAGAATGAAATTTAAAATTTTTTAAAAATATAGCAGAAGACCAAACAATCAACCAAACAACCCAACAACAATCACCACCCAATCCAACCAACCCTGCAATTCAACGGCAACCAACACACTACCAACAACCCAATGACAACGAAACCAACACAACTTAACGAATCAGTCTAATAATCCAACAGCAACCCAACTCCCCAATAAAAACCACCAATCAATCCAACCTAAATAGCAACCCTACAACGACCAACAAAACAAATATAAACCAACAGCAACCCAACAACAACAACCCAACTAACCCACTAAACCAACAGCAATTCAACAACAAGCCAACAACAACATCCCAACAAAACCAACCCAGCAAACCAAAAATAATCAGCACACCAATACCTACCCGACAACAACAATCCAAACAACTGAAACAATCAAACCAACCCAATTAACCAACAACCCTACCATAGCAACCAAACAACAATCACAAACCAACCAACGCAACCAATCTTGCAATCTAACAGCAACCAATTAACCAACAACAACACAACAACAACTATCCATCAATCCAACAAATCCCCCAACTTGACAACAACCACCAACATCACTTGATATTGAAACGGAGAACATTGGCAAATCAAATCTAACAAATAATCGCAATTACAGAGTTACTTTTTACCTGATAGTCTTCTATATTTTCAAATGTTATGACTGTAAATATAATAACTATTTTCAATTCCAAAAAAGCTATGGAAGATTAAAATGACATTGATACCAATTGTGATTGGCATCCTCCAAATTGTTCCCAAAGGTTTGGATGAGTTGGAAATTAGAGCAGAGACAATTTAAACTAGGGCATTGTTAATATCGGCTAGAATGCTGAGAAGAGTCTTGGACACTTGATGAGACTTATTGTCGCTTAGTCTCTAGCGACCATCTGTAGCAATTAGACGGACAAAATAAGTATAAAATTTAGTGGCAAGGAAAACAGAACATGACACTTCAACAAAGCGATGTATTTTTAGTGATTTGAGATATGGTTAATTTCTCTAACATTATAAATTATTAGGCGACACAAATGAATAACAAAACTTCTTTTTAAACAACACAAAAAAGAAAGGTTTATTATCGTAGCAGGACTAAAGGAGTGAGAATGAGAAAGTGTCCCTTTTGGTGTCGCCAGTTAGTATGTCTCAAGTATGTAAAGCTAACTGCAGCGTCTTCTTCAGCGAAGGGGTTCCAAGTGGCATCAGTAGCAGTGGATGTGAGAGATGTCTGTTCGGGCTGCTGGCTAACTGTTCTCTCATGGTCTGCTCTACCAAAAGAGGACTAGAAAAAATAGTTCTTGAGGAAGAAGGAATTAATGCACTCTGCCTGTCGATTGGTCAGTTATAGCTGAATTGCTTGGTGGGGGGCATTGATTCGCGAAAGGAAATAGATCTGTGGCTACTACATATTCATAACAATAACAATTACAAGCGTAATATAAAGAGTAAAGTGTAAAAATCAGTGGAGGGTGAGAGTTGTTAAGGAATTATTAAGTGAACTTAATAGGTTGCAAAATAATAAGTCTACAAAGTTATATTGTCACCTCGGTTGTTAAGTGACTGTTGCTTCTGTGTGGTTGACTTTAAATGTTCTGCAGCCCTTATAAGTCGCTGGCGTGTTAACGTTTTACTAAGACGGTTTTCAGTGTGTGGAAAGGGAAGATAGTTCTCTAGTGTTTGTATCTGTACCCCAAAACAGAACCTGATGTTGTATGTCTTGTGTGCTCTGATTAGTTGCCAACAATGGCTCTAAACCAATCACACAGGCTCTTATCAGGTGATGTTTGAGGGGCGGTAAGTGTGAGGTTTTGTACGTTATTTCTTTTTCTCTCACACAGAGAAAAAAACATGGAATGGTACATCCTGTCTTGCTAATATAATATGTATAGAGTAGTGTTAGTGGACTTTTTGACATTTAAGCATTTTGATATGCATGTGAGGTGATGTGGAAAATTAATTTGGTGATTTGTTTAACTGAAGCATGTGCAGGCAGTCTTGTGTGTATGTTTTAATAATAGATATATGCAGGATTGGATCTGGATGTCTTTATTCTTTAAGATCGATTATTGGTTATTTTATCTGGAGCTTTTGTTTGAATATCTTCTGTAGGAAATAAAATATTTTCTTCTTCTTCTTTAGCTGGGTTATCAGTAAAATATCTTTGTGTGAGAGAAAGCTCAAGTTGGTGAGGGTGTTTGAAGCTGTAATTGTCAATTATACCATCACCTCTTTTAATCCGAACTGAGGGAACTTTGATGTCGCTATTTCTAAATAACTTTGTCACTCTGCCCGGCTTCCCAAAGGATTTGGGTTTGGCTAGGTTTTTAATAATAACTATATCACCTTCTATGATTGACTTGGGATTTGATATATCTTCCAACATTTGTTCCAGACAAGTGGCATTCTTGGAGATTATGGGGTGATTATCATTTGTTCTTCTCTCAGGTTTATTTTCAGTTGACGAAATTTAATCTTCATACAGAAAATTCTTCACATCTTCGAAGGGAAAGATTCCGCTCAAAGTCAGCCAAGCAGAACCGTTCCTGCTTTTGATGATTCTGGCTTGTTTCATATATTGGAGAATATCTACTCCTAATATTCTCTGTATTTTTACTTGGTTGCCTTCCTCTTTGCAGAGTGCCATTTTATGGTTTAAATTTGTTGAAATGCAAGTGATAGCACTAAGGTGGTCAAATTCAAATTGGATGACAAACTCATCGTCCAGAACAATCGATTTATGAATGTCGTTCTTTCCTCTCAAGTTGACTTTCATTACGACTTGTTCCAATGGTCTGGTGGACGTGCCCAAATAAATTTTTATTTGAAAGTCAACGGGGTTAGAAATTTTGTCATGACACTTTAATTTCCTGAGTATATGCTTCGAGAAGTAGGACCGTTGGCTATCCGTGTCAAGTAGACAATTAACCTTGATTTTTCTCCCTTGTGGAACGATGTGACTGTGTTGTATAGCCGTAATAAAAATATAAGCAGAAACATAATCAAACATAATCTACAAACTTCAATGAACGAACAAACACAATTCTTTATAAAAATATGTATCTCTCACACTTTATTCTCAAAAGGGTTGATATTTCTGTGGTGTGTGAGAGAAGAGTGGAGACAGGGACAGACTGCTATATTGACCTAACTTCTCTTGACCATAGCACGCAGTTATCTTCAAGAACCCATTTAGCACTTCTTCCGCATCTTGGCTGGGGTTGCTCAACCGGGGTTGCAGAGGGCAATAGCCCTTAGTCTGCAAGCTGGTCCTCACTCTGGTCTTCCTGTGTCCAACTAACTCAACTGCTGCCGGCACCTGCCTATATTCTTTCACAAAGCCTTCACTTCCGCTTCTTCTTCCGCTTATTTACACAGGTGCATCTCTGATTGACGGTTCGGTCAATGGTCAATATATAATAACTGGGGTTATCGCCAACATGTAGCTACCATCACTTCCTCTATTAGCCCACATGTGGAAGAATAAAGAAACTCCCTTCAATTTATTGTTACATGAGAGGGGGTCACATAAGACCTTAAGGAGCAGTATTTACAGGTCTACCTTCATTTATTTTGAATTCCAAGGCACTTTTTGGACTTATGTCTTCCGCTACTACAATGCATGTACAGATTCAGCTCTAGGTGTTATGTTTTGACCTTTTGACCCTGCCAAAAATGCCATTGAAAGTGATGCACCGGAAGGAGGTGACACATTCTAATGGCTGTTAGGAGAGGAAATCGCCTGGGTGGAAATTGGCTGATGAAATGGGACAAGGTAAAGCCCATGATACACTCATAGACTGATGCACCAGAAGAGAGTGACCTGTGAACTGCATGACAGTTATTTCCGCTTGATGACGATTAAAAAATCGATTTCAAATATCGAGTGGGTGTCGAACGATTATATGATTCAGTTGAGTTCGACGAGCCAGGGCAGTTGCCAGGAGAGTTCCAGACAGTTGGAGGCGAGGTGTGGTAGGGAAAGCCACACCCGACCGAGGGGGCCTTCGGAACCCCGATGGAGTTTGGGGTCCAGAGAAGATGCTGATAAGATGCAATAAAGAAAGCCATCACACAGCAGAGTGAGCCCCTAGGCCTCCGGTTGAGCAGCACTAAAGAACGAGAAAGACACAAGGTGACGGTCATAACAGTGGGGTCAAAATATTACAGTTTATGTTCGGTCTCCAGCTCCCTCTCACAGTAAAACCCCACACAACCTTTTCGAACCCTTGCAATAAAGTGAGAGGTAAATATTGTTAAAGAAGGCTTCCCGCGTCGTTTATCACTTCCTGCGTCTGTCTTTATCATTGCGTCTGTTTATTTACAGTGTCGTTATGATGCTGTAGATGACTATATAACATAGGCACCTTTGTATTCTTGCAGTGTATATAGTGAACTTGTCATAGCTGCTCATATTATGGCCACGTGTGTTACATAACTTGCATTGCAGTTCTTGTGTGGAAGTGGCAAAATTCTGTAAAGCTGCCTTGTCCTTTTTGTAGTACCAGAAATTTGGTGCAGCAGCCTGTTCTTTTCTATGGGATCTGTTCTGTGTTGTGTATTGAGCTTTTTAGCTATTGCCAACACACCAATAGCATTGCTGTAATTTTCAAAAATTTGTTTTAATGAAGGTTAGTTACTGCCAACTCTGTGAGTGATTTCCCTTCTTACACTCACTGGAAGTTTATCCAATACAATGTGGCTAACCAGCATAAACCCTGGAGCGTTTTTTTTTTCGAAGAAATCCAGTCCGTAGGAGGTTTTCAACTCAGATAAATAGTCTTGGAATTCTGCAAGGTAGCGTTTCACGGACAAAAATTCATGGTCATGTTTCAACGAAGTGTTCAAGATTTGTTTAAATATTTCACTTATTATGATCCAAAAATTCTTTATTTAGCATGCTTATGGCTATATAAATTTTTTTCCTCTTTAGGGTAAGATGAGATACTAATTGAGAGGCCTAACCAGCTAAGTAGCTTCTCAGTAAGGTGAATTTGTATTTTTGGCACTTCTCTGTTTCAGTAGAACTCTCGAATTGTGTCAAAAAAATGTTATACTAAAATTTTGACGCGTTTATTCCGCTAAAGGTGGTACACCAGAGTTAAGGGCTAGCAATCTCAGGAATGCTGAAGGCTTCATTTCAAGTTGGGTTGGCGATACCACAAATCAAATCTTTAATTGTCCCGATGCTGTTGTTAGTCCTTGTCCGCAAGAAAATTTGATTTTTTTTTATTCGCTATGAAACAACTTTCTGTTAGGTCCAAGTCCGTTTTCATACATAAACTTTTGATTTTATCATTCAAAGTTCTTATCTCCTTCTGCATGTCTTTCGCTATGGCAACTTCTTGGTCGAATGTATCTTTCTCCTTGGGGTTCTGTTTGGTTGTTCCATCATTTCTAATTTTGAATTGATTTCTTCTGCTAAATTATCTCAAGAGTCGAACAAAGTTTTGACTCCTTTTATTTCTGTAAATTTATCCATTTGTGCTGAAGAAATAATCAGTGTTCTTTAAAGGTTCTGGTATCCTTTAAATCAGTGTCAGAGGAATTCTATAAAAAGATTTTTTTTTCAAAATGGTGGACTCCCCCCACCCTTTTTTAACCCACGTGGAACTGCATGCTATACGAATTTTTTCACAAAGAGTTCAAAGGTTTTTTTTTTCTTTTTCCGGAGTTAAATGACAGATTCACTGTGGTCAAATTTACTAGAGCTGAAAAGGGGATGCGATTTGTTTTTTTTTTTAATTTTTTCTTTCATAAGTAGAATTCACAAGTTTTTTCTTTTTCAAGGTTAATTCAAAAGGTTGCTTTTTTTTTTCTCGGTGTCAAATGACAACCTTACAAGCCAAATTTTATGCCTTTCTTTTTTATATGTGTGTCGTGCCTAAACCTCTACCAAGTTCACAAATTTGAATGATTATTTTGCAAATTGTAGTAATTAGATGGACAAAATAAGCATAACTGAATTAAAATAGTTATTAAAATAAGCAGAAACTCCCAGAGGCCTCTGACAGGAAAAAGGGGGGCGACGCATGCGCAAAAAGAAAAAGGGACCGTCCCGACAAAAGGAGCAAGCTCACTTTCTTTCAGCAGTGACCAGCGGGGTGACAACACCTTGCTAACTAGTGGAGGACGCTACGCGTTCGTCTTTGGACGACGCGATGGCTAGCCCTTCCACTAGTAGTAGCCGTCTCGGTTAACAGTATGCTAAAATATGAAAAAATATCAAAATGGACATATCGAACTACGAACTAAAAAACTGGACTCGGAGAAACTCCTAAAAGTGACTAACACATCGCTAAAACTTTATATACCAAACACGTTGTAAAAGCTTCAAATATCGAATAAGGACACGTATATACCCAAGAAACGACTAACCCATTTCTGACTGGGGGATTCAACCATTTCAATTCTATTCAGGGAAAATTCCCTCACCCATTGAATGGTTGTTGAACCCAGGAATAAAGGAAAAATATTTAAAAAAAACGTCTTCGTCTCCTATCTCTTACTATCTCCTTTCGTATAATTCTTTTTGGGTCTTCTTGTTCAAGGAGTTACACCAACAAGACAACGTGGGGTAAAAATAGAATACCTCAGAATGGAGTTAGATAGCAAACGGCAGCACAGCTTGCCCTATACCCCCGTAAACTTAATAAGTTGCAAAATATTATGCCTGTGAACTTATCGTGTCAATTGGGTTGTTAAATGTCTGTTGCTTAGGCGAGAAACTAACCGTCACAATGTTCTGTTAACACTGTTTTCCTAACCCATATATCATCATCAAGTCGTGTTTATCGCAACATTTATCCTTGACGTCCACCTCTCTTGGTAAGCTTTCTAGACTGTATCCAGTGTTTGAACAGAGCGGTTGGATAGAAGTTTTTACTGTTCGACCAACACTGGGGGTTTCTATGCATAACAATTTACTCGAGAACGACGCTTATTACTTTGTTCAAGATTCTCCAGCAGTACATTTCTTGTTCATTTTACTTGGATTTTTTGTGAG
Organism: Sepioteuthis lessoniana; assembly: GCA_963585895.1. Lineage (NCBI taxonomy): Eukaryota > Metazoa > Mollusca > Cephalopoda > Myopsida > Loliginidae > Sepioteuthis > Sepioteuthis lessoniana. Next base: position 6,785,837 of record OY757927.1, read on the forward strand.
ATGGGAGGCAAGTGGCGCTACAGCTACTGCTGTTTCCAAAATTTGTTCAAAACAGCATGCAGCGACCTCGAGTAGTCCCCATCTCGGGTTTTCTCCAAGTGTTTTGTTAAGGTCCAGGTGATGTGACCATACAGTAGTACTGAAATGGCTAGAGCTTGGAAATGTGTGTGTGTGTGTGTGTGTGTGTTAAAAAGCCAGTCTGGAATGTATACAGTCATTTTGTGAATCTTGAGAATTAGTTGTTTGGTTGGTTTTACGGCATATCAACTCTTGACAGGTTATTTAATGCCGAAGTCAGTTTAATTATTATGGTCTCCAATTATATACAGGGCGTAATGACTAAAGCGTTGGATTGTGACCTCGAAGTAAATGAGTTTGAACTCTAGTCCTACTTTTACGTTCCCTTTCGGACGAATATCCGTGGTAAAGGCATGAACACCCTTATTCCCACAGCTATGAGTTAAATAGTATCACTGCTGTTCTACATGGATGACTTTAACATTAAATAACCCACGAATGTCATTAAACAAAAAAAGCTAACCAATTATATATGATACAAAAATCTATCTTCGTAACCATTTTAAACAGATAAACACTTTATAACTAGTTACAATATCAATGTTTTAAAAGTCAGTCTATGAATGAAAGTTCAAGATCATTTTAAACATTTGTTAAAACAGATATATTTGACCCATTGATAGGGCTCTTACGAGTACTACCACTCCCGGTCAGAGTGGACCGGGGAGTGAGAACAACGAGGGATGACTTCACGCTACAAGTGTATCGGATGCATACCCGAATGTAAGACTTTGATCTAAGTTGGTGGCCAATTAGATGCGACCATTAGATGCGCCCATCCGCGAATAGACGCGCATGCGTGAATATGAAGTATCCTTATTACTTATCTTTGACTGGATTTTCTTTTCTTGTTTTTGTTTTTGTTTATGTGTTTCATTTTTATTTTCTCAAAATGGATGAAAAGAAATGGGACAAAAATGGAAAACTGCAAAATCTTTTCAACCAAGAGCAAATACATGATATTTGCTTTCACGAATATACTGATGACTACTATCGCTGGAACTAAAAATGCTGCATTTCCAATAGACACACATTTAAATTGGTTCGATCTATTCTGATTTATCAATCGAATCATCGATTGTTGTTGTTTACTGTTTAAGCCCATGCTTACGGCCATACTTCCGAACATTCAATTTCACAGCATGTTGACCTCGTAAATTTGTAAATAATTGTAAAGTTGCTTCCTAGTCCTTCATCATCATCATCATCATCCAGTGGTGCTGACAGCATGGATTGTTTTGACTCTCTCTCTCTCTCTCTCTCTCTCTCTCTCTCTCTCTCGTCATCTGTCCTTAGAGGACATTGCTTTCGGTAGGTTTTCTAGACTGTAACCAGTGTCCGCGCAGAGCTGATGAATCTGAATCTATCTATCTGTACCAATCCATGTGAGTTCTAATCTATCTATCTATCTATCTATCCCACCCCCTCCGCTCGGACAGGATATGACACAAGGTCAATTTTTAAGCGGAGTTTAACAGGTTTGAATTCAGAGTTTTCCTTCTCCTAGACTAGTTGCCTCACCAAGGCTGAAGAAATCAGTTTGCCCTACTATTTACCTATAGCTGGAGGGAGAATAATTGGATTCATACCTTCCCCAAGGGTATCAGTGCTATGTGAAATGCAATTAGTCTAGTCTAGGATTTGAACTCTCGTCCATTTCCAACGGCGATAACCATTACTCCTCGGGCACCTCTCTCTCTCTCTCTCTCTCTCTCTCTCTCTCTCTCTCTCTATCTATCTATCTATCTATCTATCTATCACAGTCCGTACATATATATGTAAGTATGCATACATAGATCAAATAAAAGAAAATGACTTGTGCTAAAAAAGGCAGCTCATAATCTAGCGCTTCTTGCAAATACACCTGTCCTAGCCGAACATTTACATCATAGCCAAGAGCAAGCAGCAGGAGACATTGTCGTCCATGTGAACGCAAATGAAACAAAGTGCATGTGTTTTAAACAAGTAGGAGTCACCTCCGCTCTACGTAACAAGTCTCTAAAATTAGTAAATAAGTTCACATAACTTGGCAGCAATATCACATCTACTGAAAGTGACATCAACATACGCTTAGCAAATGCGTGAACTGCTATCGACAGGTACATACGGATCATATGAAAGTCTGATCTAACCAAGAAAATAAAAAAGCATTTTTTCCTAGGTGTGGCTGTGTTAATACTACTGTATGGATGCACCATATGGATGCTAAAAAACGCATGGAGAAAAGGCTTGATGGGAACTTCACAAGAATGCTACGTGCTATTTTGAACAAATCTCGGAAGCAACAGCCCACAAAACAATAGCTGTACGGCCACTTACTTCCCATCTCAAAAACCATCCAAATAAGACGAACAAAACATGCGGGATACAGTTGGAGAAGCAAGGACGTTCTTTTATGAATCCTTGTACATAGACATGTTGGCTGACCTGCAAGAACTTATTTATATTAGCTTTGTATGGACACAGGATGTCGTTTAGAGGACATACTGGAAGCGACGGATAATAAGAAGAGATGGAGAGAGAGAGAGAGAGAGAGAGAGAGAGAGAGAGTCAGAGAAATCCGTGCTTTCAGCATGACTTGATGATGATGATGATGCATGCCTATATATATATACATATATAAGGTCATAACTATCTAACGGTATCTGTTGTCCTTTATATTTCTAGTCTGCTTTTATAGTTGTATCTGATATGTATATAATTACACAAAGATGAAACGTTACAAATCAAAACTTACTCTCTTTGTCGGTGAGTTTTTTTACCGTGTTAAGCTGGATTCATTTAGCAACGCGATCTATTTTATTGCCTACACGAAACGTGAACGTAACCAAAAGACACAACTTATATAAATTAATGAGTGTATTTTTCTCTGTTATTTTTACAATATGTCACTCAAGAAAAGAATATAATTCTTCGTCTTTCATCTTAAAAATACTAAACAAAAGTTTTCATGAGCCAAGTTTAAGGATGTTTGCTGGATTTCGTAGCTGAGTATTAGTTCGCCCAACTTGGCATGACACAATCTTCTCCTCTCTTAGCTTTGTACACCTAAGTTAAACCTTGTAGTGTAAAAATGTATCGGTGACGTAATTATTCTCTGTGTCGATTAAGGAATGCCTCCTTAATAGACTCAGAGAATCACTACGTGTGGTAAAGAAAATGGACACAACAAGCCGACTTAAAATACTGCGTCTGTGTTTCACATCACACTAATGCTCTTGGGAAAGGTAAATATCCTTGTTTTCTTGCCCTGCTATAAGTCAAATAATAAGGCAGATTGGGTTCTCTTGGTTGGTAGAACAACCGAAATTGGAAAAGGAAAAACTTTGAATTGAAAATCAAAGGAGTCATGATCGGAGAATCTGTGGCATTCTAGCTTACCATTATTTTGTGGGACTCTAGTTCACCATGGCATTTTAGCAAACCATTATTTTTGTGGCATTCTAGATTACCATTATTTTTGTAGCATTCTAGATTACTATTACTTTGTGGCACTTTAGCTAACCATTATTTTGTGGCATTCTAGATTACCATTATTTTTGTGGCATTCTGGGTAACCCTTATTTTTGAAGCATTCTAGCTAACCATTATCTATGTGGCATTCTTGCTTACCATTTTATTGTGGCACTCTAGCCAACCATTATTTTATGACATTCTAGCTTACTTTTATTTTGTGGCATCCTAGGTAACCATTATTATTGTGGCATTCTGCCTAACCATTATTTTTGTAGCATTCCAGCTAACCATTATCTTTGTGGCATTCTAGCTTACCATTATTTGGTGTAGTAGCTAATGAAAAGGTCACCTTCGCGTCGCCCTCGACTACGGTCACCAACTTTACTTACACATGCAGCAAAAAAAAAAAACAAAAAAAAAACATAATAATAATAATAAGTAGAAATCAATATTGCCATTTTATTTTAGTTTAGATAGACACAGACGCATAATCAAATTTATAGATTACAACAAATTAATACTTATAGAACAACCTTTCCGCTCCAAAAGTCAAGATTTTAACTGAAGTACAAAGTTCACCATCATTGAAAAAAATCTCGAAGATAATTGATCAATGGATAAAGTGTCTACTTACACTTATCACAAATGGCTTTAACAACAAACTACTTTGAAATAGGATGGACAGATTTGGGGTGACACGTTAACACTGAAATAAACAATCTAAGTTGTCATAGCAAATTTAAAACATTCCTCGCCCATTATTAACATTTATCTCCCAAATGGAGAGCTCAGCGTCAGGTGTCTACGATAGTAGAGATTTCAAAACGGTCAGTTGTAGACACTTGGATACTAAAAAATAAGGTTCATTCAAAGAATGAACACTCTACGTCACCAATTGGTTTTTCTTCGCTTCTCTAATGGTATGTTGACTTTTTTTATAAAATATTTTTTTTAAATTCAGAACAATTTTTTTTTACCAATTCTTTTCTATTGACATAAGATCGAACCTAGTAGAGAGCAATCAAAGAGTGAATAGCACGAAAGAAATAATCATATTTGCTCAATTTTACTCATCTTATAACCGGCACATGGCCCAGTGGGTAGAGTGTTCGCCAATGGTCAGGGAGACCTGGTTTCAATCCCAGGTAACGTCATACCAAAGACTTTTAAAATGGTTCTGGATATCTCCCTGCTTAACACTCAGCAATATAAGGCACGTATCAAGGGGAAACTGGAACAATCCAAGGAAAGGAGTAGCGGCCTCCCCTACATCTTGATGTAGTAGCTATTGAAAAGGGAGCCTTCGGGTCGCCCTCAACTACAGTCGCCAACTTTACTTAACTCATTCATCTTATACGAGGCTCATTTATGTGAATGTTTCTTTTTTCTTTTTTTAAATAAAATACTTTTTTTTCAGAATTTCTTTTTATGAATGTGTGCACAAATATGAAATGTTTTCCATCGATATGCCAGGTTTTGACATGCTATAAAAACAACCCAACCAAACAATAGATAAGAACACTTCTCACTTTTTTTATATAACAAAAAGTTAATTATTTCCATTTTAAAAAGTTAATTATTTCTATTAAAAAAGTTAATTATTTCCATTAAAAATATTATTTCCATTAAAAAGTTAATTATTTCCATCAAAAATATTATTTTCATTAAACGAAGTTAATTATTTCCATTAACAAAGTTAATTATTTCCATTAAAAATATTATTTCCATTAAACAAAGTTAATTATTTCCATTAACAAAGTTAATTATTTCCATTAAAAATATTATTTTCATTAAACAAAGTTAATTATTTCCATTAAACAAAGTTAATTATTTCCATTAAAAATAATATTTCCATTAAGAAGTTAATTATTTCCATTTAAAATATCATTTTCATTAAACAAAGTTAATTATTTCCATTAAACAAAGTTAATTATTTCCATTAAAAAAAGTTAATTATTTCCATCAAAAATATTATTTCCATTAAACAAAGTTAATTATTTCCATTAAAAAAAGTTAATTATTTCCATTAAAAATATTATTTCCATTAAAAAAGTTAATTATTTCCATTTAGAATATCATTTCCATTTAAAAAAAATTAATTATTTCCATTAAACAAAATTACTTGAAGCTAAAATTGTTTACAAATTATTATTTTCACGCAATGCGAGTTTTTCATATCAGATTTAACTGGAAATTTTTCACAGGAGGCTAAGTGACAGCAAGTCTCCACAAGTCTTCAGAATTCTTCTAACATTCAAGCTGCTCTTAACAAAGCTAGGATCTGGAAAATCTCGATTCTTCCTCTGATCCTCAATAATATCTGTCCCTTTTCCTGACTTTTGTCGAGCGTGCCAAGTGCACTAACTACTATTGGTAACACCGTCACCGTCATGTTTCTTAACGTTTTTAGCTCTCTGGCAATATCCAAGTACTTGATATCTTTTTGCTTTATTTTATTTTCACTCTGTGGTCGTTGCAATTGTAAAATTCACGAGATGGCAAGTTCTTTTCTTTCTAATTAACGCTATGTCTGTTCTCTTGCCCGGGATCTCTTGCACAATTCCAAGTGGATCAAATTTCCTGCTCAATCAAGTCTACTTTCCTATTCCTTTTGCGCTAGTTTGCTATATTCTTTTATTATATGATTAACTATTCCATTTCAGATACCATATAATCTATAGCCCAGTTGGCTGGGGCTGTAGAATACACCGAATGCATTTCTGCAAAGGGGTAAGACTCACCCAATAAGTGTCCTGTGCCTCAGTCGGCTGGGGCTGTAGAATACACTGACTGCATCTCTGCACAGGAGTAATACTCACCCAATAAGTGTCCTGTGCCTCAGTCGGCTGGGGCAGTAGAATACACTGACTGCATCTCTGCACAGGATTAAGACTCACCCAGTTAGTGTCCTGTGCCTCAGTCGGCTGGGGCAGTAGAATACACTGACTGCATCTCTGCACAGGAGTAATACTCACCCAATAAGTGTCCTGTGCCTCAGTCGGCTGGGCCTGTAAAATACACTGACTGCATCTCTGCACAGGATTAAGACTCACCCAATAAGTGTCCTGTGCCTCAGTCGGATGGGGCTGTAGAATACACTGACTGCATCTCTGCACAGGAGTAAGACTCACCTAATAAGTGTCCTGTGCCTCAGTCGGCTGGGGCTGTAGAATACACTGACTGCATCTCTGCACAGGAGTAAGACTCACCCAATAAGTGTCCTGTGCCTCAGTCGGCTGAGCCTGTAGAATACCCTGACTGCATCTCTGCACAGGATTAAGACTCACCCTGTTAGTGTCCTGTGCCTCAGTCGGCTGGGGCTGTAGAATACACTGACTGCATCTCTGCACAGGAGTAAGACTCACCTAATAAGTGTCCTGTGCCTCAGTCGGCTGGGGCTGTAGAATACACTGACTGCATCTCTGCACAGGAGTAAGACTCACCCAATAAGTGTCCTGTGCCTCAGTCGGCTGGGCCTGTAGAATACACTGACTGCATCTCTGCACAGGATTAAGACTCACCCAGTTAGTGTCCTGTGCCTCAGTCGGCTGGGGCTGTAGAATACACTGACTGCATCTCTGCACAGGAGTAAGACTCACCCAATAAGTGTCCTGTGCCTCAGTCGGCTGGGGCTGTAGAATACACCGATTGACTGCATATCTGTACTGGGGTAAGACTCCCTAACAAGTGTCTTGTCTTGTATATGACTCTAAACCATCTCTTAGTGAGGCTCCAGTAATGCTGGAGCTTTGAGAAATACGGAGTACTCCCTCATTGCCATCACTCCCAAGTCCACTCTAGCCAGGAGTAGTAGCACCAGCAGAGTCCTATCAATGGGTCCAGTAGAAATATCTGACATTTAAACTGATTGCAAACAAATGACTTGAATTGATGAAATAGAACCGTTTGATCATTTAACTGTGTTTAAACATATGACTGATGTTTAATTGAATTGTAATTCTATGTTTAATTGAAATGTTAGTTATACATAGCAATACAGGGAACCATTTAACTTCGTTGACCTGTGAATTGTTAGAAATAGGACTGTTTGATCATTTAACTGTGTATTTTTATCTACAAAATGTGTTTATAAATCATATATATTTAATATATGCGTAAAAATAGGATTTGGTATTAAATAACCAACAATGGTTGATATGCCATAAAACCCAACCAAACCAAATCATATATATTTAATATATATGTATAAAGAGGATTTGGCATTAAATAACCTACAATGGTTGATATGCCATAAAATCACACCAAACCAAATAAACACATTATCCACACTTCTTTTTGCATATTATCAATTTTTGCTTTGATATAATTGGACTTTATGGGATTATTTTGTGCTGCTATTAAAATAAATTTATTTTCTTTTTTTTTACGTTTCTCCTTTTTTGCCATTTTCAGGTCATCTAATGAGCTACTTCGCTAATTTGCTGTTGTAAGTACCCATAGATTGGTTTTTATTTCCATAATGGCTAGTGTTCGCCAATGGCCCGGGAGACCTGGGTTCAATCCCAGGTCGAGTCATACCAAAGACTCAAAAAAAATGGTACTTGACGCTACCTTGCTTATTACTCAGCATTATAAGGTAAGGATCAAGGGTGAAGTGGAGCTATCCAGGGAGTGGAAGAGCGCCCTCCTCTACACCTCGGTGTAGTAGCTATAAAAAAAAAAAGCCTTCGGGTCACTCTCGACTACGGTCGCCTACTCTACTTTTTCACTTATTATTAGATACTTGAAATCATATCATCTCTATCATCTTCATCAAAGCGTGCTAAGAGCACGGTTTCCTTTGAGTATTTTACGCCATCCGTCCCTACTTTTTATCGTTCTTCGTAATTTCTCACGATGGCATCTAGTGTCTACACAGTTCTGATGAAAAATTTTGCTAGTCAGTCAACATCGTTGTGTCCATGTGTAAAACGTTACATATTACTTCTACTTTACTTCGCCAGCAGTGGCCAGTATGTCTTGCTCGGCTTACATGAATAGTTTGTGAGACTGAAGGTAAGTGGCCGTACAGTTGTTGTTTCGCCGCGTGCTGCTTGTAGGATTTGTTCAAAATAACACGGAGCATTATTGTATGGTTCGCATCAAGCTTTTTCTTCAAGTTTTTTGTAAAAGTTCTAGAAGAGGATGTACTAAAGCTCATGAGGATTTTCCTTAGCGTGATTATTGCTCGTTGGAAACAATTTGAAGTTGAAATCATATAACTGCTTGAAAAGAATTCGAATTTAAAAAAACCCAACAACTGTTGACATGGCGTAAACACCAACCAACCAACCAATATCGTTACATTTGCAATGAAACTAATTTTAAAGATGCCGTGATTATTTCAAATTGTATCCAAGAAACATTATACAAGAATGAGTAAAAGGTTTTACAATATTTTAGTAGCATGTGAGGCACGATTTGGCAGTTCCATATGCTTTTTCCAAGGTCGTGAAGATGACAAACTAGACTGGACTGTGAGATTCCAATCTCGCCTGATTCTCTCCGATTGCTACTCGCGGGATTTGCCTCTATAGCCTAGAACACGGCATTGGAATCTATAGTTTTTGGTTGGTTGGTTGGGTTTTATGGCATATCATCCTTTGTAGGTTATTTAACGCCAAATCCATTTTTATGTAAATAATCAGTTCCATTTCAAACAATTCAGTTTAGCATGAGTACACAGTTTAAATGTCAAAAACATTTCTATTTCAAACTATTCAAGCAGTTATATATAACAATTCAGTTTAGTGTAAGTACAGTTTCAATGTCAAAAACATCTCAATTTCAAGCAATTCAGATTAGCATAAGCACGCAGTTTAAATGTAAGTACATTTTAATTGTGAAAAAATTCTCTTTCTAGCTATTCAGTTTAGTCAAGCAGTTCTAATTCAGCTAATTCAGTCTACTATAAGTACAGATTTTGTTTACACACAGTTAATTGTCAAAACAGTTCCATGTTAAACAATTCAGTTTCGTATAAATACAGTTTCAATGTAAAAAACAGTTCTATTTGAAATAATTCATATTATCATAAACACGCAGTTTAAATGTAATTACGGTTTAATCGTCAAAATATTTCTATTTCAAGCTATTCAGTTTAATCAAACAATTCAGTATGCCATTAGTTCTATTCAACCCATAGATAGGGCTCTATCAGGTGCTACCACGCCGGGCCAGAGTGGACCTGGGAGCAATGGCAATGAAGGGGTGCTCCGTATTCCCCAAGGCTCCAGCATTACTGGGACCTCACCAGCAGATTGTTTAGTGTAATATCCAGGACACTCGTTGCGGGGGGTCTTACCCCTCCACAGAGGTGCAGTCGGTGTATTCTACAGCCCCAGTCGACTAGGCAATACACAGAGTTAATGTCAAAACAGTTTTATTTCAGATAATTCAGTTTAGCATAAGTACACAGTTTAGATGTTAAAACAGTTCTATTTCGAGCAATTCAGTTTAAGATTAGTTCGCAGTTTTAATGTAAAAACAGTTCTATTTTTAAAAATTCAGTTCAGCATAAATACGCAGTTTAAATGTATAAAAACACTAAACGCCAACCACCGTTTAGTTCTATTGAACCCAAAGATAGGACCCATATCAGGTGCTACCACTCTGGGCCAGAGTGGACCTGGGAGCGATGGCAATAAAGGGGTACCCCGCATTCCCCAAAGCTCCAGCATTGCTGGAAACTCACCATCAGATCGCTTAGTGTCATAAACAGGACACTCGTTGGTGGGGGGGGGTCTTACCCCTCTGCAGAGAAGCTGTCGGTGTATTCTACCGCCCCAGCCGACTGGGCAATATAGTTTTTGGATTACCTAATCTTGCCTGATTGTCGATGTTCTTGCAACCCAAGCGAAATTCCTGGTACCATCTGCTTACTGAACTGTGATCAAATACGTCTTCACTTTTCGCATCACAAATGTTTTTTGACTGCCTCCGAAGCCCGGTTCGAACTCGTTCAGCATAGCTTTATGAATTAGACTACGTTACACGCTCATATGTGCAACATTCAAATTAAACGGGAAGTGAAACAATGCACAACGTCTCAACGCACTATCTATCACGATACTACCAACGACAACTGCTTCGGTCACGCGATATCTTTGCACGTAACAGACTCTTTGATTTCTATTCAATGATCAGCATATCTTGTTTCGCGGTTGGAAAGAATCGCCAGCATCTAAAATCGATGGTTCGCCAATAAATAGGTAAGCTGTACGGCAAGGCCAGTGGGTCATAGAGTTGTATAATGAAAACGGATTTTTTAAACCCTTGAGGCTGCAGTGGGAGTCTCACGACAGGTCTTCATTGGTCTGTCATTAGGAGTACTTGTTTACAGACCATAAAGACTATGACGCAATCAATATGGCGGGAGAAAAAAGCGAATAAAATAAAAATGAAATATAAGAACACATCAAACGGTGGTAGCTTTTAATAGGCTTAATGTATATGATCTTTCGGTTATGTCTGTAGCATTTAGTTAATACTAGAGACTTTCGTTAGCATTTCTATATTTTCAATGATGACCCTTCAAAAGTCAACATGTCTCCACGCACATATTGTGTACGTCGTATTGCTTACTGAGCAAAAAAAAAATCCTCCCTTGACTTGTGGGTTGTTTAATGCCAAAGTCAGCCTTGTGGAAGGACAGTAGTGGTACTATTTAACCCATTGCCGAGGTTAGGAAAAGAGGATTCATACCTTTACCCAAGGGCATTAGTGCGAACGTAAATGCGTGACTGGGGTTTGAACTCGCTAACGACGATGTCATAGTTGGGCGCCTCGGGTAGTGTAATGGTTTGCAAGCTGAACCAGCAAACCTTCACGAGTGAGTTCGAGTCTCATTGGGTGCTCCATTCATACGGCCGCGTGCCACATCTAAGCAAAAAGTTTAGTAAACTACGACTACGATGTCGCAGTCCAGCATGTTAATCACAACACCTCCATCTTAAATTTATTCATTTTTGACACCCTGGTAGTATTAAGACCACACACACACATTTTAGATTTAATTTTAGACGAGGCTATCAATTATGTGACAATACACCGCCGGCCGATCTTCACTATCTCAAACTCCTTAAGTACTCATGGTCACCAGATCGTCTAGTGGTTTCTCTCATCTCCGGCCAGGGGTATTTCACATTTCTTTACGGACACACAAAACACAACATACACAACCGAGAGGGTGGCAGAAAAGAGAACAATCACGGACTTGGGTTAACCCCAAGCGCAATAAGGGTGAAGCTTGTGACACTTTCCTAGCATTCTGTGCACCTGTGGGCTAGCGCGAGCGTGTATTCGAGCGAAATTCCCACAAAGTCACCAGGATTGCTAACTCATCCTCTCAAGTTGCCTAACCCGGCCGCCGGGTTCGCATATCATAGCAGTCAGTTTCCCCTGACTTCTGTTGACTGCTCTCTCCTGTCGACTGCCCTGTTGTGTCCTGCTCTCTGCTTTCTTCAGTTCTCTTCTCTCTGGGACCTTCCTTCCCTCGTCCTCTTCCGGTCTTGTGGGAAATTTTGCGCACAAGCCCTTTGTGTGGGTTTCGCGCGAAAACAGACAATGGAATCTTCTGACTGGCACTTACTCACACCCACAGAAACGAATACCACCCATCGTGTCACAATTATTATCGATAATGTTATCAGCTATTAAACTTCATGTTCCTAATTTTTGTAGCTTTTTATCAGAATTCATTTTGGTTGTCGCTTCTATGAAAATATAGTAGAGTGCATTTATATAAGTAGCAGCTCTCTAATTACGCACACAACGTATGCCCTAGAGTACTCTTAAAAATGTGAGCTACTAGATTGCTCACATAGGTGACTTGTTTATAATGATGAAAGAAATAAACGAAAGAAAGAAAGACGAAAATAAAAGAAAGAAAGAAAAAAGAAAAACAAAATACTGCCTATAAATAGCCCTGTGCCAGACTAAACTTTTTTTTTATATACGCTTATAAATATGTTGTCGGGGTGGTCTCTTGTTTGTATGCTTCCGAGTCCGTATTGGGCGGTGGCGAACGAAAATTTTTAGATATACATTTTCTTTTTTAAGTAGAGGAATTATATTGTAAGTTGAATTACCATGACCATAAAATCCGGCAAACACTTGCGTGTGACATACGGAACCACTGGACAGCTGTTTCGACCTTATTAGGTCTCATCAGAAGTGTATACCGTGATCCCTTCCACTGGAGATCGAACCAGCGACCACAGAATGCAGAACCGAAACGACCACTGACCCAGCAGTTCACATAGCACAATTTTCGGTTCTGCATTCTGTGGTCGCTGGTTCGATCTCCAGTCGAGGAGCTCACGATATGCCCTGCCCAGTGTTTCTATATGTTGCATGCAAGTGTTTGCCGAATTTTCTGGTCATGATAATTCAATTTACGAAAACTTTTAAGTGAAACGAAATGTCAACAAAACAAGAATGTAACAAAATTGTCTTTCCTCCACACTAAACGGCAGTTCTCTGAAACTTGTGGACAAGTTCACCAATCTAGGAAGCAGAATCTCATCAACCAAGAAAGACATCAACACGCGACAGCAATCGATAGACTATCGATCATATGGAAGTCAGACCTGACTGATAAAATAAAATGCATTTTTTTTTTAAGCAGCGATCGTGTCAATACTGATGTATGGATGCACTACATGAACGCTAACGAAACATATGGAAAAAAAAGCTTGGCAACTACACAAGCAATATTGAACAAGTCCTGGGGGCAGCACCCCACAAAGCAGCAGCTGTACGGCCACTTAACCCCCCCATCACGAAAACTATCCAAGTTAGACGGACCAGATATGCGGGACAATGCTGGAGAAGTGGTGATGAACTCATAAGTGACGTACTCCTGTGGACCCCCTCACATGGACGAGCAAAGGCAGGACGACCAGCTCGAACCTACATACAACAGTTCTGTGTCGATATAGGGTGTAGCCTTGACGACCTACCGGAAGCAATGGACGATAGAGACAGACGGCGGGAGAGGGTCAGGGAGAACCGTGCTGATGGCGTGACATGATGATGAATGACGATTATTATTGCACAATTTATACGAGCAATAAAGATGTACTATTCTTGTTAAAACGGAATACCTTTCGACCATGTGTTCCTAAACCCCGCGGCTACTCTCTATTTTTTCTCACTGACCGTTATCTCGTGTTCTTTTCCAAATCTCCAAAGGAAGTCAGTTGGTTAGAAAAGATATATCTCTTCTCTTCCTCGACCAGATAAGGGTCAGGAGGTGAGTCGGTGTATCTTGTTCTTAACTAGCTGACTTAGTGTGTCACGATCTTTGATTTGTCCAGCATGTCAACTCTGAAAGGTTTTTAATTGGAAGTTAGCATTGGTCACATCCGTTCTTGATAAAAATTTATATGTATATATATGTATATATATATATATATGTGTGTGTGTGTGTGTATGTGTGGTCCTATGCTAGTCACGAGGCCCAATGTGGTGTAACTACAAGTCACAGTACTTGCTGTAGCTATTGTGTTCGTGACTACCACATTAGCTTCCGATTGTTTAATTTGTCAAATCCTTCTGTGCCCACGCTGTATTTGAAAGATCCACGGAGTGAGGTTGACACGGATCTTCTAACAGTCAGGTAATAAGAGGAGCTAGATTGTCTAGCAACTCAAAGAATAGAGAAAACCCGTTGTTTAACAAACAACAAAAAAATTTTTTTTTTATTGAAATACGTCTGTGAGACAATGAATAATAAACAAACGATGTTTGCTTTCCTAGCAAAAAGAAGAAGAGAGAATATCGAGAGAGGAAGAGTGATGATGAGGTGCGATTAGAATGACACTAATGTCTCTATAGTCTGGGACTTTGAATTTTTGTAAAGTCTGAAGGTTGTTCGGAGTGCCTCGGGTCTAGAATGGAAGGGATGCTTCTTTGGGAGTCTTGAGTTTCTTCTTGGTCCCTTTTCTCATCCACTCTGAAGATTCGTTTTTCCATCCCATTTTTATTGATCAATATCTGGAGTAAAAAGGTTTCTGATTGGTTGTCCAATAAGAGACAATTTGGAGTCATATTCCTATTGGTCAGCCAATCCTAGTTCAGGATAAAATCTCACAGGTATTGAGAAAACCTTTTTTAGATGCTTTGACCAATGGGAACAGGGTTAGAGAAATGGGGCTGAACAAAAAATTTTCAGACTCACTTGACTGGATGAGCCATGCCCAGCTCACCTTTATTTAGGGTGGAGCAAAATTAGATATCGCTTTTAACATTGACCTTTAAGATAAAGACTAGAAAAATATGTTTTACGAAATGACCCGTTTCATCATTATGATCGATGAGGTTAGTTGACAAACGAAAAATTAAATAAATTTGCAGGCCTTTAAAATCAAAAACGATTGTCTCGCACTTAACTGGCCTTTAGGAACAATCAACCAGCTTTTTAGGCTAATTTAGGTCAACAAAAACATATTTATTTTAAGTATATGTTTGTTATTGGTGCCCAAAAGGATCCCTTTTCAATAGCTACTACACCGAGGTGTAATATTGTCATATATTTCATAAATTCTTATTTTCAAATATAAATTAAGTATTTAACCGCACGTTGTGTCACATATATACTACCTATGAATCATTACAAGTCTATCAGTATGTTGTATAATTTTGCATATACATATACAAAAACACAGGCGGACTCTGTTGTTCAGGTACGAACGGGTTTATTAATTTCTTGACTTTGGTTCTTCGACACGAGGATAGAGACACAATTCTTAAAGGTCTTTTGTAATCGTTCTATGCTAACCCCACCCCCAACGTTCGGCATATCTCGTGGTGTTTAAGATCTCCATTCATCTCTGCCGGTAGAGATCCGAAAAACTCGACCACATCTTCAACGGCTCAAATCTCTCAACTCAACGCCCCAATGGCAGAGAACTCAACTGTCTGTCTCCATGGTCCAATCTCAACTTCAAACTGAGTCTTTTTCAAAATCCTCAAATTTTCAGGATCATCTATTCCGGGCATGACGTCATCTGCACTACAGCCTCATTTCCTGTCTGGGGTTTATTATGACAATGGTGCTTGTCATATCCTTGGCGCGCGAGCGTAAAACTCTATCCAATAACTGTGCACCTGAACTCTTCACCCGAATAGTTCAAAGCCCAACCAAACTGAATGATAAAATAAAATTAACGAAAAATGATTAATATAAAAAATTCATTCCTTAATTATATAACAAGTATACGTTAATTTTCTTCTAAATTAAAAATACCCGGAATTTTGTCTAACGACCAAGACGCTTAAAACACCGGTTCCCGCGAAAAATACCAGTTATGATGAATCGATTCAGTATTTTAGTGGGTGACCAATTTGTACCGACATAAACTGTAAACAACTAGTGTCTGTCTAGTAGACTAAGCAAAGCTTATTAAAAAACAAGATAGTTGGATGTTATTATACAATAAAATCTATATCATTCGGTACTATTTATTTTCTAACTCCGCAGTATTAAAACTCAGTAACCAAAAATAAAATTGCACACACACACACATATATATATATATATGGCACGGAAGCAAAACACGGGAAAATTTTCAAAACGGTTTTTTAAGTCTGATTTGTCCAATTTTTGAAGAAATATGATGAATATGAATTTTCATGATTTGTTCTATTATTCAAGATCTTAAAAAAAAAAAAAAAAAATTCAGCCCAATATGAGTGAAAAATAACAAAAAAAATCTATGATTTGCTTAACACCGAAACGCAGCTAAAGTTTCTTTGTCTCCCATATACAAAGCATAGAAAATAATTTACAGAAAAAGAGCTTTTTAAAGAAACCGTGAGTGAAAGATTGAACAAAATATAAAAAGGCGATTAAAAAGGACCCCCCACAACGTCAATAAGGAATGAAAGTTGAGGAGAAAATTGTGAGGCGAGCAATTAAACAAGATTTAAGACCAGACCTCCTTGATTACAAAAATGCAACTTCGCATCCAAATATTGATTCACTTAAGACTGCTCTTGAGGAGGAATGGAATAAAATCGTTTGTTGATACAATAATTTAAAAAAAAGGGTGGCCATATTGAGTAAATTTACTGTTTTGTATCTATCTTCTTATTTTGTTTATTTTTTTAAAAACCGCATAGAACCCAAAATCGACAACATACTTAGGAAAAACCAAAATGGCTTCCGAAGAAATAGATCCACGACCTCACAAATATTAACCATCCGTAGAATCCTTGAAGGTGTACGGTCAAAAAACCTACAAAAAAACCTACAAGCGACATTAATATTTGTCGACTTTACCAAGGCCTTCGATTCCATTCACAGAGGAAAGATGGAACAAATCCTACTAGCGTACGGCATACCTAAAGAAACCGTAGCAGAAATAACGATTCTCTATAGAAACCCCAAAGTAAAAGTACGATCACCAGATGGAGACACAGAATACTTCGACATTGTAGCAGGAGTACTACAAGGGCTCCGTACATCTTTATCATTTGTCTAGACTACGTACTTAGAACATCGATTGACAAAATCAGAGAGAATGGCTTCGAGCTGACGAAGAAAAGAAGCAGAAGGTACCCCGCAACAACAATTACCGACGCCGACTACGCCGATGACATAGCGATACTGGCAAATACACCCGACCAAGCCGAAACACTACTGCATAGTTTGGACCGAGCAGCCACAGGCATAGGCCTCTATGTTAATGCATACAAAACGGAATATATATGCTATAATCAAACGGGGGACATCTCCACTCTAGAAGGAACCCCTCTTAAACTAGTATACAAATTCACTTACCTAGGAAGCAGCGTCGAATCAACCGAAAAGAACATCGAAACGAGGTTTACGAAAGCATGGACAGCTATCAATAGGCTATCGATTATATGGAAGTCAGACCTAACCGATAAAATGAAACGCAGTTTCTTCCAGGCAGCGGTCACATCGATACTGCTATACGGGTGCACTACATGGACGCTAACAAAACGGCTGGAGAAGAAGCTAGACGGCAATTACACAAGAATGCTGCGTGCAATCTTGAACAAGTCCTGGCGGCAACACCCCACAAGACACCAACCGTACGGCCACCTGCCTCCTATCACGAAAACTATTCAAGTTAGACGAACCAGACATGCAGGACGCTGCTGGAGAAGCAGGGACGAACTCATAAGAGATGTACTCCTATGGACCCCTACACATGGCCGTGCAAAAGCAGGACGACCAGCACGAACATACATTCAGCAGCTATGTGAGGATACGGAATGTTGTCCTGAAGACCTGCCTAGTGCGATGAACGATGGGGAGGAGTGGCAAGAGAGGGTCAGGGATATCCGTGCTACCAGCGTGACATGATGATGATGATGATTCCTAATTTTGTTTTCGCACCCTATATATATATATATATATATATATTTATATATATACGTATTAGAGAAAAATGAAAATAAATCCTACGATATGTCAATATAAAAACTGAAAAGACAAAATATTCAGAGAATGTGTGTGTGTGCGTGTGTGCACACACGCGCCACGGGGAAGATTCGTCACAAGGTCATTTTTTTCGGAGTTGTGTTACTTTGAATTGAGAATTTTCCTTCTCCAAGATCGCACTCAAAGTGTTGTATAGCCATGAACAACTATACATACATATATGCATGCAGAACCATATTCAACACAAAAAACGAGCGGACACAGTTCTTTAGAAAAATATACCACTCACTTTATTCGAAAGGGTTGTGTGTGAGAGGTGAGTTGGAGACTGAACAAAGACTGCAACATATTGACCCCCCAACTCCTCCGTCCATAGCAGTGCGTCTTTTTTGTTCTCCTGGGCTGCTCAACCGGGGGCCTAGGGGCCCAGCCTCTCTGCTGAGAGCTGATTCCCTCTGCTCGATTTGGAACACTGACTTCTAGCCCTGAACTCCAACTACCTGACTTCCTGTCCCACCCGGGTTATATCATTGTTTTATGCCCACTCAATTCAACCCGTTGACAGCCAAGGCCATCCGCTAATCTCTTCGACCGGATGCACCTGTTATTTACACATGTGCATTTCTCATTTGACAACTTGGCCGGGTCGGAGGTCAATATGCAACAAAAGAGGAGTGTTGGAAGTGCTTCGACTAATGGAAACTTCGCTGGGATAAGAATGTATAATATCCAAGAGGATTATCAGGAAGAAAATTGATGTTTCATTCATTGATGATTTCTGTCTTGGTAAATACAGCTTCAGTCTCGGTGCTTCTGGGACACAATTCGTAATTACAAGAGGAAGTACTCGTAGAAATTCCACGGTATACACGAGTCATGAATTTAAACTTTTGATATCATTTTGAGATAAATTCTTGATGACTTTTATTTCAAATGAATAAATAAAAAAAGAAATGATAGAACATTTGCCGACAGATTCTGTTCCTGGGCTCAGACGAACTAGTCTGTCTGTTTGCTTGACTTTTATGGCATATCAACCATTGTAGGTTATTTAATGCCAGATCCTGTTTATACATATATATGATTTGGTTTTGTTTTGTTTTATGGCATATCAACCATTGTAGGTTATTTAATGGCAAATCCTGTTTATACATATATATTAAATATATAGGATTTGGTTTGGTTTGGTTTGGTTTGGTTTTATGGCATATCAACTATTTTAGGTTATTTAATGCCAAATCCTGTTTATACATATATATTGAATATTTATGGTTTGTAAACACATTTTATTAATAACATTTTAAACGAGCTTGAGCTCATTCTTGCTATGCAACAGTCATAATTAAACATCAGTCATTCGTTCACACAGTTAAACGATCAAACAGTTCTATTTCTAACAATTCAATTTAACAGAAGTAATCTGTTCGGGAACAGTCTGAATATCAAACAGTTTTTTTTAAATTCATATATAGGACCCTATCGGTTACTACCACACGGAGTCAGAGAGGACCTGGTAGCGATGGTAATGAAAAGGTACTCCACATTACCCAAAACTGGAGATTTACCATCGGATAGTTTAATGTCATATCCAGGACACTCGTTGGAGAGGGGTTTATCCCTTTGCAGAGATGTAGTCGGTGTATTCTACCGTCCAAGTCGACTAGGTTGTAGTCAATTTTTGTTTGAAATAAGTTTGTGTGTGTGTGTGTTGTATAGCCATGAACAACTATACATACACATATGCAGATGCATGCAGAATCATAACAACGACACAATAAAGACGAGCGACACAGTTCTTTAGAAAAATATACCTCTCACTTTATTTGAAAGGGTTCGAAAGGGTTACAAAAGGTTTTACTGTGTGAGAGGTGAGTTGGAGGCGGAACAGAACTGCAGCATATTGACCCCCACTCTTATGGCCATAACAGCATTTCTTTCCCCTTCTCCTGGGCTGCTCAACCGGGGGCCTGGGGCCCCAGCCTCTCTGGGACATGTTCCTCATTCCAGCATCTTCTCTCCAACTGATAGAACTTCCTGTGCACCGAGTTATATAATAATTTGACGTCCACTCTTCTTCCTGCGAGCGTCCCAATTTCGCACTCAATTCAACCCGTCCACGGACAAGGTTATATCCTGATATTCCTCGACCGGATGCACCTGTTATTTACACAGGTGCATTTCCTATTTTGACAGCTTGGCCGGGGTCAGTATGTTATATGTGTGTGTGTGTGTGTGTGTGTGTTGAGGTTCAAAATTGTTTTCTTCTCTCCGAGACCCTGAATGCATATTTTCTCCCTCCTTTGATCCCTCTCAAGATCTGCATTATAAGCAGCAGCATCTCCTACGATCAACTGCTGAATCCGCTTAAGTTTGATAGGAGCCTGATGTAAAGGTAATCTTCTTCTGACCCCGTTCTGCTCAGTAAAGGTATACTACCTCTAGCAAACATTTTGGAATTAGTACAGTTCGAAAATGCTTACTTAGGTTTTTTTAATGAATTATTTAGCTGTAAATAAACTAATAATACATAAGATGCATTGATTTTATTTTTGAAGAAGTTTTAAATTTTATTCTAAATGAAATAGTTATTTTTTTTTTTTTTGTATATATTATATTTTATTTTTGAAATAACGGTGAAATTTCCTGCGGTAGTGATACTACGCAATGTGCACAGATACTACACTCTAATCTTGGTCAGTTGTGCCGAGTTATACGTAAATTATCTTGTCATTTCGAAGGGTTACTATAGTACTATATTGTTTTTTAGATTATAGGAATTTGTTTTTTTGTAATTGTTTTTCATAAAGGTCGACTTATACACAAATCATGTGACAAATTAGGGATTTAAATTCAGGGAGATGAGTTTATCCTAAAGCGAAATGGGGAATGAAAAAATTGAACAACAATTTTCTAAATATTACTTAAAAGAAAGCGGCTGTATGTTTCAGGGGAAGTAACTCGAGAATAATAATGATAGAGTTATTTACCTTGAATAGTAAATTCGTTTCAGAAGTAGTACACTTTAACCAATAGCTGAGGAGAATATGGGGGAGGTCATCCTTTTCACAAGGATACGAGTTCACGGCGATACGAGTTCAATTCCCGGACAAGACTGATAGCATTTCACATAGCACTAATACCCTTGGGAAAGGTATGAATCCAATTATTCTCCCTCCAGCTATGGATAAATAGTAGGGCAGACTAGGTTCTTCAGCCTTGGTGAGGCAACTTGTCTAGGAGAAGGAAAACTCTGAATTCAAACCTCTTAAACTCCGCTTAAAAAATGACCTTGTGTCATAACCTGCCCCGAGCGGAGGGGTTGGGTAAATAGGATCCTTTTCACGAGGGTATTTGTCTGAAAGTGAACGTAATCATATTTACCCAGCCCCTCCGGGTATTAGTGCTATGTGAAATGCAATCAGTCTCGTCCAGGATTTGAACTCGTGTTGCCGTGTCCATTTCCTACGACGATAACCATTACACCACGGGGCACCGAAAGTGAACGTAATAGCACGACTGGAGTTCGAACTCGCTTACTACGATTCCGCAGTCCATTGTTTTAACCCTTACACTACGAGGACACCCCCTAAATTTATTTTGCATAAAATTATTTGTACGAATTGAGGAAGTTATAAGGTGGACACAAATTATTTTGTGAATGGCAACCATATATATTGTGAATTGTGGTGTACAAGAAGACTTTAAAAGCCTGTAAAAACCTTTACAAAATGAGATATTGACTTAAACGGTAGGGCTCAAATCCAAACCTTTACCCCTGATTGGTCAAATAGTGGAAAAGTATTCCAAACCATCGATACTGTAAATTAAGCAGACTGACACAAACATTTCCTATTTAAACTTGTGTTTGATTAATATATTTTATAAATTAACAGAGATTAATATAAGATAATAAAACTAAGACAAATTAAATATTATATCAACGTTAAATCACACGCCGTTTCCAGCTACTGATGCTCAAACTGTAAACACTAACCGGAACGTCATAGCACCAAGGTGGCCATTCAGACAACTACGATATGCTGTCTATCTACACAATTTGAAGATAACACAATATTCATATGAATATAAATTCTAATGTGTAAGATTTTCATGTTTCATAAATGGTTGCTATAATTCTGATTTCAGGGGAAAATTACGTACGGTATTCATTACTGGAATAATGACAATTTAAGGAGAAATAATAGTAGTTTATTAAATATACATACATTGGTATTATTACTGTACTTATATGGCGCAATATTTTAAATAAACATTACTCGAAGGTTATTTTATTGACGAGTACAACTTTGATTCTAAGATACCATGATGTAATTTTAAAAGTATTTACTCATAAACATTTATAAAGTTAAACTCCAATAAACTTGTTTTATGCTTTTGCTACAGGTTAACATGGCCGTCCTCAATTAGGCCTACCGGGCAAATATTGGCCGACTTGTTAGGGGTCAATTCATACGGCAGGTATGGGTCTAAACCAGATTTTTGTGCTAAAAATGTTGAGGTCAATTTATATATAAGATCGACCTGTACACTGCAATTTACAGTACAGAAGCCAAAACCAATACATATATCCTGGACCATCGGTGAAAACTCTACCGACGTCCTCATGGGCCGGCACATACACACACACACACACACACACGCACACATATATATATAGTGTAGAGGTTTAAGGTTTTCACTAAGTCTCTTGGTGAGTTAATGGAGGACAAAATATTGCAGTATTATTAAACAGTGTATAATATCACCAACGTGGCCGAAGGTATTTTTGGATTTTGCCGGACGCGTGTAGGCTGCGGTCCTGCGTCCGGATCCACTTTAAAAAAGGCCTTGTGCCGTACTTTTCCGGACGTGGGACGGAGAATAAATAAGGAACACTCACTAAATTATACTGCATTTGGTCTGTCACGAACCCACCAAGTGAAATTGTGACAACCATACACTTTTGTAATATATATATATATATATATATATATATATATATAAACGTTTGTAAATACTTTCTTTTAATACTATTTGTTGGTATATTGTGTATATATAATGCAAGATGTTTTTGGTAAATACAGATGGATCTCTTTTTTTTCATTCGTTGTGTGCTGAGGAAGTCACCGTATTGTGGTAATTAACGAGTTGGCCTGCAACATCAGAGTGGGCAAATTCAAACTCTAGTGATATTACATTCACTTTCGAGCCAATACCTTTGGGAATGATATGAAATCCTTTACCCCACCTAGAAAAACGTCAAATAGTACCTCTACTGTTCTTCCACATGGATAGTTTTAGCATTTAATCACCCTTGAAAGTTGATATGCCATGAAACCAATGAAATTTAGTTTGTTAGGTATAATTATTTCGTTAGTTGGTTGGAAGTAATCGGGCTCGTTAGTTTTGGGTTTAACGTATTTGAATTCATTGTTCTTCCTTTTATCCAGTTCAACTTTTTAGATTCTTTGTGGAGCGCTGCAAGAGAATTTAAGAAAGGAAGTATAGGAAAGAGACGAAGATTGCTTTTAAATTCAAACTTTATTTTAAGGTTTTAATGTAGCAGGGAAAGTTTTCCTGAACCAGTCGAAATATGTCCAGTTTCCTTGACAAGGCGTTGATATATATTTGTCCTTTTCAGTGGTGGTGATTTTAAGGTCGGTGGTTACGTCCAGTGGGTGTTTTTTTTTTTCGTAGGGGCCATTGCTACAGGTGACGTAGCCTGTCCCCACCCAGTCCGAGACTGGGTGAACACGTGTGCTACCAATTAGCAGCCGAGAGACTGATTTCTCTCTGGTGTTAAACTGTCATTTAGGCATGCGCGGATTTCGCTTCCAATCAAAGACTTCTGAGAATCAATATACTTTTTGAATTTATCTTTTTTTAAAAATTTCTTTTATTAATCTTATTGGAATTCGGGTAGCCATCTTGTTTTTAGTTGTGCAATACAAAAGGTACGTCTTCAAAGTAACGAGGCTGTATTAAGTCTAGGGTGTGGCTTGCCATTGTTCATATATTCTTTAGTCATCACTGATTTGCCAATCTGCTGCTGCTACTAATGGGCAACTCTATAAATATTTGCTAGCAATTTGTAGACGGCTGACACGCATTAGTAGGTCTCCCAAACAATTCAACAAATCTCCCCTCTGCTTTTGGAATTAAATTACTCGTTATGTTTTAACATGTCAAAACCATTAAATAAAGATAATTAGAACTCTTTGTAAAAATATTTTTTAAAGTAAGTGTTCAAGGGAAGTTTTTTATCCGACTCCGTATGAGACCAGGAAATGACATAAAATCGGTTTAGTGTGGGTGCTCCACAGGAAGCAAGTCTCTCAAGCAAGCAGTCTAAAAATTGCTTAAATTCTATCATCATTTCCTTTGAAGAATGCCTCAGTCGCCAGCCAATAAACCAAGACCTTACCTCTTTTAGACCGAGAATTCCCCATGGCGCAGTGGTTAATGGACATGGCTGTCACATAGTAGTTAGCGAGTTCGAACAACAGTCTCACGATTACATTTCCTTTCGGATTAATTCCCTCTGGTAATATAAATAAAAAAAAAACCTTCTACTCCCAGCCGTAGGTTAAATAGTACGTATACTGATGTTCTATGAGGGCGATTTAGCATTAAGTAGCCAACAGAGGTTGATATGCTATTAAACAAAAAGCAAGAACCTATTTGATAAGCGAGCAGGTGTTGTCTAGATGGAAGATATTGTGGAACGAAGCTTCTTAACTTTTTCATGTACTTCCTAGACTAAAAAATCGAAAATAAAAAAATAAAAAAAAATTTTTCAGGGGAAGCAACTCGTACAAATTTGTAAAAAGTTACTTCCCGTGATATTTCTTTCTCCGCCATTTTTTCAGTGCTTACATAAAGAAAAGGAAGTGAAAAGATTTCCCTTGGTGTATCAAATTACTTCCCCCTCAGTTCTATGTCATTATTTTATGATAATTTTATGTTAACGTAACTTAACATTTGTTGTCAAGAAGCAGAGATAATTTGCTAATCGGAACACAAAAAATTTATCTTTATTTGAGCTGTTCTCATTATTCATAATCATTTAACACCCAGAACAAAACTTTTAAAAAGTCTGACAAATTTATAAAAATTAGTGCAATTGCAGAAAGATCACGAGATGATTTTTACAGTATTTTTAAATAATTTAACTTATTTTTATAGGATATAGTCAGCGTTAATGCTGAGAAAAATATACGTCATTCATTTATTATTTATTATTTAGATTTATTACTTACTAAAATTTATCTAGGATTAGCGATTAGTGTCACGGTTATCGCCGTGTTCAATCCTAGACAATGTCATTTGTCTTTCTCTTCATATTAAGGCCCTTCGGAAAGGCATAAACCTATTTATTTCCTCTCTAGTTATGGGTAAATAGTACATTAGACGGGCTTCTTTAGCCCTGGGAACCAACCAGTCTAGGAGAAGGAAAACTGAATTAAAACCAACTTCTTGCCTCCTAAAAATTGATTTTGAGCTGTATCCTGCTCATGGCGCATGGACTGGTAAAATACATACTTAAATCTATTCACTTAGATGTTCCTATAAAGTTTGAAAGAAATTTATTTATTTCAATAAATGTGGTATTTGAAATCAATAAAAAAAATCAGTTCTCTCTGTTTGTTTATATCTGTCTCTGTTTCTCTCTCTGACGGGGATTTAAAAAACAGAAAAAGAAAATAACAAGTCCTGGCAGCAACACCCCATAAGACACCAACTGTACGGCCACCTGCCCCCTATCACGAAAACTATTCAAGTTAGACGAACCAGACATGCAGGACACTGCTGGAGAAGCAGAGATGAACTCATAAGAGATGTACTCTTATGGATCCCCACACATGGCCGCGCAAAAGCAGGACGACCAGCTCGAACGTACATTCAGCAGCTATGTGAGGATACAGGATGTTGTCCTGAAGACCTACCTAGGGCGATGAACGATAGGGAGGAGTGGCGAGAGAGGGTCAGGGATATCCGTGCTACCAGCGCGATATGATGATGATGAGATCTTTTAGAAAGTGCAGAAATTCTCAGAAGTCCCTGACAGGAAGTAGGGGTGACGCATGCCCGGAAAAAGGACTATCCCGGCGCAAAAGAGTAATTCGACCTCACTTCAGCCTCCACCGTAGCACTGAACTTATCCTCTTTCACGTGGCTGCTAGCGGCGAACATATGTACTGATTAGGTCTTAGCTATGTCTGTTGCTAGCGAACCAACAACGCCGAAACAAGCATTATAAAAGGCACTTAATTTGGACTTATAAACCAGCGGATGTGACTTGTATATTCTAAGAACTTTTCTGGGTTTACTTTCTTTGTTTAATGGCATATCAACCTTTGTAGGCTGTTTATTGCCAAAGCCATTCTCCAAGAAGAACAATAACGGTACTATTTAAACCATAACTGGGAAGATAAGGGGGTTCATACCTTTCCCAAGAGTATTTGACCGAAAGTGAACGTAATAGCGTGACTGGAGTACGAACTCGCTTACTACGATTCCGCAGTCCATCGTTTTAACCATTACACCACGAGGACACCCCCAACTTGTCTGGGAGATACTACAATTTTCATTAGTTTCAGGAAGAAATCTCCCACTAAAAGAATGGTTGTTGAACCCAGAAATAAAGTTAAAATTTAAAAGGCATCCCTATCTTCGTCACCTTCTTTTTCTTCCATTGCAGCCTTCACAGACAAAGAAGCCAATGAATAAATAAGAGTTGGATTGAGAAAACTAAAGGAATCAGATATCAAAACCCAAAACCGACTATTACCAACGTAAAAACCTAACAACATCAACCAACAAATTCTCTTGATCCCCATATCTCCGAACACAGAATTAGATGGGAAGAAAAGTAACGTTTGTTTGTCGCTTGAGAAAGACCGATTTGCACCAAAAAATATGACGAATTAAAACTGGTTAATCTTGTGCAAACAAATGAAATCCTGCTTATAGAAAATGTTACCTACCTAAGTATTCACTTAGAAATCTTTGTTTGAATATATATATATATATATATATATATATATATATATATATATAAACAGAATTTGGTGTTAAATAACAAACAACGATTGATATGTCACAAAAACCCAACCAAGTAACCAACCAACTTGTCGCTTGAAATGTTTATACAGTTGTTTCTTGTTTGTTTTTTATTTATTTATTTATTTTTTTCATGAACATTAAAAGCATAACGGCTGAATGATGCTTTTTCTTTGTTAAACAAATTTGCCTGAATCTTGAATCAGAAATACATTTTTTGTCCTCTTGAAATTCAAATTATTCCAGTCAGTTTTCCATTAGTCGGGGCACCTCGAAAGCTTCTATCTGATGTGAAGCTGCGCAATCATATTTTTCTTTTATTTGTCCTCCACTTGAGACAAATTTTCAGTTTTGAAATCAAGAAAAAAGTTTCAGGGAACTACGTATGGTGATGAGGGAGAGTGTTGCACTTGCACAATCCTGTGTTTCGCTAAAATATTTCGATGAAAAAGTCTCAGCATTGCGTTCATAATTCTGATTGACACAGAATTGTATACATTAATGTTCAGATGTCAAGACGCTATTGACTTATTAATAAAGTTGTTTTGCCATGCAGACATTTTTATTTCAGTTTTAAACTCTGTAATAATTGAAACTTTGTAATCAAATATATATATGTATATAAAAGGTGTACCTATTTTAGGGATTTGATTTATTCGTTTAACTGCATATCAACCCCTTAAAAGTTATCAAATGCGGTAATCTGATTCATTTGTAAACGTTTGATTGTTATGACTTATATCTTCAAAGTTCCTTGCATTTTTTATAAATTGCATTTTGTTCATAAACATTTGTCTTATCTCATTCAAGCGGTTCTATGGTTTCAAGTTACTAATAAATACTTTTCCGGCATTCGTACTTTGTTTAATTTAGATTCCCTATGTAATAATTTACACTAATATGGTTTCAAGTAACAAATAATAATAATCCTTAAAAAACAATTATAGCTTCAAGTAACCATTATTCATTCAAATAATTTATACACAGTTAAAAGGCTTTAATGATAATTTATTTCTACAGTTATACAGCTTATTTTTACAGTTATACGGTTTCCTATTCAATGTCAATAATTTTCAAAAGAGAACTATTTGAGTCAAAGATGAGACTCTCACTAGGTCGACGTTGAGCTGGCAGTAATGGCATTCCACAGAGCTCCCAAACTGGAACCTCATGACAAGATTCAGTTTAGAGTCACATGCTGGGTACCCGTTTTTGTGTAGAGAGTAACCTCTCTGTATAGGAAGCTGCTGGCCTCTTCTAAGCTTCACTGATTGGGATCTTATTTTTGGACTGCAACGTAATCGTATTTTTGATTACAGGGTCTCAATTTTCTAAAACGATGCGAACATGTCTTGCAGATTATTGAGCTTGTTTAATAACAGTCAAATAATTCTAAGACTCTCTGGAAAGCAAGATGATTTTTTGGAAAGACAAAGTGACTCTTCAGAAAGTTGGAGTGACATCCTGGAAAGACAGGAATTTTAACAAATATGGATAATACAATGAAAGAAAAATGCCCTCAGGGTGTCTGTAGCGGGGAGGGAGAATATATCACCCATCTTACTTGCTCCTACGGTAACGATCTGGATATGTACCCGGCTACAACGTGTGATTGCGGCAGAAAATTCAACAGCTTGCGAGGATCACGAATCCACAAGGCGTGCTGTTGCGAACAACGTAATTCTCCTGCCGGAGAATGTAAATCGAATGATGGGCCTATGAATCAGGTTTACCCCCACAGTATTCACGAGCCCATTGCTGACCATCAGCGTCCTGGAGATATTTCTTGCAAGCCAAGAATTTAGTGGCCCAAGGGTAATCAGATAGCTACCTGGACAAACTTTGACCAGGAGCTTTCTTTTTACTCACCACCCATCTTGAGGGCCCATTGATCAACAAATAAAATCTTTCAGCAGAATTATCTATGACGTTTGTCTCGAGTGCTTTTGGGCAGTAACGCATAAATGAAAGAAAACGAACCGAATAGATAACGGATATAGAAAGGATTTCAACATGAATGTTATACACGCGGAACCACCTTTCTCGTGTAATTACGCAAAATCAAGAAACGGTTGCTATGACATCTAACGGCCGTAAGTAAACGCATTTTCAAATCAAAAACTGCACCAAAATGAAGATGAACGAACGTCCAATGTAATGTCCGCTTTTAGTTGATCTTGTGTATACATAGATATATATTTCTTTTAAATACTCTATCCAGTGGCAAAAGCTGCTCGGTAGCGCCAGGAGTGGCAGTACCGCCTTGAGCTACCGAAACTGTGTTATCACCCTGGTTGGCGGCTGATGAGGCTAGGGTATCGCACGTGCTTTCACACGTTGTATGATGAAAAAAAATGTGGATTTTCAAGTCAGTCTCTTTCGACATTTGAAAGTTTCATGCGTCATAAGTAAGTTGACGACCGTCGTCGAGGGCGACCCGACGGCTCCCGTTTTCTATAGCTACTACACCGAGGAGTAGACGAGGGCGCTACTCCTTCCCCAGGATTGCTCCTCTTTACCCTTGATACACACCTTATAATGCTGAGTTGAGCAAGGAGGTATCAAGTACTATTTTTCAAGTCTTTGGTATGACTCAACCTGGGATTGAACTCCGGTCTCCCGGGCCAATTGACACTAAAGTCATTCCCTTGGTCTTGTATCGTACTTGGCAAAGAACTGAGAAAAATCCAGACGTTCTGATTAAGAAAAACATCTCTGGGGTGAAATAGTTATATATTATCCCAGCGACCCCAGTGATGGTGTTCGATCTCAGGTACAATTTTAAATGCTGATTTTACTGGTAGCATACCGATCTATTTCATTTGGATGATTGGCTATTCCTAGTTTTATCTTTTCAAATAATGATTGGTTTATTTCCCAATGTCATCAGTAAAATTCAGATATCAAATGCTGATTTTCACGGCTGCAGAGAGATCCTCCTCATTTAGAAGACTGGCGAAACATCATGTTCATACTTCCATTTCCCACCCTTTGGTCTTGTGTTGCACTAAACTAAGCCTAAGAAGACTGGCGCAGCACAATCTTTCTTACACCTTTTTACTACAATACGTGCTTTACTATCGATAATAATCAATAAATGAATATTCTCCAGTAACACAAGTGGTTGGTGATAGAGCCAAGTAGAAAAAAAAACAACAAAAAACAAACTAAAAAATGATTATATATATATATATATATATATATACGAGATGCCTTCAGTAAGTTTCCTGACTTTTTTCGTACGGGCATTTAAAATTGTCGTAGACTCTTGAAAATTAAGTATGTTATTGCTATACATCTTATGAGATGACTGGCTAATTTTTATGATTTCAGATTCAAATGAACTGCTAGAGCAGGAATTGGAATACAACATACTAAAGCCTGATTGTCACAGCTGGTGGATTTCAAAAATGCAATCTGACACTTTAGAAGAACGATATGCAATAAGATTGTGTTTTAAACTTGGAAAAGGTGCCACAGAAACGTACGGAATGCTTCAGACTGCTTTTGGAGCATCTTGCACGAATAGAGCAAACAGTTTTTGTGTGGCATAAGAGATTCAAGGAAGGCAAGGAGTCTGTGAGAGATGATGAGAGGTGTGGGAGGAGTAAGGAAGTCAATACACCAGAGTTGTTTGGCCAAAGGGTTAGGGTTAGGGTTACTATGTCGAGGTTTTAAGGGAGTTCAGGAAGAGATTCCTAGGGAAGAGGCCAGCACTCTTCAAATCAGGTCAGTGGCATTTCCACTCAGACAACAACTCCATTCTTGTCACAGACTATTTGACCAAGATGGACATCAAGACAGTTCCTCAGTCTCCCTTTAGTCCAGAGCTTGCTTCCTGTGACTTTTGGTTATTTCCTAAGCCCAGAGGCTGTCGTTATGAGACAATTGAGGAGATGAAAGAGGCTGTGACGAAGGTCATTGACACGCTCAAACAAGAGGACTTCCATGGGGCGTTCCAGAAGTTGTTGGAACGGTTCAACAAGTGCATTGCAGCCGGAGGAGATTACTTGGAAGGGGAGTTGAGTTTCATGTGTGTACTATCAATAAAAGTGCCCACACGAAAAAAGTCTGGAAACTTATCATATAGACCTCGTATATATATATATATATATATATATATATATATATGTGTGTGTGTGTGTGTGTGTGTGTGTGTGTATATATAATAATCTGTGTGATTTTTTTAAGAGTTTCTCTATGTTCAGCGCCGGCCCAGTCTGCATCTCTGCAAAGAAATAAGACTCCTCCAACGAGTGTCCTGGTTATGACACTAATCAATCTGATGGTGAGGCTCCAGTAATGCTAGACCTTTGGGGAATGAGATGCTACCGCTCCATACCATTGCTCCAAGGTCCACTCTGGCACGGAGTGGTAGTGTCACGTGATAGCCCACGGAGACGATAGAGGTAAGATTAATACTATCCTCCCGTTGAATTAACAGGATCTAGCCGTCAAAAAAAGTGACCGTTAAGGAAGAATGTAGGTCACAGAGGGGTATCAACAGGTGTTGGTACTTAGTAACCTCAGGTCGCCGGACACCAAGGGGGAGAAGAGAGAAGCCAAATAATTGGCTGGGACCTCAAAACGGAAGTGGGGATCCCCCCGTCAGCGGAAATAGATAGTAAGAAAGATTAGTTGTTTGGCAGGATTCGTAGCGGGCAGACGAATCAAAGCCAGTATTCTGGGTTGAAGACAAAAGAATATCCGAGACATGAGGGACCCCAGGTTCTTCAAGCCAGTGTAAAAAAATAGACCAAAGTCTATTAACCCGTGAAAGAAGAAAGATTCTCCAGTGGAACCCCGTCGTAAAATAAGATAAGTAACTTTGGGGACATTTCTCCTTTATACCCAAATTTTGTATACCACTCTCTCTCTCTCTCTCTCTCTCTCAATTTGAAGAAAAGCAAAAGTCAAGAAAAGACATTTATATTCGTGGACTGTCCAATTATTATATGTTTTGACACTTTGAAAGTGTATATAACTGTAGTAAAGGAATTCATGCATTTTTATGTTATCACGTGGTCTATGTTGTTCTTTGCCGTTCTACTACGAATTTGTTGTTGTCACATTTCCTTTTCAGCTTCTATTCGCCTTATGTTATCTTGCTTAGAATTGTCCTCTTAATTCCTTAACAATATCACACGGGAAACCGGAGTTGCCGACTACTACAATACAATATTATTACGACTAAAACCTATAGGCTCATATCTTCTGTTGTCTGGGGGGGAAGAAGTTTAGCGGCCTGGTGGGTGTGTGGATAGTGTGAAATTTGGAACCCCTTGCCAGCGGCGGTCAGTCTGGCCCTAAATTAATCCCTCACGTAATATGCAAGTTCTTATATGCCTGAGAGAAAAACTCTGAACGAGGACTTATTCCCTAGGGGATCAAGTGCCAACCTGCCCCGTCTTCACACGTGCGAGAATAAAGTCCCGTTTTTGGATTTTAGTCAATTTGCCGTCACAGTAGCATCTGATAGGGTCCTATCTATAGATTGAATAGAACTAAACTGTATTCTTATGCTAAACTGAATTGTTTGAAACAACTGTTTAGGCATTTAAACTGTGTGTGAATAAATGGCTGATGTTTAATTGAATTGTTAGTGATACATAGCAATACCTGGAATCATTTAACTTTGTTGATTAAACTGAATAAATTGAAATAAACTATTTTTGATATTTAAACTGCGTACTTAAACTAAATTAAATTATTTAAAATAAAACTGTTTTGACATTTAAACTATGCACTTATGCTTAACTGAATTGTTTGAGGTAGAACTGATTTTACATTTAGCTGTGTGTAAACAAAAAACACTGTACTTATACTAAGCTGAATTGTTTGAAGTAGAACTTCTTATTTGTATAAAAATTGTATTGTCATTATATAACCAACAATGGTTGATATGCCATAAAACCAAAACAAACCAAACTTTATGTACAGCAATTTCCTTCCCATCAGCAACACTCATTTTACAAGTGGAAGTGTAACAGCGTTTGAAAGTAGACCTGTTTTCTAAGGGGGGGGTTAACGTTTTAGAAGCCCCCTTTTTAGAGGCATCAATATAAATCTTGGAAGAGGCAGACACATTCCTTCTCTGTATGAGAGACGGTTTGGAAACTCACTGAGATAGCCAGCCTGAATTATTAATACAGAAAATCGACCAGCGAACTAAACTATAAATTCATGTTTGTCAATTTCTTTAATCACCAGGATCAAGTGACAACACCTTTGCGAGAGGCCCGCTTTGTTATACTCTTCTATCATACAAGAGCTAGCAAATATTTCATCATCATCATCATCATGTCGTGCCGCCTGCACGGATATCCCTGACCCTCTCTCGCCACTTCTCCCTAACATGCATCGCCCCGGCAGGTCTTCAGGGTTACATCCTGTGTCCTCACATAGTTGCTGTATGTAAGTTCGTGCTGGTCGTCCTGCTTTTGCACATCCATATGTGGGGTCCACAGGAGTACAT
Source organism: Sepioteuthis lessoniana (assembly GCA_963585895.1). Lineage (NCBI taxonomy): Eukaryota > Metazoa > Mollusca > Cephalopoda > Myopsida > Loliginidae > Sepioteuthis > Sepioteuthis lessoniana. The sequence continues at coordinate 6,819,325 of OY757927.1, forward strand.
CGCTTATGAGCTCGTCCTTGCTTCTCCAGCAGTGTCCCGCGTTAAGATATGTATAATATATAAAATAAATAATAACGATGTAATAATATATAAATATATATACCCTGCCCATTGGTATAATGATTAGAGTGTTCGCCAATGCCCCTGGAGACCAGGGTTTAATTCCAGGTCGAGTCATACCATAGACTCAAAAAATGTCTCCTTGCTTAATACTCAGCATTGTAAGGAACAAGGGTAAGTGGGGTACTCCAGGGAAAGGAGTATCGCCCTCCCCTACACCTCAGTGTAGTAGCTATTGAAAAGGGAGTCTTTGGATTGCCCTCGTCTACGGTCGGCTAACTTACTGCTAATATATGATACATAGCTATATATATATATATATAATGATAATAAAAAACCGTTGAATTATAATGCGATTCGAACGTCTATCCCGGAGTAATCCAGCACAGATACTATACTTTGATAGTTAAAGAAACAGAAAGTTACATCTTGATCCTTGGTAGACCGCACAGATACTACACGTTGGTTTTAACCAGTAGTACAGGTCTGTATGTAAATAAACCTATCTTTTTTTATGGCTACTATAACTAAAAAGTAAAAAGAAGAGAGAAAAGTAAGAAATTGCAAGTCTTGGGAATCTTTTCGATCAACAGAAGAATGATAGATCTAAACAAACATTCGCAATTGTAGGCCAAAATTCTTATTGAAAAGATTTTGCTTTTTTTTTTATTTTGGCTTTGAAAAATCTTAGTAAAAGCCGACATGATTAGTTTTGTCGGCATTCATTTTGAAAGCATTCAATTGAAAGAATAAGGAACAAAATATCTTTCTTTCTTTTCTTTCTTTCTTTTTCTTTCTTTCCTTTTCTTTCTTTCCTTTTCTTTCTTTCTTTCTTTCTTTCTTTCTTTTATTTCCTTTTCTTTCTTTCTTTCTTTTATTTCCTTTTCTTTCTTTCTTTCTTTCTTTCTTTCTTTCTTTCTTTCTTCAGATTTTTTCTGATCCAACTGTTGTCTGTTTCTTTCTTTCTTTCTTTCTTTCTTTCTTCAGATTTTTTCTGATCCAAGTGTTGTCTCTTTCTTTCTTTCTTTCTTTCTTTCTTTCTTTCTTTCTTTCTTCTGATTTTTTCTGATCCAACTGTTGTCTCTTTCTTTTTCTTTCTTTCTTTCTTTCTTTCTTTCTTTCTTTCTTTCTTTCTTTCTTTCTTCAGATTTTTTCTGATCCAACTATTGTCTGTTTCTTTCTTTCTTTCTTTGTTTCCTTTTCTTTCTTTCTTTCTTTCTTTCTTTCTTTCTTTCTTTCTTTCTTTCTTTCTTTCTTTCTTTCAAATTAACGTTCTTTCTTCCCCAATTTTTTCTTTCTTTCTTTCCATACTTGCCTTCGGTTATTTATTTGCTTCTTTTTATTTTTAAACTTTTCGTTCTTTTTTTACTTTTTTCATTCTTTTGTTTGTTTGTTTGTTTGTTTCTTTTTCAATGTTTCATTTCTTTCTTTCTTTCTTTCTTTCTCAGCTCTTTCTTTCTTTCTTTCTTTCTTTCTCAGTTCTTTCTTTCTTTCTTTCTTTCTTTCTTTTTCAGCTCTTTCTTTCTTTCTTTCTTTCTTTCTTTGGTATATTGTTTTTTTACCTTTCTTTCTAATATCTTAATCCTCATAAAAAACGAAAAAAAAAAATCCTTTTCTTTCTTTCTTTCTTTCTTTCTAATACCTTAATTCTCAAATTAAAAAAAACAAAAAAAAAAGCAACAACAAAAAAACATCATCCTTTGCTTTTTTTAGTTTTTATTTTTCCTTTCTTCTCACCCTCTGATTTTTTCCCACCCTCTGATTTCTTCCCACTCTCTGATTTCTTTCCAGTCCTTTTTCTTCTCTAGTCATCATCGCTGAAAATTCCTTTACTAGAAAACCGAATAGTCGTCCTCTTATTCTCATACATATTCATGAGCACATGTCATGAATTATTCATGAACCTTTACAACTAAATCCAAATAAAATACAATAAAGAAAAAAAAAAGAAAGAAAAAAAACGTAAGCGTAATAAAATTGCTGCCGAGTCGCCAATTCAAATAATCGAAAATAAATCGTAGATCTTTAAGTGAATTTCCCCACAGACGTTTTTAGCAAATTTTTGTTACTGATTGTTTAATATATTGTCGTGACAAGTGCGACAGTCTGGAAGAAAAAAAAAACGGGTGGATGGGTGAGGTGTGGACGAGAGGGGAAGGTGGTGAGATCTTGAAAAGGGTGGTTCCATTTGTGATGGAGACTCTTTAAGACTTCATTTAATACACTTTGAGTTCATCATAAAACCCGCCAAAATGATTTCCACGACGACCACAATCTATAATAAGTTATTTGTTTACCAGTTATTTACAGAAGTTTAGCTAGGTTACTTTTTTTAATGGCATATCAACCTTAGTGGGTTATTTAATACCAAAAGCCATTCTTGTTTAATAAGACATAGGTGGCACAATTTAATCCATTGCTAGGAGAATTAGGTTGGGGGTTAGTACCTTTTCTAAAGATTTAATCCGAAAGTATAGGGTGGAACGATAAAATTGTCGCCTTAGAAAAGACGACATGATTCCATTTCCGTTTAATGAAAACTGGTTTTCTTTTTGTTGCAGACCATCTACTAGTTGGCCAGTTGAGTACAAATCCCAAGAGCGATAGGAGCCTTCTATCATGTCTGAAAGTGACACAATGTTCAACGAGAGAGATCGGAGATTCGCCGCTGTACAACCAATGCTCTCTACCGATCCAACTTATGATAACAGAACCATTGCCAGCACCCTCAAAATGCAAATCTGGATTGCCACGAATAACAGGGACGTGCCCAGGGTGATGAAAACAAAGTTTCCGGCTACGGTTATGGTCTTTGGTGTGCTTTCAAGTGAGGGCCACATCATGCCACCTCACATCTTCGAAGTCGGCTTGAAAGTCAACACCAAAGTGTACCTGGATGTGCTGAAGAGTGTAGTGATCCCCTGGTGCAATCAGGTGGCCGGTGACAGACCCTGGGTGTGGCAGCAGGACTCGGTACCGGCCCACAAGTCCAAAGAGACCCAGGCTTGGCTTCTGAAGGAGTGCTACGACTTTGTACGCTTCTCTCACTGGCCCCCTTCCTCCCCCGACCTGAACCCGCTGGACTACTTCGTTTGATCATACATCGAGAACATCACCAACCTGACCTCCCACAACACCAAAGCCAGCCTGATCGCCGCCATCCGCCGAGTATTTACCGAGCTCCTACCGGCGCTTGTGGAAAAGACATGCTCCCAGTTCCGGATCCGTATCGAGGCTGTGATTAAGGCTGAAGGCGGCTACATTGAATAGATGTCAGCTCTACTACATAATCAAGTTAGCTGAATTGATTTTTTTCAATAAAAGTTTTAAAATAAAGCTGTAGTGTTGTTTTCTTTAGGACGACAATTTCATCGTTTCACCTTGTAAATGTTAGAGCGCGACTAGAGTTCGAACTCACTTACAACGGCGTTTCACTTCAGCACATTAACCCCTATAAAATGAGAAAAGTTTCGTCTTGTTTTTTCTCGTTTCATTGAACAATTCAAATACTCTGATGAAGGTTAAATGCTTTTATAATTCAAAAATCGAAATGTTGAGGTATTTATTTATCTAACCTCTTTGCCTGGAACTGAATGCAACATAATGTCATTTTTTTTGTAGAGTACAGCTGGTTTTCCTTCCCCTACACTGGTTGCTTAATCAAGGATAAAGAATACAGTCTGCCCTACGATTTAACCGTAGCTGAGGGGATGAGAGAAAAAATGGATTTATGCTTTTTCAGGGGGTTTGGCGTGGAGTGAAACTCTAATAGCCTCGTCCAGGATTTGAACTCACGTTATCAACTCCATTTTCAATGGCGATGGTGGCTCTTCTAACCTTTATGTAAAATACAAATAATCTACATACATCTATACGCTTTTAAGGAATTCGTTTTACTTAATAATCATTTGTTTACTTAGTTTAAATTTTTGGTGTAATCCTATTCACCCAACCCCTCCGATCGGGCAGGATATGACAAAAGGTCAATTTTTAAGCGAAGTTTGAAGGCTGAAGAACCTAGTCTGCCCTACTATTTACCCATAGCTGGAGGGAGAATAATTGGATTCATACCTTTCCCAAGGGTATTAGTGCTATGTGAAATGCAATCGGTCCCGTCCAGGATTTGAACTCGTGTCGTCGTGTCCATTTCCTACGACGATAACTATTACACCACGGACAAGTTTAAAGTATGTGTAACAGTAGCACCATGAGGCAAAAAATGAGGTAAAAGGCTCAACTGGTAAAGAAGTTGTCTATTCGCAATGGGTCTTCGTTCCTTCTTTAAACCCTACTTTGACCCTTCTTTGACCGTGAAACTAAAAACAAAATAGAAAACAACTTCTGTAATCCCTTTCACACAGATCAATAATTCGGGCAAATACAGATACAGTGTGTGGTTCTTACCTCTGTTCGCCTCAAAGAATGCCTCCTTCGCAAAGTCTAAAATCGCAGCTGTCAGGCAACACGTGTGTTCTGCTCGGAGAAATGGTAATAAAAAGGTCAACCCTTCTAACTGTGTCACGTGTGTGACTGGTCGGTGTACAATGGTAATGTGTACCCAACTCTAAGGCGCTCGTACCAAACAAGGAGGATAGCTCCCTCATTTACTGTATGTAATATATAAATTCAAAAATATACGACCAAGATACGAACACTTGAAATAGACACATTCATACGGATACGGAAAACGTTCCCAAATGTTCATAAACATAGAAATCCGAAAAACACGAAACACTTACGACTCTCTTTTTTGGTTCAGGTACGAAACTTTTTATCACCTTTTTGAGTTCAAGGTTTTTCAACATGAGGAGAGAGAGACACAATTTCTTTCTATGCAGACTTTTCCATCTGACCCCACCACGTGCGGCACCCCACCACAAATTACTGGTCTGGGCTCGACGAGCTCCGAAAAACAACTACCTTCCTCTAGCGTCGAATCTCTACTCCCTGTTTTTTTTTCAAATTCCAAAATCCTCTGCCCATCGCTTCCGGGCCTGACGTCATTCACGTCTCCGGTCCTATTTTCTATCTGGGGTTTTTATTGTGACATCTGTGATTGTCACATCCACCCCACGCGCGTATGAACACCTGCACTCAATGTGTGCACCTAACTAACCTATGCACTAAGCCGAAAGGTTCTCAGCCTAACTAAGCCGAAAGGTAAGATATACAAAACGAAAAATGATAATATCAAAAAAATCCTTTCGCAATTATATAACAAGTATTCCTTTCAAAGAGATCTATTTAACCCATTGATGAGACCCTTACTGCTCTGACAAGTTCGGTCACAGAGTGGACCTGGGAGTAATGGAAACGAATAGGTTTTCTCTACTCCCCAAAGCCCCATTGTTTTTTGAAGAAGTCGAAATTCTTTGGGACAAACTGCAGTTTGGTCAAAATCAATTCTTAATATTGGAGGTAAACAACAGAACATGTGGATTGTACTCTCTCTTTCTCTCTCTCTCATACACACTCTTTCTTTTTCTTTCTCTCTTCATCACCCGCTTCTTTCTTTCTGCCAGTCTGTCTCTCCGTCTCTCATTGTCTGTTTGTCTATCTGTCTGTCTCACGTTTTGTTTCTTTGTCTCTTTTTCTTTCTGTCTCTGTCTCTCTCTGAGTCTCTGTGTGTGTCTCTCTCTCTCTCTCTATATATATATATATATAAACATCTCAGATTGTTCATCTTTCTTTCTCTTATTCTCTCTCTCTCTCCCCATCTATCTACCTATCTATCTATGCATGCATCCATGTATATATATATATATATATATATATATATCAATGTATACACACATACATACATACACACGCACACACACACACACACTCACACACACATATATATATATATATATATTGGTATGTACACACACATACATACACACACGTATATATATAGATAGATATATATCGGTCTGTCCATATATATATATATGTGTGTGTGTGTATGTGTGTGTGTGCTCCACTGTCTGATATTTTCAACCGGCTTTATTGACTCAACTTAACCTGTATACAGTTACTCTCAAATGAAACACTACATATCGTAATATAATCAGGTTATCAGTGCGATTTTTTCGTTTTAGCCGGATTCATTTAGCAACGCGATCTATTTTATGGCCGACACGAAACGTGAGCGTAACCAACACACAACTTCTATAAACTAATGGTCGTATTTTCTGTTTGTCCCCAACGATGTGTGGCCCGATGAAACGACATAGATAATTTGTTGCACAATATCTATCTATCTATCTATCTATCTCATGGTTGTAATTGTTGAATACATTATTCTTAAAAAGCAAAAGAGATGTAATGATTTAAATCTTAACTAAGAACTCCATATTCATAACCTTGTGTCAGAGGAAGCCAAGTTTAATAAAAAATGAGACTTGTTTTGTGGTTGAGATAATTGCAAAAGAAAGAAAGAAAGAAAGAGGACAAATAAACAAATACAAAATAGATAAAAAATAAATAAGAAAGAAAGAAAGAAAGCAAGCAAGCAAGAAAGAAATGAATATAGAAGGAAATAAATAAATAAATTGGGAATGGGAAAAAAAAAGAAAAAAGAGAGAAAAAAATTGGATGAATAAATAAATATAGGAGAAAAAGAAAGAAAGAAGGAAGCAAAGAAACAAATAAATAAGAAAATCAATAAAGAAAGAGATAAAAAAGGAATAAAGAAGGAAAAAAAACAGAATGAAGAAAGAAGGAAATAAATGAATGAATAAATGAAGCAAGAAAGAAAGAAAAAAAGAAAGAAAGAAAGAAAGAAATATAGGAAGAAAATAAATAAATAAATAGATAAAGAAAGAACGTATAAAAAAAAGGAAATAAAGAAAGAAGGGTAGAAAAAAGAATGAAGGAAAGCCAGAAAGAGCCAAGTTTTCCCTATTATTCACCGACAATTGATTAAAAAAGAGGGAGATAAATACCTCATCTCAGAGTATTAGCGAGAAGTGAAACGAAATGTTCTTCGTGTTTTAACTTCTTTGTAGCACTGAAAACGTTAGTAATAAACAGTCCAATCTGCGAAGATAAGCTCGTAAGTGACTTTTTAAACAAGCAAATTAAATGCTCGTATTGATGACAGGTATCAAACGAATACAATGGGTCAGAGTTCTTTTCATTCGATACACACCAAATATCACGAAATATAACAATTGAACGGTTTGGTTTCGTTTGGTTTTATGGAATATCAAACAATTGTGGGTTATTTAATGCTAAATCCTGTTTATGCATATATATCAAATATATGATTTGTAAACACATTCTTAGGTACATATAGTTAAATGATCAAACAGTTCTATTTCTAACAATTCAATTTGGCATGAGTCATCTGTTTGTACTCAGTTTAAAAATCAAACAGTTCTATTTGACCCATAGATTGGACCCTATCAGGTCCTGCAACTTCGGGCCACTGTGAGTGATGGCAATGAAAGGGTACGCCACATTCCCCAAAGCTTTAGCATTACGGGGGCTTCACTATCATATAGTTGAGTGTCATATCCGGGACCCTCGTTTGGGGTAGGGATCTTACCAAGCTGCAGTGATGCAGTTAGCGTATTCTACAGTCCCAGCCGACTGGAGTCAATTGAATATGTGCTGTGGACTTGGGAAATTTAACATTAAAGTAATCTCTCACACTTTTGCAACTTTTAAATCTGACAAAGTACAAACAAATGGATGTTCAAACAAAGCCAGCGCTCAATCTCTTCAACTGTTGAATACTATCCGTAAGTACTATTTTGTCTCGAGACTGATACAGTTGTTTAAAACGCTCGTCACACACACACACACACACACACACATATATATACATACATATATATATATTAGCGGGAGTGCCCAGTCCATGCCCGATCAAAAAGGTCTTTATGAAAACCAGTGAGTTGATATAGAAAGAGGCAAGAGACAAGTAAGTTAAGAATTAAAAACGTGAACGAATTTGTAGTTAAAAAATGTTCTTGTATTTTATGAATTGTCTTTAACGTTAATTTTTTTGTTAGTTTACATTTAAAATAACATATAAAAATATTCGACCATAAAGTGGGCACCTCAGGTGGTGTAATGATTGGCAAGCTAGCAAATGTTCACGAATGAGTTCGAGTCTCATTGACTCCCCCATTGATACGGCCTTGTGCCACATCCAAGCAAAAAGCTTAGTAAATAACAATACTGTTTTTTTTTCTTTAGATCTGCAATAACTTTTTTGTTTTGTTTTTTCTTTATTTACATTTAGTTATAGAACAAATTTTAGTTTATAAATTTCGCAAAAGCAGCAAAATTTTAATTCCATTTTTTTAATAACTAAAAAAATTAATAAAAGAATTTAAGGATTCACGTATCATTTATTTTTTCATTTTAGGAATTTTTTTTTGGTTACTTTTAAAATTTTATTAAAAAAATGTAATCTTAACTTCATTAGTGGTTTAAAATATTATTATGGTTTTAATTTTCTAAAAACTTTTTTTAATCTGATAAAAATTTAATTTCAGTTTTCAATTGCCTGTTGAGTTACAGTGATTAAAATGTATTCGTTTAATTTATTTTCCGTTTGACCATATAAAGATGTTACAATAAAAAGAAGCTAAGAAATAAAATTGTGTCCTTATATTTTTTGGGGGAAAATTTTGCTTATTTATTCAAATGAAAGTATTCATTAATTCTAAAAATAATTTTTGTCCCCGACTGTACCTCTGCAGAGGGGTAAGAACCCCCCACCCAACGAGTGTCCTGATATGACACTAAACAATCTGATGGTGAGGTTCCAGTAATGCTGGAGCCTTGGGAATACGGATCACCCCTTCATTGCCATTGCTCCCTGGTCCACTCTGGCCCGGTGTGCTAGCACCTGATAGGGCCTTATCTATGGGTTAAATGAAACTAACGGCATACTTATGCTAAACTGAATAGCTTGAAATAGAAATGTTTTTTGACAATTGAACTGTGCTTACATTTGAACTGCGTGCTCGTGCTAAACTGAATTAATTCAAATAGAACTGTTTTTTGACATTAAAACTGTATTTACACTAAACTGAATTGTTCAACATAGAACTATTCAGACATATAACTGTGTGTAAACAAAATCTGTACTTTTACTTAAGTGAATTAGCTGAAGTAGAATTGCTTGACTAAACTGAATAGCTCGAAATAGAAATGTTTTTTACAACTAAACTGTACTTACATTTAAACTGCTTGCTTTTGCTAAACTGAATTGTTTTAAATTGAACTGTTTTTGACATTGAAACTGTACTTACACTAAACTGAATTGTTATATATAACTGCTAGAATAGTTTGAAATAGAAATGTTTTTGACAATTAAACTGTGTACTCATGCTAAACTGAATTGTTTTAAATAGAACTGATTATTTACATAAATATCGATTTGGCATTAAATAACCTACAAAGGTTGATATGCCATAAAACCCAGCAAACCAAACCAAACCTAAAAATAGTTTATTTCTTTTTTTAAAAACTGTTTCTGATTTAATCCGATTTAAAATTAATATATTTTGTTCTAAGAAATATGAAAAGTGTTCGGTTTAAAAAAAAATCCTTTTTCAATTATCGATAAACGATGCTTTCGTTTTTTTTTTTTCTTTTTTTTTTAGCCAGCTAAAATATAAGATTATGAGTCGGTTCAGTAAAAAGAAACAAATAAATAAAGAATTAAAAATGTAATAATATTCGTATTGCAATAACTTTTTTCCGTTTACATTTGAAAAAATATACCCCTTGATTTGGAGCAATTTCATGATTTCTTTTTTTTAACTTCTCGAAATCATTAAGAATTTTTTTTTTTCTTTTACAGTTATTACTAAATGACAAAAATGACAAAATTACAAAATAATGATTTTCGAAAAAGCATTAAATTCAAATTTCGCCAAAAGAATGTATGTCATACATAAATATGGATGATCTTGAGAAAAAATGAGGAGTTGTACGTGCTTTTTGTGAGTACTTATAAAAAACTGAAAAGAGATCTACAAATCGATGGATTTCTAACAACAGAATCATATCATTTAATCAGTAAAAATCAAAAACTAAATGTTGTATTTTTCCTTGTTATAAACAGGCGCGTTTTTACCGCTCAATGATTTCTGTTTTTCCAGCAATAATTCAATACATAAAAAGCGACTGCTTTATATATATATATATATATATATATATATATATATATATATATATATATATATATATATATATATATATATGTGGCGCCTTCAATATGTTTCCAGACTTTTTTTGTACGGGCATTAACTCTGGTCTCTCGGACTATAGCCACTGCCATTGGCCTAATGAGTAGAGTGTTCGCCAATGGTCCAGGACACTGGGGTTCTATCCCAGGTCGAGTCATACCAAAGACTCAAAAATGGTACTTGATGCCGCCTTGCTTAGCACTCAGCACTATAAAGTGAGGATCAGGAATAAAGTGGAGCAATCCTGGGAATCAAGTAGCGCCCTACCCTACACCTTGGTGTAGTAGCTATTGGAAAGAGAGCCTTTGGGTCACCCTCGACTAAGGTCACCAACTTTACTTTGAAGAACTATTCGAAGTTTTTAATTAAGCCTTCCTGCAGAAGCAGGTTTTATAGTGTTAGTCTGAGTGTCAATAACTATACCAACTGAAAGGGCATTTACCGAAAATGAATTTACTGTTGGATAATGGTATTTTAGAACATTTTACGACTTCATTATGACGTTATCATGACGTCATTAATCATGGAAAGCTTCTTTTTTTTTTTACAGAAGTGACACATATCATTTTTTTTTATCATACAACGTGTGAAAGCACGTGCGATACCCAATCCTCATCAGCCGCCAACCAAGGGTGATAACACAGTCTCGGTAGCTCAAGGCGGTACTGCCACTCCTGGCGCTACCAAGCAGCTTTTGCCACCGGACAGGGTATTTAAAACAATATATATCTATATATACGCCAGATCAACTAAAGCAGACATTACATTGGACGTTCGTTTATATTCATTTTAGTGCAGTTTGTGATTTAAAAATGCGTTTACTTTCGGCCGTTGGTGTCATAGCAACCGTTTTTTGATTTTGCGCTATCACATGGGAATGGTGGCTCCACGTGCATTGCATTCATGTTGAAATGCCTTCTATATCCGTCATCTATTCGGTTCGTTTTCCTTCAGTGTAATCTTTTTTTTTTGCGTTACTGCACGAAAGCACTCGAGACAAACGTCATATATAATTCTGCTGAAAGCTGTTATTTGTTGATCAATGGGGCCCTCAAGATGGGTGTTGAGTAAAAAAGAAAGCTCCTGGTCAAAGTTTGTCCAGGTAGCTCTCTAATTAATCTTGGGCCACTAAATTCTTGGCTTGCTAGGAATGTCTCCAGGACGCTGATGTTCAGCAATGGACTCGTGAATACTGTGGGTGTAATCCTGATTCATGAGCCCATCATTCGATTTACATTCTCCGGTAGGAGAATTACGTTGTTTGCACCAGCGTGCCGTGTGGATTCGTGACCCGCGCAAGCTGTTGAATTTTCTGCCGCAATCACACGTTGTAGCCGGGTACATGTCCAGATCGTTACCGTATGAGCAAGTATGATGGGTGATATATTCTCCCTACCCGCTACAGACACCCTGAGGGCATTTTTCTTTCATTGTACTATCCATATTTGTTAAAATTCCTATCTTTCCAGGATGTCACTCCAACTTTCTGAAGAGTCACTTTGTCTTTCCAAAGAGTCATCTTGCTTTCCAGAGAGTCTTAGTGACACATATCATTATTTAGTAATAAAAATGACAGAGTTATATATTTTTATAAAGAAGTGTCATGCCTGTTCCTTCATCTTCGTTATGCTCGTCATTCTTTCATAATGATATTCAACACTCTCTCTTAAACAACATTCACCTGATGCAGGTTAAGTTGAATCCAGAAATGTATTCACGTGTAGAGTCTCTTGAGGTAAAGTGTTTGAATGAGGTCCCTGTCCATATTCGAGTTTGAATTCTGGTTAGTTGGTTGGTTGGCTGGTTGGTTGGGTTTCTTGGTATATCAACCTTTGTAGGTTATTTAACTCCAAATCGATTTTTATGTAAATAATCAGTTCTGTTTCAAACAATTCAGTTTAGCATGAATACACAGTTTAATAGTCAAAAACTACCCAGTTTATTCAAAGAGCTATATATAACAATTCAGTTAAGTGAATATACAGTTTATATGCCAAAAATAGTTCTATTTGAAATAATTCAGTTTATCATAAGCACGCAGTTTAAATGTACGAGGATCATTTAATAAGTTTCCAGACTTTTTCTTATGGGCACTTTTATTGATAGTACACACATTAAACTCTAGTCCCCTTCGAAGTAATCTCCTCCGGCTGCAATGCACTTGTTGTGTCGTTCCAACAACTTCTCGAAGGCACCATTGAAGTCCTTTTGTGTGAGCGTGTCAATGACCTTCGTCACAGCCTCTTTCATCTCCTCAATTGTCTCATAACGATAGCCTCTGAGCTTATTGAATAACCAAAAGTCACAGGGAGTAAGGTCTGGACTATAAAGAGGGTGGGCAACTGTCTTGATGCCCATCTTGGTCAAATAGTCTATGACAAGGATAGAGTTGTGGACTGTTGCATTGTCCTGGTGGAAATGCCACTGACCCGATTTGAACAGTGCTGGCCTCTTCCGACGGAATATCTTCCTGAACCCCCTTAAAACCTAAACATAGTAACCCTAACCCTAACCCTTTGGCCAATAAACTCTGGTGTATTGACTTCCTTACTCCTCCCACACCTCTTATCCTCCCTCACAGACTCCCTGCCTTTCTTGAATCTCTTATGCCACCCAAAAACTGATGCTCGATTCATGCAAGATGCTCCAAAAGCAGTCTGAAGCATTTCATATGATTCTGTGGCAGCATTTTTTCCAAGTTTAAAACAGAATTTTATTGCATATCGTTCTTTTTCACGTCAAAATTGCATTTTTGAAATTCAACAGCTGTGACAATCCGACTTTAGTAGGGCATATTATAATTGCTGCTGTAATTGTTGATTTGAACCTGAAATCATAGAAATTGGTCCGTCATCTCATAAGATGTATAGCAATAACATAGTGAATTTTCAAGTGTCTACGACAATTTTAAATGCCTGTTCAAAAAAAGTCTGGAAACCTATTGAAGGCACCACGTAAGTACAGTTTAATTGTAAAAAGCATTTCTATTTCAAGCTATTCAGTTTAATCAAACAATTCAGTTTAGCATAAGCATGCCGTTAGTTCTATTTAACCCATAGATAGGGCCCTATCAGGTGCTACCATGCCGGGTCACATTGGAGCTGGGAACAATAGCAATGAATGGGTGCTCCGTATTCCCCAAGGCCTCACCATCAGACTGTTTAGTATCATACCCAGGACACTCGTTAGGGGGGGTCTTACCCCTCTGCAGAAGTGCAGTCAGTTTATTCTACAACCCCAGTCAACCGGGCAATGTTTGAATTCTGAGTTTTGTTTCTGCTAGGCTTGTCACGATACTTACCAGACTTTCACTGGACTGCCTGGCATTCGCACCAGGTGGAGTATCAATGACAAGCATATATTCACATGACACTAAACCTTCAGATCTAGTGAATCTATGACCAGCTAGGTCACCTGGTGTACGTATCAGGACACTACTTACCAAAGGCTAGCATAGTTCACATTGCACCTAGTAAGCCTATAACCAGCAGCGTACGAGTTTCAGCTCGTGTGCCACCTCCCCCGACCCTAAAAAACCTCTAACAAAAAGTCCTTGTGTAAAATCCTGTCTGGTAGAAGGCACAGATAAATATCCATACCAAGGTTAGAGGGCCCAGTCTTCCTCACTATTTACCCATAGCTGGAGGGACTGGACGGATTCATGCCTTTCCCAAAAGCATTTGTGCGAAAGTGTAACACAAACAGCCTCATCCAGGGTTTGAATTTGTGTCGTCGTATCCATTTTCTACGATAATAACCGTTAGGCCACGTATGTCTACTACGTTCACTTTTTGGAATAATACCCTCGAGAAAGGTTTGCAACCGCAAATGTTTTCAGCTACGTGTTAAATAGTTTCCCTGTTGTTCTTCTTCAAGGATGACTTCAGCATTAAATAACATACAAAGGTTGATCTGCCATTAAACAAAGAAACCAAACCAAACCTGGACCAATTATTCCCTAAGTGGGCTCTACGCTAGAGTGTAACCCTCTCACGGATCTTCAAGTGCCCACAACATATTGCATTCATATATGCTTCCGCCTGGCCACCGTACCCTCTAAGGCCGGCCTTGCATGTGAATGTTCCAAAAATCATCAACGTATTATCATTCTCCCTTCCTTGAGAAAAACACTAGCACATTTTTCAAGAACCAAAATTTGAAATCTTGCAAACGGTGATGATTATCTTGAAGCCCCTGGGTAATTCCCGGATTTGTGGGGGATCAATTATGATTGTTAAGTGATGAAATTGACTTATAGTCAAAGTTAAAGACACATCTTAAAAAGCTACAGATTGGGGACCACATCCAAAATGGACAAAAATCAGAAAGAATTCTGCACATGAATTCAAAAACTGATGTCAATTGATATGGCTTTTCTCAAAAAATATTTAAACGTTTGCAGAGAACGAGTATAAAAATACACACGTTCTCTGCAAACGTATAAATATTTTTGATAGGTTTGATAAATTGTACTGTTCGTCTGTCTGTGGAGTTTAAATTTCAATATATTTGGAGATGATTATCCAAAAGATTTCAATCCAGACATCACAAAATATAATCATTTATGATAGTGATCGTAGATGGGAGTTTTTTCATGAATTGAATTCAAGTTAATTGCGTGAAATATGGAAAATTTGGTTATGAATACTTGTTTCGTTCAATAAAGACTTCGAGTGCATTTCAGTTTCAGTTGAAGCCTAAAAAGAAGCATTTAAGTGGAAAATCGGCGGTAAATAATGTTTTTAATGCTTTTAATGACTTAAAAAGAGTTCAAAAGTAAAATATGTCTAAGACCTATGACTGAAATAAGGGCTATAACAAAAACTGAGTGTTTTTTTTTATTGATAGATGGATAGATAGATATGAATCAACAGAGATAGATAGATAGATAGATGGATAGATAGATCTGAAACAACAGAGACTGACAGAAAGAGAGATAAAAAAATATGGACGCACTAGATTGATAGATCTATCTGAACAGATAGATAGATAGATATGAAACAACAGAGACAGACGGAAAGAGTGATAGATATGAACAGACGAGGCAGATAGATGGGTCCATCTGAACATATAGATCTGAAACAACAGAGATAGATTGATAGAAATTTATGAACGCACTAGATTGATAGATAGATCTATATGAACAGATAGATAGATAGATTGATAGATAGATAGATATGAACCAACAAAGGCAGACAGAAATATTGATAGAAATATATGAACAGACAAGATTGATATATATATATATATATATATATATATATATATATATATATATATATATATAAGCAGGCTGAAATAGAAAGATAGATACAGCTTAGGGTTTATAGATAGATGAATATGAGTAAAGAGCGATTGACAGATAGATCGATCGATTGATACTTAGACATGAATAGACTGAGATAGATAGATTGGTTGGTAGACATGAAAAGACTAATATATATATATATATATATATATATATGTGTGTGTGTGTGTGTGTGTGTGTGTGTGTGTGTGTGTGCGCGCGTGTGCGTGTGTGTGTGTGTGCCAATTGTTTAATCATAGAGATCAAATGACATCAATCGATCTTAGGATGGACAGATAAATAGATAGATAAACTCATTCATTTTGCTATAAATGCAACATCAATTCTTACTCTAATCAGTCGAGATAACGCCGTCTAATTTAATAAAAACAACGGCTATGCCGTGAACATCCTTAAAATAACAATTCTCTCCCGACATCGATAAATTATTAGTTCAATAATTGTGCAAGTGTTCTCCGAAGACATCAATTGATTTTCACTGACCTTAATTTCAAGTGCGGTACAAGATTCAATAAAGGGCAGGGATACTTAGAACAAGTCTGTTCCGTGTCATGTAAGCAATGACTCACAACAAGCGATTACCGAATCATTTAAATGGTCTTAGACTGACATCAAGAGAAGAGGTTGAACATGTATTGGTATTTAATTTTGCATCAAAACCTAAGAAATTTTACAAGCATGTCGTCTATTAGCTTGTTGATAGAGGGAATGAAGTTCTTGGAAGCAATGGAGATTATGTTAATGATTAAATATTTCTATAAGCATAAGTTTTTTTTTCATTTATGATTAGTATTCTAAAATCGGACATTATATTTGTTCCAACCTGATAATTCCACCAACTTGGCCCATCGCAAAAGTCACTATTCTCATAGATTAATATTATAAAGAACAGGGTAACTCAAAATAAATGACGTTGGGGGTGGGAGTAATGATAAAACTAAACGGTCTCTTTATGCTTAAGGATCACGTTCAACGGCTTTCCATGATGATATTGGTGCTTCTATTTAAGAAGGATGGTTGGTTTGTTTTCTTTGTTTAATGACACATCTGCTTTCGTGGGTTATCTATAGTCAAATCTATTATTGAAGAAGAACAGTATGATACTATTTATCCCATTGATGGTGGGGATATGTTGGGGGGGTATTATTCGTAAAGTGAATGTAATCGGGCAACAGGAGTACGAACTGTACCCACTACGCTACGAGGACCCCCTCTTTATTTAAAAGGAGTAAAGGATTCTAATTAGTATTTCAGAATATAACAGCGGTACATGATGATATTAACGCTTCTATTTAGGAAGGAATGAAGTTCTCTAATTAACATTTCGGGATTAACAGGAGTAGGATTCTATTGTCAACCCTAGTTGGGTAAATCTAAATCAGTTAATCGACTAGGGTCGCTAATTATTCATAGCATACAAATGCACCCTCGAAATAATTTTAAACAGGTAAAAACTTGATAGTTGGTTATAATATCAAAGTTTTAAGAGTCAATATGTATTAGGGTGTTCGGAAAATGATGTCCGATTTTAGAATAAACTTTGATTCCCGAATGAATGAATTTAAAACGTGTTTCAATCTGTCAAAATAGGATCCCTGAACATCTAAGCATTTTTGCTATTGATTAACAAGGTTATTTATGACTGTAGGATAAAATCTAAAGGTTTTGATGCCAAAAAATCTTTAAATACAGTTTCTACGTTTTTGGAATGGAATGTTTTTGGCGTAAAAAAGGTCCAGACGCTAGAAAAAATGGTAGTCAGTGGGTGAGAGATCGGGAGAATATGTTGGATGTGACAAAGTCTCATATCGATAGGCAACCAACTTCTGCAGTGTCATCCAGACAACATCTGGCTGGGCATTGTTATGAAGTAAAATTATGAGCAAGATTGGACTCATTCTTTCTTTATGTTCATGATGAAGGGCATATAACCTTCAAAATCAAATTCTGAAAGATACTATAGAAAATTAACAATGAGTTTACTTTAAAAATTAGGAAAGTGAAAGTTTTATACAACTACTAATAAATCTGTTTGAATAATGATTAAACAGTTTTTACTAAAATCGACTGCCTTGTCGACTGGGACTGAAGAATACACCGATTGTACCTTAACGAGTATCTTAGATACAACACTAAACCAAGATGGTGAGGATTCAGTCCTAGAGCTTTGGGGAATGTGGTGTACCCCTTCATTGCCATTACTCTAAGGTCTCAGCTATGGTTCAAAAAGAACTACCTAATAACCATTTACTCTACTTGAAACCATTTTTGCCCAGTCGGCTGGGGCTGTAGAATATACCGACTGCTTCTCTGCAGAGAGGTAAGAACCCCCCTCCTAACGAGTGTCCTGTTTATGACACTAAACAATCTCATGGTGAGGTTCCAACAATGCTGGAGCTTTGGGGAATGTGGAGTACCCCTTTATTGCCATTGCTCCCAGGTCCACTATGGCCCGGAGTGGTAGCACCTGATAAGGGTCGTATCTATGGGTTAAATAGAACTAAACCGTGCTTCGTTCACTATACTGATTTTTGCATTTAAACTGCGTATTTATACTAAACTGAATTGTTTAAAATAGAACTGTTTTGACATTGGAACTGCGTACTAGTGCTGAACTGAATTGCTCGAAATAGACCTGTTTTGACGTCTAAACTGTGTACTTATGTTGAACTGAATTACCTGAAATAAAACTGTATGACATTTAACTCTGTGTATTACCCTGTCGGCTGGGGCTGTAGAATACACTGACTGCACCGCTACAGAGGGGTAAGATCTGCCCTAACTAGTGTCCTGGATATGACACTAAAGAATCTGATGGTGCGGTCCCAGCAGTGCTGGAGCTTTGGGGAATGCGGAGTACCCCTTCATTGCCATCGCTCCCAGATCCACTCTGGCCCGGAGTGGTAGCATCTGATAGGGCCCTATCTATGGGTTAAATAGAACTAACAGCATACTTATGCTAAAATGAATTGTTTAAGTAAACTGAATAGCTTGAAATAGAAATGTTTTTAACAATTAAACTGTACTTACATTTAAACAGCGTGCTTATGCTTAACTGAATTATTTGAAATAGAACTGTTTTTCGACATTAAAACTGTATTTACACTTAACTGAATTGTTACATATAACTGCTTGAATAGTTTGAAATAGAAATGTTTTTGACAATTAAACTGCGTACTTATGCTAAACTGAATTGTTTTAAATAGAACTGATTATTTACATAAAAATGGATTTGGCGTTAAATAGCCTACAAAGGTTGATATGCCATAAAACCCAACAAACCAAACAAAACTTGAAACCATATAACTGTGTACAAACAAATGATTGATACTGAATTGGAT
>OY757927.1:6843229-6890729 GCA_963585895.1 Sepioteuthis lessoniana
TACAGTTGTAAAATATACTCCCGACAATTTTTGCTGCAAATTTAAGTCTCTTTTCAGTGCATTGTTCACTAGTAAAAATATATTTTGGAGAATAGATTCCTAAAATTCTTTCAGCAGACTCTCTTGTAGTGGATTGATTATGTCTTGTAATAAATTTATCTTCATCTTTTGTCCACCAGAGTAATATCAATTTAAGGAAATTTGACATCACGAAAGTAGCTCTCACAAGTTGCAATAATTGTCTCATAAAAAATGGCAATAGCCGAATTAACATTTTCTTTTATTGTCACTAGGATCCAATGCTTTGAATGTTTGCTTTGAGGTCTTACGTAATTTACCATCTAGAATGTTATCCCTGCCGTACATTTTGTGTATATCAGACCAAGCTTTAGATCCATTCTCGGAAGAAATATGAATATTTGATATTTCAAATGTAAAACTAAGAAAAACAAACTTCTTTCTTCTCAGTAAACTATTCCGAATATCTTAAAAATATGTACAGAGTCAAAAACAGGAATATTGTTTTTGAGAATTGAGAATAGATATGTAGTACTTTTCAAATGTGTATACATACAAAAGAAATATATATATATAAATATACACGCCAGATCAACTAAAAGCAGAGATTACATTGGACGTTCGTTCATTTTCATTTTAGAGCCGTTTGTGATTTAAAAACGCGTTTACTTCCGGCCGTTGAATCATAGCAACCGTTTCTTGATGTTGCGTAATCACACGGGAATGGTGGTTCCGCGTGCATTTCATTCATGTTGAAATCCCTTCTATATCCTTCAGTTTTATCTTTTTTATGCGTTACAGCACCAAAGTACTCTTGACGTATTAGTTCCCCGCCGTGCTGATGGCGCGACATGATGATTATAATAAGGATTCATACATATATATATATATACATTTTTAAAAAAAATGTTATCATATAAAAACACGTGAAAGCATGTGCGATACCCAGTACTCATCAGCCACTAACCAGGGTGATGCTATTGTTTTGGTGGCTAACCACCCTTAAGCCACCAGCAGCTTCTGCCACCGGATAGAGTATGAAGACAAACACAGTGAAAATTTAAATGCATTTCCTTTCAGATGTGTTCATAAAAGTCGTTATTAACGATCATTCATATAATGTGTATATTTCACTTGCACACGCTAATCGTGGTGTCACGCGCATTTTATTTACGTCGATTTGGTTATTTTTCCTTTTTTTTTCTTTTCCGTCATATGTAATTAACAAAACAAAAAAGAATAAGAATAAACGTAAGAATAAATAAAAGTCCTTGGTCAAGATTTGTTTAAATAGCTTTCTGGTTATTTTTGGACCACTGGATTCTTGGCTCGCTTAGAATTTCTTTGGGGTGCCGTCGCTCAACAATGGGATCCTGAACGCTGTGGTTGTAGCCCAGATTCATAACCCCATCATTCGATTTACATTCTCCGATAAGAGAATTACGTTGTTTTCTCCAGCATGCCTTATGAATACGTAAACCTCGAAAACCGTTAAATCTTCTGCCACAATCAAATGTTGTAGCCAGGACCAGTTCAAAATCGTTTCCTTTAAAATCAGTCTGGCAGGTGATATATTCTCCCTCCCCGCTACAGTCACCAGGAGGGCATTCTGTGTTTGTTGTCCTGTTTCTGATTTGATGTAGCTTCGTGTCTTTCCAAGATGTCACTCCAATTATCTAGAGGGTCACTTCGTCTTTCCGAAGCGTCATCTTGCTTTCTAGAGAATCTTGACATTCAAATTTTATCGTACAACGTGTGAAAACACGCGATATATATATATATATATATATATATATATACGCATATATATATATATATATATGTGAATATATATATATATATATATATGTATCTCTCTCTGTGTATGTGTAAAGGCGTCGCGTCTGTTTTGCTTTGTACATTTTGACTTATTTTTATTTTACCTATCTATAATGTTAGATTTTAGTGCGTAAAAAACGGAGAGAAAAAATCGACAATAAAAATCAAAGATAAAACGAAAGCAAGGTTTATCCATAACTCAAAAACTGATTTTTTAAACCGAACATTTTTCATATTTCTTACAACAAAACAATTTTTCATCAGGTTAAATCAGAAACTGTTTTTTTTTCTTTTTAAATATTTCTAGAATAACCAAATACTTTTCATTTGAAATAATACGCGAAATTTCCCACCAAAAAATAAGGAAACATTTTTAGCTTCTTTTTATTTTTCCATTTTACTAGGGTGAAAAGAAAATTGAATAAAACAAATACTTTTTTATCACTGTAAGTCAACAGAAAATTAAGAACTGAATTAAAATTTTTCTCATATATATATATAGTACAATTAAATGGAGACTCAAACTCGGTTAAGCCGTCATAATAAATTTATTTCGGCGGAGATTATTGTTGGTATATTCTCCGTCTCGTCAGATGACTCTTTTTACATGCTCTGTCTTGTCCCAGAGATGCGAATGAGGAGTTACAGTTCTTATTCAGAAGATAAATAAGGAAAATTAAAGAAATTAAAAAAATAAATTAAAAATCAGAAAATAAAGATAATAAAAATAAAAAATAAAAACATAAAGTGGAAATCAAATTACAAAGTTACAAATTCTTTCGTTCATAGGCGTGAGCAGAGGGTGTTAACATGTTATATATTAGAACGATTAAGAAACAGGAGTGGAATTAATCTACTGGTCAGTCCCTTCTAATTTCGTGTTCTGTTTGTGGTTTCTTCTACTTGGCAGGTGTGCTTTTCTAAACGGACTAAGATCGTTTAACTAATGGCTATCTCATATATGATTTACATTTATTTCTGATATGTCTGTTAATTAACCCAGCTGTTGCCGTCCTAGATATTCCTCTTGTTTCAATTAGGATCGACACTGACGGGATAATTTATATATATATATATATAAAGTCTTCAGAAAAACAAAATTATGATAATATTTCGAACATCTCACAAGCTAAGGGTTTCATTTTTGAAAACAATATCTTTAACGTAAACAAATAAAAAAAAAATCCTAAAAGAATATTGTAATGCGTGAATCTTTAGATTCTTTAATTGTTCACCTTTTTTTGTGGGCAAATGAAAATTATTTATTAAAATTATGCTGCTTTTTCGAAAATGATTAAATAAGAAAATTGTTCACTTACTGAGCACTAATTGTAAAAGAAAAATTTATTGGAGACAAAAAAAAAATGATGGAAATTTTTTAAACATTTCACCAATATAGTATTATATATTTATATATATTATCTTAAATGTCAGCTAAAAAGGAATTATGAAGAAAATGAATACTTTTCGTTTGAATTAAAGTAAAAGCCCGCTCCCTGGATGGAGACACAGACTACTTCGACATTGTAGCAGGTGTGCTGCCAAGAGACACATTAGTCCCACACCTGTTTATCGTCTACTAAGACTACGTGCTTAGAACGTCTATAGATATAATGAAATATAACGGTTTCAAGCCGGCAAAGGAAAGAAGCAGAAGATACCCTGCTCAAACTATTAAGGACGCGGACTACGCCGATGACATAGCACTTCTCGCAAATACCAAGCCGAAACCCTGCTACATAGTCTGGAACGAGCCGCTGCAGGCATCGGCCTCCATGTCAATGCACACAAGACGGAATACATGTGCTTTAATCAAACAGGCGACATCTCCACTCTAAATGGTAGCACTCTGAAACATGTGGACAAGTTCACCTACCAGGAAAGCAGTGTCTCAACAACCAAGAAAGACATTAACGGACGACTAGCAAGGGCATTGACAGCTGTCGATAAACTATCAGTCATGTGGAACTCAGACCTGACCGATAAAATGAAACGCAGTTTTTCCAAGCAGCGGTCATGTCGATGGAGCTATATGGATGCACTATATGGACGTTAACTAAACGTACGGAGAAAAAGCTTGACGGCAATTACACAAGAACGCTGCGAGCAATATTGAACTGGTCCTGGAGGCAACACCCCACAAAACAGCAGTTATACGGCCACCTACCACCCATCACAAAAACTATCCAAGTTAAGCGAACCAGACATGCGGTACACTGCTGGAGGAATAAGGACCAACTCATAAGCGACATACTCCCGTGGACCCCTTCACATGGACGAGCAAAGGTAGGACGACCAACTAGAACCTATATACAACAGCTCTGTGTCGATACAGGATGTAGCATTGAAGAAGTGGACGATAGAGACGGGTGGCGAGTGACGATCAGGGTGATCCGTGCCGGCAGCGCGACATGATGATGATAAATAGGTGAAATTTTTCAATTACAAATAAGGACACATTTTAAATACCTTAAAGCTGATTCCTCATTTCTAATCTATTTCATTTAATGGTGTTCATAAAATCCTTTCATCCTCTCATGTACCGTGTACTTCTGTTTATATATATATATATATGTTTTATCCAACGACAAGTCAGCCGATGGTGGGAACGTTTCTACGTTCGGATTTTCTATCTACAATATTAACGTAATTCAAAATTCAGATAATAAAATGAATTACAGAACAAATAATTCCTTATAAAAAAACCTTTAAAAATTACTCATATTTTTTGTAATAATATTTATTTCAGCAGACCCTATATTTTATTTCTTTGTTTGAAGATGCGGGTCTAACATATTTTAAAATACAGGTCTGCTGGAATAAATACTATTACACAAAAATATAAGTAATTTTTAGAAGCTTTTCTTTTATAACATATATATATATATATATATATATATATATATATATATATATGAATAAGAAAATGGAAATGAATCTAATGATATGTAAATATAAAAATATGAAAAATGAAAATGCATGACAAATACGTAACGTTTTAAAATAGATTTCGAACGGTAATTACGTTACATTTGAAACAGAATTATACAGTGATCGAATACTTAGATATTTTTTCACATTTTTTCGTTTCATTTTTAAAATTTGAATATAATTCAGAAGACGAAACATCATATGTTAACATCGCCCTGATGATGGTTTACAATATCTAAAAAAATAAAACCGGAACATTCAACGTGGGCAAAAAAGAGAACTATAAAGAAACTCATCCATTGAATGCCTAATTTATATTCATCACACACACACACACACACACACACACAGATGTATGTATATACGTGTATATTGATATATATATATATATGTATGTGTGTGTGTTTGTGTGTACATATGTATAAATCTTGGTTTGGTTTGGTTTGGTTTGGTTGGTTTCTTTGTTTAATGGCATATCAACCTTTGTAGGTTATTTAATACCAAAGCCATTCTCCGAGAAGAACAGTAGTGGAACTATTTAACCCATATCTGGGAGGATAAGGGGGTTCATACCTTTCCCAAGGGTATTTACCCGAAAGTGAACGTAATAGTGCAACTGGAGTACGAACTCGCTTACTACGATTTCGCAGTCCATCGCTTAAACCATTACACCACGAGGACACCCCCCGCCATGTATAAATCTATGAGTGTGTGTGTGTGTGTGTGTGTCTAATATTTGTAAAAATTATCTGCTAATTGTTTAAAGTAACTTTCTATTCAATAATTTGCAACCAATTATATAGCCTCAATTAATTATTACTGCATAACACTAACAATTTACAAATTCAAACTATGATTTGGTGTAATTATTCCTATAATATACAAATAATTTGTACGCAATAAAATTTTTTAGTGGTCTTATTTAACAGTTTCAGACTGTTAATTGTAGTTCCTTGTCGATTTAAACTGGCAAACACATCGTAATTATTTACAATATCAATGTTTAAGAGACAAGACATTAATAAAGTTCAAAGACAGGTCTATTTGACCCCTTGATGGGACCCTAACGAGTACTTCCACTCCAACTAAAAGCGGGCCTCGGAGTAAAAGCAACGAAGAGGTCACTCCATACTTATTTGATTTCCAGACCTGTAGTGTTACCAGCGGATGTAATTTAGTGTCGGATTCAGCGAACTTTTTTTTAGGATGGGATTGGCGGTTGTACTCTTTTGTAGAAAGGATGCAGTTGGCATATTTTCAGCTCTGCGGACTCGGTGGGGGTGGGGTACCGAGTGACATCATCTGATGAAGGGCTTTAAAGTGGCACAACTGGAGCAAATAATAATGATAATAATAATAATAATAATACACACGAGAAAACGTGGACGTGGCTAAGAAAGGGAAACCTAACGAGAGAATCTGAATCTCTTCTAAAATAAGCAGAAAATAACGCCATAAGGACCAATCCTACCAGAGCAAGAATTGATAAGACGCGACAAAACAGCAGATGTAGGATATGTGGTAATAAAGACGAAATGATCAGTCACATAATAAGCGAATGCTGCAAATTAGTCCCAAAAGAGTATAAGATTAGACACGATTGGGTGGTGAAGGTGATCCATTGGGAATTGTGCAAGAAGTTTAAATTTGACCATACGAACAAATGGTATATGCACAACACAGAATCTGACAAGAAAAATGAGATGCAGAAACCTCTCTGGGATTTTGAGATACAAACGGATCACCTACTCTCAGCCAGACGACCGGACCTTATAATAATCAACAAAAAGAGAAAAATTGCAGAATTGTGGACTTTTCTAACCTAGCGGACCACCGAGTGAAATTGAAAGAGATCGTAAAGAATGATAAGTACCTGGACCTTGCTTGGGAATTGAAAAAACCGTAGAACATGAAAGTGACGGTTATATCAAGCGTAATTAGTGCTCTTGGTCAGTCACAAAAGGATTGGTACTGGGGCTGGAGGACTTAGATATAGCAGGAGAAATGGAGCGTATCCAAACGACAGCATAATACTGAGAAGAGTCCAGGAGACTTGAGGAGATTTGCTGTCACTTAGTGTCCTATGAAAGATCATCAGCTAAAACTGGAGTGAAAAGCTTTCTATGAGACAAATAACAATAGTAATAACAATAAGAAACAACTTTGCTATTGCTATTCCAAAGTGATGCACCGGAAGGAAGTGACACATTCCAATGGCCAGTAATCGAAAGAGATCGCGTGGGCGGATTAAGGCTTATAATATGGGACAAGATGAAGGTCCCACGGTGCCACTACAGTGATGCACCGGAAGAGAGTAACTTCTGAACTGCATGACAGTTATTTCCGCTTGATGACGATTAAACATTCGATTTCAAAGATCCAGTGGGCGATCGTGTGGGCGTTGAATTATTATATAATTGAGTTGAGTTGGGTGCCAAAGGAGTTGCCAGTAGACTTCCAGACAGCTAGAGACCAGATGTGGTAGGGAAAGCCACACCCTACCGAGGGGGCCCTCGGAAACCCCCGATGGAGTGGACCCCAACATCAGGAGAACAAGAAAGACACAACGTGACGGTCATAACGGTGGGGTCAAAATATGAAGTTTATGTTTGGTCTCCAGCACCCTCTCACATGCAAACCTTGAACAACCCTTTCGAACCCTTGCAATAAAGTGAGAGGTAAAAATATTGTTAAAGAAGTCTTCTTGCGTCGTTTCTTCCTGCGTCCTTCATTATTGCGTCTGTTATCATTGCGTCGGTATGTATCCAGCATATATATGTATATTTCTGCATGAATCAGAAGATGACTATACAACACAACGACTCGAAAACTATATACAAAAACACGAAGGAGGACTCAATAGAGCCACCAGAAACGATACTGATAACACGATGGACAACAGAATGAAACTAACTAGGAAACAAAAATAGGAAGGAAAATAACTCTATGGGCGGTTTAAACGACTAATAAACAACATCTCACACCAGAAAACCTGGGCCTGTTTAAGAAAAGAAAACTTCAAGAGAGAAACAGAATCTCTCCTAATAGCAGCACAAGACAACTCCGTAAGAACCAATCATATCAAAGCGAGAATTGATAAGACTCAACAAAATAGCAAATGCAGGCTCTGTGGTGACAGATATGAAACCGTCAATCACATAATAACCGAATGCAGCAAATTAGCTTAGAAGGAATATAAGACTAGACACGATTGGGTCGGCAAAGTGATCCACTGGGAGATATGCAGGAAATTTAAATTTGACCATACAAACAAATGGTATATGCACAACCCAGCACCTGTCCTAGAAAATGACACACATAAACTCCTATGGGACTTCGGCATACACATGGATCACCTAATCTCGGCCAGAAGACCAGACTTAATAATAATCAACAAAAAGAAAAGAACTTGCAAAATTGTCAACTTTGCTGTCCCGGCTGACCACAGAATAAAACCGAAAGAACGTGAAAAGAAGGATAAGTACCTCGACCTTGCCAGGGAATTGAAAAAAATGTGGAACATGCAGGTGACAATTATACCAATTGTAATTGGTGCGTTTAGAACAGTAACTAAGGGATTATTAAAGGGACTTGAAGACTTGGAAGTCGGCGGACGGGTGGAGACCATCCAAACGACAGCATTATTGAGAACGGCCAGAATACTGAGAAGAGTACTGGAAACTTGAGGAGACTTGTTGTCACTCAGACTCCAGTGAAAAACCATCGGCTAACGCTGATGTGAAAAGCCCTAATAACAATAATAATTATAGAAGGTGACAATTATACCAATTGTAATTGGTGCGTTTGGAACAGTAACTAAAGGATTACTAAAGGGACTGGAGGAGTGGAAGTTGGCGGACAAGTGGAGGCCATCCAAACTACTACATTATTGAGAACGGCTAGAATACTGAGAAGGGTCCTGGAGAATTGAGGAAACTTGCTGTCGCTCAAAGTCAAGTGAAAGACCATCAGCTAACGCTGATGTGAAAAATTCTAATGAGTAAATAAAAATATACTCGGGACTATTCTTAAAGTGGACGAGAGAAGAACTTCAACAAATGAACCAGAGAAAAAGAAAACACATGACGTGCATATGGCCTTACATCCCACAGATGACGTAGACAGAATATGTATGTCAAGAAAAGAAGAAGGAAGAGGACTTGCTTGCATTCAAGATAGTGTCGATGCATCAGTACAATGACTAGAAGACTACCTAAAAAAGCACGGAGGAAGGCTGATTACAGTCACCAGAGACAATACAGACAAACCAAGCACACACCAGAACAAAAATAACCAGAAAACAAAAATGTGAAGAAAAACAAGTGTATGGACATTTTAAGCGTTAAACAAGTGAAATCTAACGCAAGAAAACTTGGACATCGCTAAGAAAGGGAAACCTTAAGAGAGAAACAGAATCTTTTCTGAAAGCAGCACAGAACAACGCCATAAGGACTAACTACGTAAAAGCAAGATAAGACAAGACGCAACAATACAGCATATTTAGATTATGTTGCGAGAGACACGAAACGTTCAATTGCATAATAAGCGAATGCAGTAAATTTGTGTAAAGAGAGTATAAAACTAGACACGACTGGGTTGGGAAGGTGATCCACTGGGAATTGTGTAAGAAGTTTAAATTTGACCTTATGAACAAATGGTTATTGCACAACCTAAAATCCGTCATGGAAAAGGAGACCCAAAAAATACTCTGGGATTTTGAGTTACAAACGGATCATCTAATCTCTGGCAGAAGCCTTTTTTTGTACCGGAATTAAAAATTGTTGTAGACGCTCGAAAATTCAGTATGTTATTGCTATACATCTTATGAGATGACTCCAATTTTTATGATTTCAGTTTCAAATGGACTGCAACAGCAGCAATTGGAATACACCTTACTAAAGCCTGATTGTCACAGCTGGTGAATTTCAAAAATGCAATCTGGACGTGAGGACACTTTAGAAGAACAATATGCAATAAAATTCTGTTTTAAACTTGGAAAAAATGCCACAGAAGCATGCGGAATGCTTCAGACTGCTTTTCGGCCATCTTGCATGAATCGAGCATGAGTTTTTGTGAGGTATAAGAGATTCAAGGAAGCCAGGGAGTCTGTGAGGGATGATGAGAGGTGTGGGAGGAGTAAGAAGTCAATAGACCAGAGTTGATTGGCCAAAGGGTTAGGGTTAGGGTTACTATGTTAAGGTTTTAAGGGAGTTCAGGAAGAGATTCCGAGGGAAGAGGCCAGCACTCTTCAAATCGGGTCAGTGGCATTTCCACCAGGACAATGCACCAGTCCACAACTCCATCCTTGTCACAGACTATTTGACCAAGATGGGCATCAACACAGTTCCTCAGCCTCCCTATAGTCGATACCTTGCTCTCTGTGACTTTTGGTTATTCCCTAAGCTTACAGGCTGTCGTTATGAGACAATTGAGGAGATGAAAGAGGCTGTGACGAAGGTCATTGTCACGCTCACGCAAGAGGACTTCCACAGGGCCTTAAGAAGTTGTTGGAACAGTACAACAAATGCATTGCAGCCGGTGGGGGTTACTTCAAAGGGGACTAGAGTTTCATGTGTGTACTATCAATAAAAGTGCCCATACGAAAAAAAGTCTGGAACCTTATTTAATGATCCTCGTATATAAACAAGAACAAAGAAATGTTGATAACTGCCAGCAACTTAACGACAACCCGGAAAACAACAATTATAAAATCTAGAAAAAAAAATGGGAAGAAAAACAACTGTATGGATACTTCAATTGACAAACAAAGGATATTGCACTTGGGATGACCGAGACATGACTAAGCAGAGAAAACCTCAAATGAGAAACTGAATAATGCCATAAGGACTAATTATATCAATGCAAAAATTTATCATTCACAGAATAATGGCAAGTGTTGGCAGAGATAAACAGTTAAACAGATTTATAAATGAATGCAGTAAATTGGCTCAAAATGGATAGAAATGTGGGCATGACTGGGTAGGAAAGGTGATCCACTGAGAATTTTGCAGGAGACTGAAATTCGATTATACTGAAGAATTGTGTATGCACAAAACAATCTGCTTTAAAAAACGGAACGCATAAAATTCTCAAGGATTTTGGGATATCAACGGATCATCCAGTGTCCGTCAGAAGACCAGGCCAAGTTTTAATTAACAAGAAGAAAAGGAGATGTAATTGAGGGAATTTTGCGCTTCAGCAGAAAGTGAAAATGTGAAAAAGTACTTATACCTTGCCCGAAAGCTAATAAAGCTGTGAAACATGAAGGGGGCGGTGATAGCAATCGTAGTCAGTGGGGCAGTCCCCAGGAACTGGGAAAAACAAACTGGGTGAACGAGATATTAGAGAAAGAATCGAGACTATGAAGACCACAGCAGTGTTAAAATCTGCTAGAATACAGAGAAGAGTTCTGGGGGACCTGAAAAACTTGTTGTCACTTAGATTCTAGGAAAAAAAAATACCAGTTAGAATTAATGTGAAAAACGCGCCATGAGCAAAATACTCCTATATATATATATATATATATGGTCACTCGTTTTGCGACGGTTTGTTCGTAGGCTAAATAGCTTATTGGTAGTTAGTGGCGAGTTACTTTGTAAGGAGATGGCACACAGCCAATTCAGAATAAAAGGACAAATGCTTAGCTTTGCCAGACCAATTCGCCTCTCAGCAAAATGTTCCTCTTTTCTCTGAGTCAGGGGTGATAACCAACAATATATCATTTAAAGAAACATCTTTATTCTTATTTCGATATTTTTACTTTGGATTCCAGCCTGTATACAAATGCAATGCTCTCGACCTGTCGTGGATAAACCGTGCACTTGCAAAATCTTTATCATAGAAAAATAATGATCCAAATGTAAGCATAGCCATCACCAAAGATTATTGTACGTTCATATATATATATATATATATATATATATATATATGAACATACTGAAATAGGTATATGGAGGAGTCCAAATAATGTAGTGGCTAACGTAATGGACTTCGACATCGTATAAAACGAGTTCAAACTCCAGTCGTTCTATTACGCTCACTTTAGGACTAATGCCATTGAAAAAGATATGAATGTCCTTATCCCCACAGCTATGGATTAAAAAGTTTCACTGCTGTTCTTCTACAATGATGGCTTTGGCATTAAATAACTCACAAAGATTGATATGCTATAAAAAAAGAAAGAATGAGATAGCTTAACAACTCTTTTGATGTCGTTTGCGTCTGAGATACGTTATCATATTTACCCAACCCCTCCGCTTGGGCAGGATATGACAAAAGGTCAATTTTTAAGCGTAGTTTAACAGGTTTGAATTCAGAGTTTTCCTTCTCCTAGACTTGTTGCCTCACCAAGGCTGAAGAACCTAGTCTGCCCAACTATTTACCCATAGCTGGAGGGAGAATAATTGGATGCATACCTTTCCCAAGGGTATTAGTGCTATGTGAAACGCTATCAGTCTCGTCCAGGATTTGAACTGGTGTCGCCGTGTCCATTTCCTTCAACGATAACCATTACACCACGGGCACCTCCATACATTATGAGATACATTATGACTTTAAATATTTCAAGTAACTATTCTTAATACAAATAATCTTCTTATAATATGATTTCAAGTATTTTCATCCAATACTAATCCATATTTACCCAATCCCTCCGCTCGGGCAAGATATGACACAAGGTCAATTTTTAAGCGGAGTTTAACAGGTGTGAATTCAGAGTTTTCCTTCTCCTAGACTAGTTGCCTCACCAAAGCGGAAGAATCCAGTCTGTCCTACTATTTACCCATAACTGGAGGGAGAATAATTGGATTCATACCTTTCCCAAGGGTATTAGTCCATCCAATACTAATAATCTTCTATTTGTGGCATAGGTTGGACCCAAACAGGAACTACCGCAGTGGATCAGATCTTAGATATTCGAGTCGACTTTCCTGACTCGCCTATGTTCTTCTTCTTCTTCTTCTTCTTCTTCTTCTTCTTCTTCTTCTTCTTCTTCTTCCTCGATGGCCGCTGATCTTCAGGCTGTTTTGTCGTTTTGACATGGTAACATTTTTTCTTTGAAATAAAAAATAACCAGTCACTTCTCTGTGCACACATGTTTTATTCATTTCATCCAGATTAGCGACCGGATCAAGAGCAGTGGACCACAGATGGAATATCAAATCTTATCACTTCGACTGGTCTCAACTGATTAACTCGTTCAACAATTTTCTCGGGGTTGCTGATCACTTAACTTCTTAATCCAATTCTTCATCCAATCATGGATTCAAATAACTTTCAAATCCACTCTACAACATTCAAACTGAATGACCTTCAACTGGTATTTTTGCTGACGTTTAACGGTTATAACTTAATTTGAATTTTTGACTAGCTGTCAATGATATATTCCTCCAACCTGCCACGTTGCACACAGTGGATATGGGAGTAATGCCAATAGATAATTGAATCCACTCTTCCCAGAGCTCTAGAGCTAGAACATACCCATCGTTTAGAATTTAGGGTCACACCCATTTTGGCGAGGGAAGTCTTGTCCCTTTTTGACGGTTACATCGTAGGAAATAAAGTTGGTGATCCAAGTTCAAATCCTGGACGACACTGCTTGCCTTTCACTTTGTGCAAATGCCTTCTTATATGAATCTATTTCTTCTTTTTTTCCCTCCGGCAATTGGTAACCAGTAGAAAAGACTGGTTTATTTAGCCTTGATTAGGCAGTCAGTCTAGGAGAAAGAAAATTTCTGAATTCAAACCAGATTTACTCCGTTTTAAAATTGGCTTTGTGTCACATCCTTCTAGAGGCGAAGAGTTTGAGGGAATACAATCAATCTATTCGTAGCCTTGTAGACAGGTCGAGAAAACGATGGATTTTTGGCTGGAAGGTTCAATCTCTACTGGAGTATACCTGTAGAGATTGAAACATCTGTTTCTGACGTTGTGTAACAGGAAAATAAAGCCTATGGCAAAAATACGTACCACATTTTAAAATGTCACATGTATGGTGCAGGTAAACTTAGGCAACTGGTAATTGTAGCTCCATCTAGTTAATGTCTCACGGACTGGTGGACATTTTAAGTTTGCCGTTGAAACGCTTTATAAAATTATCACACAGTTCGGATATTTTTCCGAAGTATAAGCTTTTCGAGTTATATTAACCTGTCGTAATATTTTCAGCTCATAGCAATATCGAGTTTTCTATTCGAAACAGGATCATTTTGACATAACAAAAAATGAACACTAAAAGATCTCTGTGAAGTATTTACCGGTTCGCCAATCTTTAAATTGCCCAGTCGGCTGGGGCTGTTGAATACACTGACTGCACCCACAATGAGTGTCCTGAATATGACACTAAATAGTCTGATGATCAGGTTCCAGTGATGCTGGGGCTTTGGGGAATGCGGAGCACCCCTTAATTGCCATTGCTCCCAGGTCCACTCTGGCCCGGCGTGGTAGCACCTGATAGGGCCCTATTTATGGGTTAAATAGAACTAACGGTATACTTATTCTAAACTGAATTGTTTGACTAAACTGAATAGTTTGAAATAGAAATGTTTTTGACAATTAAAACGTACTTACATTTAAACTGCATGCTTATGCTAAACTGAATTCTTTGAAATGGAACTGTTTTTGACGTTGAAACTCTACTTACACTAAACTGATCTGTTAAACAAAACCTTTTTGACATTTAACGGTCTGCAAACAAAATCTGTACTTATACTAAACTGAATGAGCTGAATTAGAACTGCTTGACTAAACTGAATAGCTTGAAATAGAAATGCTTTTCGCAATTAAACTGTACTTACATTTAAACTGCGTACTTATGCTAAACTGAATTATTTGAAATAGAACTATTTTCATAAAAATGGATTTGGCGTTAAATAACCTACAAAGGTTGATATGCCATAAAACCCAAACAATCAACCAGCCAACAACCAATCTTTTAAAAAAAAGTCTTGTTGGCAAACGGATTGTATGAATCAATCCAAGCCATGATCGTATGTGAAAAAGGTTAGATGGAACTACTATAAGCACACCCCTAACTTCATTTGCACCACACTGTTGCCAGTCTAAAATGTGGGCAGTATATCTATTACCCCCTCTACTTGGAAAACATTCTTTTGTAGCTGAAAACTTGATTTTTGATTCAATACATATGTTGAATGGACAAAGGCGCCTCTGGTGGTGTAATGGTTAGCAAGCTCGACTAGCAAACCTACACGAGTGAGTTTGAGTCTCATTGGGTGCTCATTTCATATGGCCTTGTGCCACATCTAAGCAAAAAGCTTAGTAAATTTCCATATATTGAATAGACGTTGACCTGGTATTTATCTCTTGATTTCATTTCATTTTTACTAAGAAACGATTCAAAATGTTATCAGATCCAACAATAAGAATATATCTTATCTCTAAGAATATTCCCTGGGAGTCGTAAATATCACTAAACTGGTCATGAATATGTTGTATACTTAATG
The DNA here is from genome assembly GCA_963585895.1 of Sepioteuthis lessoniana. Classification (NCBI taxonomy): domain Eukaryota; kingdom Metazoa; phylum Mollusca; class Cephalopoda; order Myopsida; family Loliginidae; genus Sepioteuthis; species Sepioteuthis lessoniana. Next base: position 6,858,460 of record OY757927.1, read on the forward strand.
TTTTCTCTCTCGGTCGGTGGTCGATTCTCGCTGTTTCATTCTCCGTTGTGACCCCACGCTGTTTCAAGTTCTTACGGTAGGGATGAAGAGCAAAAACACAATTTTTTTCTATGCATATAACTTTATTCGTTTTTAACTTTTACACACATCAACTGGTTCGTGAATCCGGGGAGATTGTTGGACCCTGAGATGGAAATTAGACAACAGCGCTCTCTTCGGTTAAGAGCACCTCGGAGCCTGTTCTGGACTTCGGTCCCTAGCGTGGCTCCCCAAAAAGAACGATGGCAGACTTGAGGCTGTAAGGCTCCCAATTTCGGCTGGGCTACCTCCGGGTGGGCAAGCTGCAACATTGACCCCTTTGTACCCTATATATGGCACTAGACCTTGTTGTATAGTTCAGGCCATAACCCGACATACGTGTCCGGACGCACATTTGGGTTCGTGAAACTACTTGGCTCATCAGGCTCACATTGCACCAAGTGAGTTGATGAGCAACGTAGACCAGCAAGGTTCGAGTCTCGGCTCGTTTCAGACCTCCCTCTTTATCCCCACTTTAATCGGCCTTCGGGTTTTTGACCTTGTGTCAAGCCTTGTCTGGTGGGAGACATTGGCAAATACCCAACGTTCTCTTCGGTTTTTCGACTGATGGAATTAAAGTTACGACCAACTCCTAAACTTCTCAGACCACTCGGTCACCTGACTTTAATTATCCAATCACTGCTAAGTTCGCATTTAACCTTAAACAATCACTTACACTAAGTTGGTTAGAATCTTTTAAAATCATCTACACATCGTTTCCAATGATACTAATTGATTATTTAACAAAAGTCATTTTAATGAGAATTATACTGACAGCAAAACAATGACATTGTTGATTCGATTAAACTATTTCCTTTACTGCCTGGCTTGGTACAGGGTGGAACGATAAAAGTGTCGCACTAGAAAAGACGACATGATACCATTTCCGTTTAATGAAAACCGGTTGCAGACCATCTACTAGTTGACCAGTTGTGTACAAATCCCAAGAGCGATAGGAGCCTTCTATCATGTCTGAAAGTGACACAATGTTCAACGAGAGAGATTGGAAATGCGCCGCTGTACAACTCATGCTCTCTACCGATCCAACTTATGACAGCAAGACCATTGCCAGCACCCTCAAAATGTAAATCTGGATTGCCACGAATAACAGGGACGTGCCCAGGGTGATGAAAACAAAGTTTCCGGCCACGGTAATGGTCTTTGGTGTGCTTTCAAGTGAGGGCCACATCATGCCACCTCACATCTTCGAAGTCGGTTTGAAAGTCAACACCAAAGTGTACCTGGATGTACTGAAGAGTGTAGTGATCCCCTGGTGCAATCAGGTGGCCGGTGACAGACCCTGGGTGTGGCAGCAGGACTCGGCGCCGGCCCACAAGTTCAAAGAGACCCAGGCTTGGCTTCTGAAGGAGTGCTACGACTTTGTACCCTTCTCTCACTGCCCCTCTTCTCCCCCGATCTGAACCCGCTGGACTACTTCGTTTGGTCATACGTCGAGAACATTATCAACATGACCTTCCATAACACGAAAGCCAGCCTGATCACCGCCATCCGCCGAGTATTCACCGAGCTCCCGCCGGCGCTTGTAGAAAAGGCATGCTCCCAGTTCCGGATCCGGATCGAGGCAATGATTGAAGCTGAAGGTGGCTACATTGAATAGATGTCAGCTCTACTACATAATCAAGTTAGCTGAATTGATTTTTTCAAAGAAAGTTTTAAAATAAAGCTGTAGTGTTGTTTTCTTTAGGACGACAATTTTATCGTTGCACCTAGTAAAAATAAATTTCAACCTTTTTCACATGTGATAAAAGTCTGTAAAAATTGCACTATATTTCGAAGACATAATTTATTGTACAAATGCTGGGGATCTACTTGATTCAAATTTCCTTCTCATGATTCAACCTATATAAGAGTCATTCGGTGCGGTCTATATAAACGCTTCTTATCTTTGCTGACACCGAGAATTTGTAAAGTACTTTTTAAAAAAAGAGGGGGGGGGAATGAAATATAGATATATATAAACATAACGACAAGTTTCAGAAAAGGATTCAAGTCAGAATTTAGAAATGGTAGCCTGAAATAGCGAGAAAAGCCGCGGGATGGAAGTAACACCGCCCTTCCTACCAACCACATCCCCGCCATCCATGAAACGATGACAGGCGGCCATATTAATTTATCGTGAGAGCACAGTTGGAAATTTGTGCAGATTTTGTTCGATGGTCAACGTTTTTGGCAAGAGAGATTAAATTGTTTGAGAAGTGGAGCGAAAGGCTGAGCTGTGAGCCAATCATAAAGAAAGGAACAGAGAGAAAAAGAAAGAGAGAGAGAGAGAGAGAGAGAGAGAGAGAGAGAGACAGACAGACAGACAGACAGACAGACAGAGAGACAGAGAGAGAGAGAGAGAGAGAGAAGTGCTGTTTGGGTGAAAAAGAAGAGTAAGAAGAATGTGAGTGAGAGAGTAAGGGGAAACCAGGACGGAGAGCAGGTTTTGACGAATTAGAATAAAGAGCGAACCATGGATGTTTAGTGATTCAGCAATGCTGTTCATTAGATGGCTATGCATATATTAGTTTGAAGGTCACGTGGATCCCTTCCTCCCCCTTCCACTCATCAGTGCACTGAATTTGTGCCTTCCTTACATAGTCGTTATTTTTACTGTCATTATTTACGTATGTATTGGAATTATGAAATAGAGTATAGTGTCTGTTCTGACAACGATCAAAGTGTTACTTACCAGTTCTTCCCCATAAGATCATAGTGTATCATCTGTTAAAGTGACTAAAAGCATTCCTACCAAGGATCATTGTGTAACCAGTAGAAATCCCACAGTTATTAAAAAACAAAACAAAACGTGGGTCATTTGATCTATCTATCTATCTATGGTTTGTTCATTATCTATCTATCTATCTATCTATCTAAGTTTGTTCAGTATCTATCTATCTATCTATTTACAGGGCTCATCCAATAAATGAGTTAGTTTTTTTAAAAAATGTAAACTACATTTTCTTCAGAATTTACCCCCAGAAATCTAGATTCTTCATTGTTTAGAATTGGTTTATAGCAAAAATGATTTGGACCCGTAAAAATATTTGCTTTGAAGCTATTCATATTAAACACAGTGATCCTAGGTTGAACAGCAGTCAGTCATTAAAGTTTTGTCGACTGAGAAATGGAAACCGTGTGAAATTTACCGAAGAATGTGGGCAAAATACAGAGAAACAAATGGACTAAGCATGGGTTTTCTACAAAAAGCATCAATCCATAGAGTGAAAACACACTGACTTTCCGTTAAAGAAAAGTTCTGGGTGTAGCCGTCAGTAAAGAATCTCACGCTGACTGTTTTTTTTTTTTATGAAAGTACCGTTCACAATTGATTTCCTTGAAAAAGGTACAACTGTTAACGGTGTTATCAATCGCCAACTCCTTTGGCAATATGTCAACTTATTTATTAGATCATCCACATCTTTTTGTTAATGGAAATAAAATAAAAATTAAAGTTTAGAAATTGGCAAAATTATGATAATTTTGAAATTCTTATCTATGAGGGTCATTTAATAAATAAGGTGAATTTAGATACCTGGGTAGTCTCCCTTGTAAGATACAATAACTAAAGTAAAGTTGGCGACCTTAGATGAATGTGACCCAAAGGCTCCCTTTTCAATGGCTACTACACCGAGGTGTAGGAGAGGGCACTACTCCATTTCCTGGATTGCTCCAAGTTACCCTTGATCCTTACCTTATAATGCTGAGTGTTAAGCAAGGCGACATCAAGTACCATTTTTAAAGTCTTTGGTATGACTCGACCTGGGATTGAACCCAGGTCTCCCGGACCATTAGCGAACACTCTGCTCATTAGACCAATGGCCCGGTTATATAAAGTTGGCGACCGTAGTCGAGGATGACCATAAGGCTCCCTTTCCAATAGCTACTACACCGAGATGTAGGGAATGGCACTACTCCTTTCCCTGGGTTGCTCCACTTTGCCCTCGATACGTACCTTATATTGCTGACTGTTAAGCAAGGAGATATCAAGTACCATTTTTAAAGTCTTTGGTATGACACGACCGGGGATTGAACCCAGGTATCCCAGACCCTTGGCAAACACTCAACTCACTTGGTCTGGCCGGTTCAAGATACAATACACCATTCTTAAAATAGACAAGAAAGGGACTCAGATAAATAGAACAAAGAACAAGTAAACTGATGACGATGCACAAGTCATACATCTGAAAGATGACCTGTATAGAAAATATTCGTCGAGAAATGAAGAAGGAAGAGGACTCGCCAGTATTGGAGATTGCCTTGATTCAACAAATAAATGAATCGTGGAATACTCAAAAAGAGCAAAGAAAGACTGAAAATAGCGGCCAGTAACTACAATATTAAGATTAGAATAGAGAAAAACAATAAAATCTAGAAAACAAAAATGAGAAGAAAAACAACTGTATGGATACTTCAAGCGGCAAACTGACGACACTGTTCTCGAGAATATCTGGACATTGCTAAGGAAGGGAAGTCTCAAGACAAAACGGAATCTCTTTTAATAGCAACACAAAACAATGGCGTAAGGACCAATTATATCAGAGCGATAATTGATGACACGCAACAGAATAGCAGGTTTATGTTATATGGAGGAAGAGATGAAAGTATTAATCATATCATAAGCGAATACAGCAAACTAGCACAGAAGGAGTGCAAGTCTCAGTGCAAATATGTGGGAATTTTGTAAGAGATCAAAATTTAACCCTCCTCCTAAATAGTATATATACAAATCAGAATCTGTTCTAGAAAATGGGACGCATACAATTCTCTGAGATTTTCACTTAAAATCAGAACATCTAATCCCGTCTAAAAGACCAACCCTAGTGATAATTAACAAGAAAAAAAAAACTTGACATCAAGTAGATTTTACGTTTCAGCTGAACACGAAGTGAAAAGGAAAGAAAGAGGAAAGCTGAACAAATACTTGGACCTTGCTAAAGAAAAAAAGCAAAACAAAAAATACACACAACGAGCCCCCCCCCCAAAAAAAAGAAAAGTGTGGAATATGAAGTTATCGTGACACCAATTGTAGACGGAGTGCTTTGAATGGCTCGGAAAAAAAGATTAGAGGATATCGAAAGCAGAGGAGGAATCGAGACCATCCCGATCACAACATTTTTAAGATCCCCTAGAATACTCAGAAGAGTCCTGGAGACCTAATGAGACTTCCTGTCACTTAGACTCTAGTGAAAGACCACCAGTTCGAAATAATGTGAAATAATCGCAAAGAGTAATAATAATAATAATACGAAGAAGAAGAAGAAGAAGAAGAAGAAGAAGAAGAAGAAGAAGAAGAAGTGAATACCAGAGGAAGAATTGGGGGGAGGAAGAAAAAGCAATGTTGATGATAAAAAGAGAAGAAAACCGAAAAGCTGCTTTGTTTTCTTTCGCATTCAAAAATGACAAACGAGTCTACAATAACAAAATAAATAAATCCAACAATATCTAGAATTCCTCCAGACGTCTTTTGCAGAATGCTCTCCAAGACATTCTATCCTGACAATTCAGTTCAAAGTAATTTGCTTCAACTGAAGGTAGACATTCCTGACAAATTTTATTTCGTTTCGGAAGAAAAAATCTTAACGGAAAAAACTGTATTCTTTACCTAAAATGAATTTTCCTTGTGGGCGAAACTTTAAAGGTTTAACCATTTTTTTTTATTTTAGCATTGTCGACATCTTTATTATTGTGAATATTTAGGAAGATTAGTTTGGTCTAGCTAAAGACCATATTTGTAGATTACCTTGTGGGAATAAAACAAAACAAAAATGCATAGTGTGTGTGCATGCCTGCGTGTGTGTGACTACTGTAGTCAGATGTTGCCTTATCCCTCGAGAGAGCACTCTATGCCTGAAAAAGAGCTTATATAGCCATATTAAATCATAAATTGAAATAAATAGTTCCACGCTTTCATAATTATCAGTTTGTACCGAATTCTCAAGAACCACATGATGGACGATTGGGAGTTACATTGAACGTACGAAATATAAAACGAAATTAGATTTACACAATAGAAAAGCCCAGAAACCAATTGAACAATAAATTTCACAAAAATATATTCGAAGAAAATGTAAGTTGGCTCTAATATACTTGAAAACTTTAGAATCCATTAAATCTATCTTTTTATCCATCTATCTTAATCTGTTCATATTTATCTTATATATATATATATATATATATATATATATATATATATATATATATATATATATTATTCAATTTTTTATTTTAGATGGTATAATAGTAGGTAGAAATATTGAGATTTTGGTAATTTTATACCATTATTTAAATCAGACTCCCAGTCTACTGTTGCTGTCTGCAGAATTCGAGAAGTTGAAGGAATTCAAATTTGACTGATACATAAAACTGGTCTTAGAATTATTAAAGCATTTTATTTATAGGGACGAATCCCTATAGGGACAAATCCCTACAGGAACAAATCTTAAAAAAGTAATTGTGATTTGTTCCATTGAATAAATCCCAGAAGAACAACCATACGGTTCTAACAGTCACAGTCCCATAATTTTTAGGTCTTCGGCTTCCGATGCTAGACGTTTTCTTTTCATTACATCTCTCAGGGCAACGAGTCAAGGTTACTTCGCGGCTAATATCTCTTCTTACAATTAACAAATGACAAATTATACTGGGTTACACGTTACCAGTTGCAACCTTTTCTTTCATGTTCTAAATAATAGTGTTACATAAATTTTATTCCTAGATCATTAACGTCATTATCATCAATTTATGCTGGAACAAAGGAATTCCCTTACTCTCTCTCTCTCTCTCTCTCTCTCTCTCTCTCTCTCTCTCGCCATCGCCGATCGCTCCTGGCAGGTCTTCTGGGCAACAACCTGTATCCGTACAGAGCTGATGAATATAAATCTTAGCTGTTCGGCCAATACTGGCTCGGCCATGTGTAGGACGCCTTAAGAAAACGTTACTTTTGAGTTCGTTTTTACTTGGTTAGCAGTGCCTCACTAGTCTTCCTCTTCAATTTGTGAGATGGGAGGCTGGTGGCCTTACAGCTACTGTTTTGGTGGCTGTTGCTTCCAGGATTTGTTCAAGACAACACGCAGCATTCTTGTGTCGTCTCCATCTAACTTTTTTCTCTATGTGTTTTGTAAGGGTCCATGTGGTGCATCCATATAGTAGTAGCTTTAGGGAATGTGGAGTGCCCCTTTATTGCCCTAGCTCTCAGGTCCACTCCGGCCTGGAGGGGTAGCACCTGATAGGGTCCTCTCTATGGTTCAAATAGGACTAAAATGTGTTCTTATGCTAAACTGAATTATTTGAAACAGAACTGTTTTTGATATTGAAACTGTACTTATGCTAAACTGGATTGTTTGAAATAGAACTGTTTTGACATTTAACTGTGTGTAAACAAAAAAAACTATACTTATACTAAACAGAATTGTTTGAAATAGAACTGTTTGTATGTATGAAAATGAATTTGGTATTAAATAACCTCCACTGGTTGAGGTGTCATAAAACGAAACGAAACGAAGCTTCTAAGAGCGGAGATGGCTACTTTTTGTTTAAAACACGTGTACCTTGTGCAGTAACGATTCTGCTCACGCTGGTGTATTTGTGAGAACTTCTAGATCATCAGCGTAGTCTTAGTCTATCGTAGTGGGATATTGTCTTTTAGCCATTTTTAAACATGTGAAACGATTTTCCTCTATTAAATCTATGGGCTTTCGAAGTACGTAGTTTTGACAGAGTATGGACTAATGAGTTAATTCTTAATTGCTTTAGTTGTAAAAAGTATTGAAAATGGTCATTATTCCTTTTAAATTTTGCTTTTTTATCCTGGATAACACTATGTAACACATTTTGTCCCTGGATAGTTTGTGCTATTTCTTAAAAGGTTTTCTGTTTTCTTTTAGTAACGATTTCGGCTTAATCCCAATTAGTCTATTACATAATAATTCCCAATTAATTTGTTACGCGCTTAATCTCAATTTGTCTGTTACACAAACAATCCCAATTAGTCTGTTACAAAAATAATTCAATTAGTCCGTTACATGCTTAATCTCAATTTGTTAAACAATTAATCTGTATTACTTTGTTACAGGCTTAACCTGAGTTTGTCTGTTACACAATTAATCCCAATTAGTTCTTTACACGCTTAATCTCAATTTACGTGTTACAAAAATAATCCCTGATAGTCCGTTACACGATTAATCTCCATTTGTTTCTTTCAGGCTTAATCTCAATTTTTCTGTAAAAGAATTTATCATAATTAGTTTGTTACACGATTAATCTCGATTGCTCTGTGACACAATTAATCCCAATTTGTTCGTTACACAAATAATCCCAATTAGTCCGTTACACAATCTCAATTAGTTTATTACACGATTAATCCCATTTAGGCTGTAACACTATTAATCCCAATTAGTTTGTTACACGCTTAATCTCAATTTGTGTGTTACACAGTTAATCTCCATTAGTTTGTTGCATGCTTAATCTCAGTTTGTCTGTTGCACAAACAATCCCAATTAGTCCGTTACACAATTAATCCCATTTAGATTTTTACACGCTAAATCCTAATTAACTGGTTACGCACTGGGTGTTTAGAAGAATGTAGGTACCGAATTTCAGGGCAATCAATCGGTTAGCTTTACTGTCTGTCTGTCTGTCTGTCTCTCTCTCTCTCTCTCTCTCTCTCTCACACACACACACACACACACACACACACACACACACACACATGAAGACTTGGTTTAAATCATTCATTCATTCTTTTAAAACCTATAGATTTATCTCCAGAATGAATGGCAACGAATTCATTATTACATATTTTGTTATTCGTTTATGGTTGTATCTGTGTTAGTTCGTTTTTCGTTTTGTAAAGATTTTTTCTTTATTTCTTTTCGTTTTTATTCTATTTTTACATTCAGCTTTTCTTTTCCCCGGCCATTTACTTTAACGATTTACTTTTGTGTTAGGACATGTTTGACTGTACGCAGGGGCCAACTGAAAAATTTGCTTATTAAGATGTGGGTGCAGGAAAATTCTGGAATGTTTGTCACTACTTAGTCGCATTGTAGTTTGGACTTAGTTACTTATTCAATCTATCTATCTATCTATCTATCTATCTATCTATCTATCTGTTTGTTCTTATCTATCGATCTATCTATCTATATATCTGTTTGTTCTTATCTATCTATCTATCTATCTTCTGACTTTTTTTGGTGGTGGAGACTGGATAGGTTAAGAGCTTCTTGTCAATTGGTAATGTTGAAGGGCGGCGAATAAAAACAGACCGAGACAATGACGACCAGGTGTTCAGCTATAAAGCAGAAGATTTTCTAGAGTGGAGATCGGGTGGGGTGATACCGGCTGTTGAAAAAAAAAGGTGGAACTAGGAGTGCTTGGTAACGAATTTTCTGATAGAAGCGAAGATTTCGATATAGGTATAAATTAAGATAGATACACTCTTACATAAATGCTCCAATAAGGTAGAACAATGTACAACGTGTACAGGTCATTGTTAGTAATATTTCTGTTTTTGATTGGCGTCGTCGAGTACAAGGTTGTCAAAAGGCGAGCGTGGTGTAATATTAATCTTCAAAGAAAGTGGTGTCAGCGAACGGAGTTCAAATCCTTAACTGGTTTGTAGACATTTCACTTCTTGGAAAAGATGCGTGTCAATCCTTTTTTAGCAATGGAAGAAAAATAAATGCCGATTATGTTCTTGTGTCTTGGCAGACCAACTGTTGTATACTCACAACCATAGCCATAATCATATCATAATCATAATGATATCTCAATCCAACGGCACATGTACAAATTCAAATACAGGGAAAACCACAACACATTAACAGGCGAACTCACTGTTGTTCAAATACGAACGTTTATTAACTTCTTGATCTCTGAGTTCTGTTCTTCGACACGTGGAGAGAGAGATACAATTCTTAATCATTCTATACTAACAAAACTCCAAATCCCTGGTCGCACCCCACAAACGCGCTGCGCATCCCGTAGTGTTTAAGATCTCTGTCGGTAGAGATCTGCAGAACTCCATGGTCAGACTTCAACTTCTCAACACCATGGTCTTAACTCAACTTCAACTCTCAACATGGCCAAAGTCAACTTTCCAACTCAACTGGTCCCCATTCGACAATCAACTGGCCTGGTCCCCTGTAAACTACCAATTCAACTGGCCCACAGCCGAGACCCAACTCGACTGGCCCACCGTAAAAACCCAACTGATGTGTTTTTTCAAAATACTCATATTCTCAGCCCTTCGCTTCCGGGCATGACGTCATTCACACTCCAGTCTCATTTCCTATCTGGGGTTTATTATGACAATTGTGATTGTCACACCCTCTGCGCACGAGCGTAAACTGTACCCCATGTCTGTGCACCTGAACTAATAGCTGAATAGTTCAAAGCCCAACCAAACTGAATGATAAAATAAAATTAACGAAAAATGATTTATATAAAAAAATCATTCCGTAATTATATAACACAATCAACGTAGAAGAAGAAAAGTTTCTGAGTTCAAAACGTAAGTTGTCTTACTTAGAGAACCTATGACCCATTGATAAGTGGCTGCTTGTGTCACTGAAACTGTGGAGTAGACAGTTCCCCTAGTAGGAATTGTTTTCTCGGAATGGAAGGATTACCATTGTCATTAAGTTGAAGGATTCTTGTGATAGTATTAGATATAACATAAAATAATGGCAGGGGTCACCGTGGCTAACATGCTGGTCTGTGACATCGTAGTAAGCGAGTTCGATCTCCTGTCAAACTATCACTTCGTTTTCGGACTAATACCCTCGGGACTGATATGAGCCCCCACTCCGTCTCCAGCAATAGTTTAAATAACATATCTATTATTCTTTTAAACAAAATTGGTTTGGGCATTAAATAACCCTCGAAGGTTGATATGTCATTAAACAAAGAAATTCAACGATAAGTAAATGTATATATTTTTCAGTATATATCGGGTGAAAATAATGGATGATGCAGTTCCTCAGGGCTTATAGAGGAGTCGCCAACAACACTGGTGCCCCAGTTATCAACTGTAAGCTAATCCAAAAAGCGTGGCTGGCTTTAAACAAGCCCCCAATATGAAAAAAAAATCTTTTAATGTTTTACACATCTATAAGACCTGTCTTGAAAAAAATTTTAGTTCATGAAACAAGAAAAAGTTGCATAGTATGTCAGTCCTCAATTTCACCAAAGAGTATTTCGTTCAAAAAGAATTAGGACTAGATTAATGAACAGTTTTTGTTTCCTTTGGGGTTTTTTTTTGTTTTCTTTTTGTTTTTTTCAAATTGATATCGACTCGTCTATACAATGTATAGATGTTTAGTTATCATCAGTATATTCTATAAGTTACTCACATTCAAAATTTATTATCAAAAAACCTCGAATAATTTGCAGTCCTTGACGAGGCTGTTTGTATTTCACATCGCGCTAATACCCTTGGGAAAAGTATGCAACCGACTCTGCATCTATGTATAAATTGTTGGTCAGATCGGGCTCTTTGTCCTTAGTATAGTGACCGGTATTGGAGAAGGAAAACTCTGAATTCAAATCTGTTAAACTCCCCTAAAAAATTGACCTTGCATCATATCCTGCAGAGGGGTCATAGTTTGATTGGATTTTATGTCATATCAACATTTCTATTTTTTAAAAAATGTCAATTTCGCTTTATATATATATATATATATATATATATATATATATATAATTTGGTTTCGTTGGGTTTTATGGAATACTGACCATTGTATGTTATTTAATGCCAAATCCTCTATATACATATACATCAAATATGACATAAATTGTAAATATATTTTGTAGATGATTCTTAAACAAAACTCTTATTTTCACACAGTTAAATGGTTTCAAGTATTGCGATATAACACACACAATTTAATATCCGTCATTTGTTTGCTCACATTGTTTGTTCTATTTTACACAGAGATAGGACTCTATCAGGTGCTACCACTCTGGGTCGGAGTAGACCAGGGAACAATGGTAATGAAGGGATACTTCACATTTCCCAAATCACCAAGGCTAGAGCCTCGCTATCAAATAGTTTAATGTCATATCTAGGACATTCGTTGGGAGGTATCTTGCCCCTTTGCAGTCGATGTATTCTACAGCTCTAGCCGACTGGGCTGGCGGAGAGTTTTGTAAATATATATAATTTGCGACTAAGTAGTTTTTAACGTCAACAAAACCAGTGTAAACTTAACCAAATTTTCCAGAATGCCTCACAAACTAGATTAGCCTTTATAAAAGGTATCACACAACGGTATATAAAGGGTTACAATCCACTTTGAAGCCTTTTGGTTTGATTATCACATAGGCAACAAAGTGACAATCCCCACGTGGCACTGATTTTGTGTTGACGTTATTTAAACTTACACACGCACACACACACACACACACACACACACACACACACACACACACACATATATATATATATATATGTATATTCTCTTCAAAAAACCAACAGTCGGTCGCAATAAGATAAATTTATTTCCATCCTGTTAAAAAGCATTGATATTAATTAGTGCTCTAAAAAGTTAACAGGACTTTTTCAGATCAAACAAGAAAATGGATTAAAATAACTTTTATATATTCACAACCAAACATGAAACAAAAACCTTATTTCTCTTAATTAAAAGTAACCCTTCCAATTCAAATAACAATAAGTATCAACTTAATTTTGGCCTGTAAAGGAACATACGGTTTCATTAAAGATTTTTTGTTTTGAAATTGGAGATAGATTTTAGGGAGTTGATAAGAAAAAAGTAGGGAAGGGTTTGTGTGAAAGGGGGTTTGGCATAACTTGTTTCATGGAAAAGATATTAACGATAATGTGATGTCACAGAAAATTGTCTATATTGTGGTGTCTGGGTTATAATTGGGGTGAAGAAGGGCTAAGAGGTGAATGAATAATCAGGAGAAAGAAAAGGAAAGGATTCTCAAAAGTATGGTAGCACAGAATGAAAAAAATGTTTTTTTTTCTCATATGTGTTTTCTATTTTGATTTTGTTTTCGTTCAGTATGGTGATCGCCAACCTAATACATCTGACTTGAAATCACTCCTAATTGTTCCTGCTAAAACTATACCCCTCCACTCTCCTCAAATGCTTTTAAATAGAAAAACTCAGAAAACAATCACTCTCTTGAAGAAGTTCGTGAAGATAAAATAAAGCCCGAACGAAATATCACAAATCTAAATTTGACATGTTTTTTTATTTATTCTTCTTTCCACATATTTCTATCATACTGTCAGATTCACTACAAATCTATCTTTCAATATACATATATATATATATATATATATATATATATATATATATATATATATATATATATGGGGGTGCATGCATGCGTGTGTGCATGTGTGTGTGTGAGTTTAAGTGTGTGTGGTTTAAATCATCCGATTCACCATACCTAAAAATTTATTATTTTAATGAACAGGAATCGTATTGTTCATCTCTCCTTCATCAGATGTATTTCCACTAATTGAAAAATTGCTGGAATAAACATGTTGAATGCCACAGGAATAATCTCGAAAAAATGTTTTACTAATTCTTCATTTTTGTTTTGGTAAATAAAGCATTTGTCTCATTAACTATTTAAACACACCTCATCTATCTATCTATCTATCTATCTATCTATCTATCTATCTAATTCCATTCTTATCTATCTATCTATCTATCTATCTATCTCCTCTTATTATTATCTATCTATTTCAGTCCGTTTATATCTATTTAAGAGAAGCTCATTGGCCTAATGGGTAGAGTGTTCACCAAGGGTCCGGGAGACCTAGGTTCAATCCCAGATCACTACTTTAAAATACTTACTTTAAAAATGGTACTTGATACCGCTTTGCTTAACACTCAGTAATATAAGGTACGTATCAAGGGTAAAGTAGAGTAATTCCGGGAAAGGAGTAGCGCCGTCCCCTACACCTAGGTGTAGTAGCTATTGAAAAGGGAGCCTTCTGGTCGCCCTCGACTAAAGAGAGACAACTTTACTTACTTAATCACACCCCAGCAAAAACGATACATCATAGTGATATTCTTCTATGTTCTAATTTGTTATTTAAATATCCTTTCAGACATTCCTGTATTAAATTTCTGTTACCTTCTTCATTGGCACATATTTTTCTTTCATTTTCCTTTACCATTTCTTTCTTTTTCTTTCATATTCAAATGTATCTCATTAATTTCCTTCTCTTCATTGTACCGGGCCATTGGCCTAATGAGTAGAGTGTTCACCAATGGTCCGGGAGACCCGGGTTCAATCCCAGGTTGAGTCATACCAAAGACTCAAAAAATGGTGCTTGATGCCGCCTTGTTAACACTCGGCATTATAAGGTAAGGATCAAGGGTAAAATGGAGCAATCCTGGGAATGGAGTAGCGAACTCCCTTACACCTCAATGTAGTAGCTATCAAAAAGGGAGCCTGCTGGTCACCCTTGACTATAGTCGCCAACTTTACTACTTATATCTATTTATCTATTGCATTTTATCCTTATCTCTCAATTTCAGTCGATTCATATCTATCTCTTTCAGACTGTTTTTTTTTTTGGGGGGGGTGTCCTCGTAGTGTAATGGTTAAAGCTGTGGAATCGTAGTAAGTGAGTTCGTACTCCAGTCGCGCTATTACGTTCACTTTCGGGCAAAATACCCTTTGGGAAAGGTATGAACCCCCTTATCCTCCCAGCAATGGGTTAAATAGTTCTTCTAGGAGAATTGCCTTGGCATTAAATAACCTACAAGGGTTGATATGCCATTAAACAAAGAGACCAATCAGACTGTTTTTTCTATCTATCTATCTATCTTGTAAAAAGCAATAACAAATAAACAAATTTAAAACACAGAGCGATTTTCATTTCTTTCTTGTAACTTTATCCTGCCGAAGAAATATTATATTTTTGAAAAGCCGGTATATACAAATAAACAATTTCTACGAAGAACGAAAGAAAAAAAAAATCTCCAAGCAACAAAGTGGTTGGTGTCGCGTGTCAAGCAGGTCATATAACCAAAGAACGTTTGATATGTCAAATAAGTTTTTTGCGCAGTTAGCGACCAGGTCATGACGTTTAATTTGAAACAGGTGTAAATAAAACAATTGTAGGTAGCACTCAAATTTACAGGTGAGAAATCCCGCCTACCATATGAAAGAGGACTTATTCTTCATTTGTCAAGAATAGTGAAACTATATATATATATATATATATATATATAGACAGACAGAGACTAAGAAAAGGGCAGAGATTTTTGCTGTTTAATGTGTTATATATATATATATATATATATATATATATATATATATATATATATATATATATATATCCATGTGTGTATATACGGAGAAAGGAACAGACAGTTGACACAGTATTATACACTGTCAACTGTCTGTTCCTTTTTCCGTATATATATATATATATATACATATATGTACGAAGAAAGGAACCAACAGTTGACAGTTATGCACACACATACACTCAGAGAGACGCGCGAGTGCACACACACACACACACATATATATACAGAGAATAAGTGGAAGGGAAAAAAAGAAAAAAGTGAAAGAGACAGAAACAGTGAGAGTGGGTTTAACACACACACACACACACACACACACACATATATATATATATATATATATAGAGAGAGAGAGAGCGAGCGAGCGAGCGATACATTGTTTGTTCAATGTATATATATATGAGCGAGAGACATAGAGAGAGGGAAAGACAGAGAGACAGAGAGAGTACGGGAGAGAGAGAGAGAGAGAGGGAGGGAGACAGACAGACAGACAGACAGAGAAACTGTGAATGCATTTTATTGCATTCTGCCACTTTTTGAACCTCCTGTGGTAGCATTGAGTCGTTCTTCGTTCGAAGCCATTCTGCTCTTTCCTTTGTGACAGCCCTTAGCTCTTTGCCAGATCTTAGGGCTCCCAGTCTTGCATTTTGGAGGTCCACCCGCAGATTTTCAAGCAAGTTTTTGGTATTGGCAGCTCCTTTGTGCTCGGTAGATGTTAGACCCAATTATAGCAAATTCTAGGGATTTTGTGCAGATGTTAATTCGGGCATTCGTGGCACATGACCAAACATGGAACATCGTTGCGGTGATACCCTTACTAAGAGTGGAATGGTGTCCCACATCATGTACAGAACCTTTTTGGGAAATTCTGCTGTTTGGCCATCGGAGTCCAGAAATAGTTCTTAGATGTTTACGATGATAAGCCTCAAGCTCATCCATAGTTGCTTTTAGAGCGACCCGGCTGCAGCAATTGTACTTTATTAAGGACACACATGTTGCATGAAATTGATGCACTCTCTTTCTTTGTGGAATCATTTATTCTGCGGATCCATATTTTCCAGAAACAACAGAAAACAATGTTACCCATTATATAATGTATCACTATGTCTGAGAAACTGCAGATGTAGCGCTTTGATACCACATAGCCACGTGTAACACCACTACACCCAATAGACATTTTTACCACCACGGTTCTAAAGGGTCTATTATCAATACCCACTAAGTTTCAGTCGGAATCCCGTTGTAACCTCATCATGAGAAGAGCTGATGGACATACAAAACACCGTCCGTTGGTTCGTTGATATGAAAGTTTATTTGCTACAACTCTTCATTCGGAGTCACTGAAGACAGAAAAACAGAATATGAAATCAGTCGATTGCTTTCGATAGACAGAGAGAATAAAACCGTCAGAGGATGAGTGACGCAAACACAGACTTTGATGTTATTTTTCGCAGCCTGTGTGGAACTCTTTCACAGAGCTCACTTAAAGTGAATGCTATAATTTTCGGTCTGTCTTCACCTATCCACAGTTTGTTTCAGTTAACTTTCTTTTTCCTCTTTTCTAGCACGCGTCCACCTTAACGGTTTCTGTAGAGTTTCTTTCAGACAACCACATCCCGTCTTCCAATTTGCTGCTGATGCATTTCTATTTTTAGCTTGACCGTCTGTTGCTATCATGACTTGAATTTCGGGAACCTACCCTCTACTTTCCTATTCATTTCTCTCTTAACATCATCATCATCATCATCATCTCTCTCTCTCTCTCTCTCTCTCTCTCTCTCTCTCTCTTACTGCCTTGAATCTCTTTCGAATATATGCCCCTCCTTTTTCCCTGTCTCCTGGTTGATCTCTAAATCTAGCGAGGAAACAAGTTACTACTAAAACAATGAATCAGAATCCCTAATCTTATTATACAGAACATTGATCGAAGAATTGAAAAATAGTTAATATATATATATATATATATATATATATGCATATAGAAAGAAATATGTATGTATGTATGTATGGTCAAACCATTCTGCACGGTTCGGATATGACGCAAGGTCAGTTTTTAAGCGGGGTTTAACAGGTTAAAATTCAGAGTTTTCCCAAACAAGGCTAAAGAACTCAGTCTGCCCTACTATTTACCCATAGTTGGAGGGAGAATAATCGGATGCATACTTTTTCCTTAGGGATTAGTGTTATGTGAAATGCAATCAGCTTCATGCAGGATTTGAACTCGTGTCACCGTCTTCATTTCCTACGACGATAACCATTACACCACAGGCACGTCCATATCCATGTATATAAATGTATATAAATAATTTGTAAAAATAAAGATCTATCTATCTTTATATATATTACAGCAGTGTATGGTGGTCATTATCTCATTTGGTGGGTTTGTGGCAGACCAAATGCACTATAATTTAGATAATGCTCAATATCCGTGATAGAGCTATTATATAATATAATCATAATGTATTAGTTTTTATATATATTTAATAGCATGGATACCTATCTGCAACCACTGGTTTCATGCCATCTTTTTACGACAATCATCAGGTAGAAAAAGGTATATATAAATATATATATATATATATATATATATATATATATATACACATGTCAATATAAATATATGTATACATATATATATATACATACATATACACGCAAATATATATATATGCATATATCTACATAAATCTATATATGAGTAAATATTTGTATGTATAAGTATATATATATGTATACGTATATATATGTATATAGACATGTATATATATATATGTATATAGGTGTATATATATGTATATATGAGTATATATATGTATATGTTTTTATATATGAATATGTAAATATTTTGTGTGACATACAGAATATAAACATTGCTTTTGAAAGCGTATGCATGTTGAGCAATCTTTATATATATATATATATATATATATATAAAGCTTTTTTGTGGTGCAGAATTTGGTATAGGTTTAAAAACGTCATTTTTATTGATGATGATGGAAATTAAAACATCAGAGATGAAAAAGAAAGAGTGAACCGGTTTTGTATCTCACCCCTCATAGTAATTACAGAGGTAATTCTACTACTAAAAAAGGAGGAAACTAACTGGGGAGCATTGGAAAGCGTTTGGATCAGATAAAAATTACATTAGGACGAAGGAAATAAAACCGTAAAAAGCACTTGAGACTCTAACCAGGATGGAAAAACAACTTTTATGAGAATAAGTAAAAATTCAAATCTTGAATCTCGAAATCACGATGACCTTAATTGTATCAAGCTCTATCGATTTTAACCTTTATTTTGAATAATATTGGTATAATTGAAAGGGGAGACATGAAGGATAGTCAACGTCTGGTGTTCCATACCTCCTTGCCTAGGCATGTACTCTGCCCAATAGTCATAAACGTGGAGGGTCTGGTTTATTTGTTAGATTGTATATCAACCCCTCATGGGCTTTTTAATGGCAAAATTTGAATAATTTATAAATGCATGATTACAATCATAACCAATGATAAACGAAACATTTCAATGCAATCATTTTTAATCGCACTTTATTATGATTATTTTTGATAATCAGCTGTTAGCGCAGTTATTTCAAGTATTCTTATCTAACACAAAGATTTTGGACACAGTTATATGGTTTCAAGTATTTTTATCAAATACAAATAATTTGAACACAGTTATATGGTTTCAAGTATTCTCATCTAACACAAAGAATTTGGATACAGTTATATGATTTCACGTATTATTGTCCAATATAAATAATTTTCGAATCTATTTGACACATAGATGGTACCATACCAAGTACTACCACTCAGACTCAGAGTGGACCTGGGAGTAATAACAATAGAGGTATATTGACAATGAATGTATACCAAGCACACGAAGACACACACACACACACACACACACATACATGCATATATATATAATTTACTACTCTCTTCTGGTAAAGTTTGGCAGACTCAAGGAAAGACTAGTAATAGATTGGAAAGAAATTGCTGCCCCCTTATAAAAAAATGGGATTCGCCTCCTCTCTTTGGAAGGGGGAAGAATAACATCTATACGTCAGAAAACACGAACACCCACGCAGACACACAAACATACATAATATACACTTGTAAAGAAAAAAGAAAGAGAGAAACAACATCTGCTTAGACGAAAGTTGGTCATGGACATATACCTTGAACTGAACATTTACAGGCATAAAACCTTGAATTAAAAAGAAACACAACCATATCAAAACTGTTGCCACAAGAAAAGCCAAAGAGAACACTCAAATATACCATTTGCTTCCTGAAGACGATTAAAACGACAGAAACACGTGTTGAAGAAGACTAAATAACCTAAAATCAAATTCGCTGGTGAACCTATTCATTTTAAAGTATATATATATATATATATATATATATATATGTGTGTGTGTGTGTGTGTGTGTGTGTGTGTGTGTGCGTGTGTGTGACGCTACCCTAAGATTCTGGGAAGTTAAACAACATACGCGAACTAAAGCTGTGTTTTGTGAATCGTAAAAAAAAAAATTAAAGTCTAAGTGAAGTTACTGAAAAAGAAATGGAAGCTAAGACAGAAGGGAATGAAAGAGGAAAAATATGTAATGACAGAAAAAAAGAAAGAAAAAAAGTCGTAAAAATTCAACGTTATAAATCTAAAAATGAATCAAAGAAAATGTGAAATAGAAGAAGGAGAGAGAGAAAGAAAGAAAGATTTGAGAAAAAAAAAAAAAAAGAAACAAAGAGCAAAGGTTTAAGAAGAAAATGAAAAAAAGGGGGGAAATGATAAAAGGGAAGGAAAGAGAAGAAAATAAAGGAAGAAAAAGAAGAAGAAAAGTGTCAGAAAGAAAGAACCAATTAATGAGAGAAAACTAAATAAACGGAAGAGAGAGAGAGAGAGAGAGAGAGAGAGAGAGAGAGAGAGAGAGAGAGAGAGAGACGGGGGGCAAAAAATGGAAAGGCTAAAATATAAGAACCAATGAATTTCTTTAATTAGAAAAATTAAATTAAGAAAAAAATTGATTGGAATAAAACAAATATCTAAAAGGTGAGTGAAAAGAAAGAAAAATGTTGGCAAAAAAGAAGAAAAAGAGCCAGCAAATAAAGAAAAAAAAAAAAAAAAGAAAAAGGAAAGAAAGAAAAATGTCGGAAAGAAAGAAGACAAAAGAGCCTGCAAGTGAAAAAAAGAAAAAGAAAAAGAAAAAGAAAGACATCAAACAATGTGGGGGGAGTCTTCTAAGTATTCTGGCTGATTTTAACACTGCTGTGGTCTGAATAATCTCAAATCATTATTCTTCTAATGTCCACTTACACTATTTTTTTTTCTTTTCTTCTCCTGATTCTTCTTCCTTCACTCACTCCTCTTTTTTATGCATCATTTCCTTCTCGCTCTTTTTCTCGTTCTCTTTTTTCTACTCTGCCTTATTGTTTCCTTTTTTCTTTATTCATCCTCATTACGATTCTTCTTCTTCTTCTTCTTCTTCTTCTTCTTCTTTATAACTCATCTTTCACTTTAATCTGCACTTCCACCGTGGAATTTCCATCTCTTGCAAATCGTATCTGTTGACATCAACAGAGAAAGGTCTCAGCGCAAACGCAGAAGCCATTATTTACTCCTGTAAATTTCACATTTGTTTTAAAGGGAAAGAAAATGCCAATGCTGATGTAGCAGAAAAAGAGAAATCTATTTTGTGTTATTTTTCTAAATTGCCAAAAACCACCGTGGAATTCCACTGGGACAAATTATTCGCTTGACTTTCTTTGCTAATTATTATTTAATGCTTGTTTTTATATTCAATTCAAAAGAATGCGATTTTTTTTATTCAGTGAAGCATTATTTTCAGATTCACAATTACCAGTAACATTATAAACAGCGTCATTTTATTTATTTATTTATTTATTTATTATCTTTGATTGTCTGGATTTTCCCCCTCTTTTTGTCTCCTTCTTATAATTCTAAATGTTTCTTTTCTCTTTTTCCCTTTTTCTATTTTCTTTTTTGCCTTTTTTCTTTTGTTATTTTAAAATTCCCGACTTGATTATTTTTCTAACTTTTTAAACTCTTTTTTTACTTTGTTTGTTTGTTTTTTTGTTTCTTTCTTTCTTCGCCTTTTCAATCCTTCGTTGATTCTTTCCTTTTTTTGCGATTTTTTCTCTAGTCAATATTATTTTAAAATTCTTTTTCTTACGTTTTTAACATCTATATTTATTTGTTTGTTTCTTACTTACTCGCCTTCTTCTTCTTCTTCTTCTTCTTCTTCTTCTTCTTCTTCTTCTTCTTCTTCTTCTTCTTCTTCTCTTCATTTTATGCTGATATTCGTCCTCCTCTTCCATTTCTCATTCTTCGGTCTTATTTCTTCAAATTTACTCATTTTCTTCTTCTTCACCTTCTGATTTCCTTCTTTTTCGTTAAGTCTTCATATTTTCCTGACTTTCCTTCTCTCCATCCTCCTCCTTCTTCTCGTCTTCATGTTTTGCAGACTTTACTCCTCCCACTTCTTCTTCTTCTTCTTCTTCTTCTTCTTCTTCTTCTTCTTCTTCTTCTTCTTCTTCTTCTTCTCTGCCCTTCTCAATTTTCCTTTGCAGTCTTCGTGATTACACTTGATATTCTTCCTTCGTAAGTCAAAACCCCGATCAAGATTTCCCCGGGGAAGAAACCACAAAGAAAAAGGCGGGAACAGAAAACTGAAACGACAAGCCATCCGCCATTTTGTATTTTCTTCTATATATATTTTTGTTTTTGCCTTTATTTATTTATTCCCTTTATTTATTTTTGCATCGCAATTCCTTCCTCTTTTGCACCAAATAAATCCTGTAAATCCTCGCACAAACTCTGTGCGTCCGTGACTCACCGGCCGCGGACAAACCAGGGTTGGAAGAGGGTGGTACCCGGGTGGTGCCCGGGTGGTCTCGGCAGCTGTGGTAATGGCTGTAAGGACTATGGTTTGTCGGTCTACGACCTCCCGTCGGAAAAGTCCGATATTTCAAGCCCAGTCACGCAACAAAGCCATAAAAATTACCCTCAGCCTTCAAAAAATGTAAATAAATAAATAAACGTATAAAAGGTAAGTTTGTTGATTAAGCCTTTACCCGGCACACATTAAAAAAAAAAAAAAGAAGGTCCGTATAGTTAATATTACTGGCTCCTTTCTTTTGCTTTTTCTTTCTTTTTCTTTTTATTCCTTTTTTTCTATTTCTTCGTCTTCTATGTATTTCAAGTTTTGCATGTCTTCTTTTTCTTTTCATTCCCTTCAGTTCTTCGTCTTTCTTTTTATTTTCAAATTCTTTTTCTTCTTCTTTATCAATTTCAAATTTTTATCTTCCATTATTTCTTTTTTCTTTTTCTTTTCTTCTAATTATTTATCTTTGAAGTCTTTTGTTTCCTTTACTTATTCTTTCTCTTTCTTCATATTCTTTCTTTTTTTTCTCCAATTCTATTTCGAATAGGATTTCATTTTTTTCTTTTCTTTCCTTTATTTCACTTCTTCTTCTTCTTCTTCTTCTTGATTGCCCAGTCGGCTGGGGCTGTAGAATACGCCAACTGCTTCTCTGCTGAGGGGTAAGACCCTCCACCAATGAGTGTCCTGGATATGACACTAAACAATCTGATGGTGAGGTTCCAGGGATGCTGGAGCTTTGGGGAATGCGGAGTACCCCTTTATTATCATCGCTCCCTGGTCTACTGTGGCCTAGCGTGGTAGTACCTGATAGGGCCCAATGTACGGGTTAAATAGAAGTAACGGCATACTCATGCTAAACTGAATTGCTTGAAATAGAAATGTTTTTGACAATTAAACCCTACTTGCATTTAAACTGCGTGCTTATGCTAAACTGAATTATTTTAAATTGAACTGTTTTTTGACATTGAAACTATACATACACGAAACTGAATTGTAATATATAACTGCTTGAATAAACTGAATAGTTTGAAATAGAAATGGTTTTGACAAACTATGTACTCATGCTAAACTGAATTGTTTGAAATAGAACTGATTATTTACATAAATATGGATTTGGCGTTAAATAACCTACAAAGGTTTATATGCCATTTTTCGTTTTCTTTCCTTTACTTCTACAAAGTCTTTTGCTTCTCTTTTCCTCACTTTCTCTTGATTGTTTTCTTTTCTCATTTACCACTTTGAGATGTTACTTTTTAAATTCTTATTTGTGTATTTTTTTCATTTCATTTGTGTATTTTTTTCATTTCATTCTTTTTCATATCGCGGGGTTTTCATATTTTTCTCTTTCATTATCTATTCTCCTTTTCCTCACTTGAAATTCTTTTTTTTTTCTTCTCCTCAAGTTTTTTTTTTCGTTTTTTCCCCCTTTCTTCTCCTTCTTTAATATTTTTCACTTTCATTCTCCTTTAGAATCTCTTTCGCTCTAAATTTTCTATGAATTATGTTTCTTCTACATTCTCCATTTTTTTCTTCGCTTCTTTATCGACTTTTCTCCTTTCATTTTCTTCTTCTTAATTCAATTTAGTTTTCTTTTTCTACTTTTCAAGCATATTTTTCCTTCACTTCTATTGGATTCATTTTGTTTCTTCTTCTTCTTCTTCTTCTTCTTCTTCTTCTTCTTCTTCTTCTTCTTCTTCAAATACATCTCGTATTTTTTCTTTTTTTCCTTTTTTTTTTAACAAAAATGAGCAAAAAATAATCAACAAAACGAAAAATCTTCGAATTTTGGTTTGAAATTTCCTAAATGTTACCTATTACGACAAAAGACGCCCGAAGAAGATCGATGATTAAAAAACGGTGCGTAAAACAGCCAAGATGACGGATATACACTGTGATATATATAAACGGTGCGTAAAACAGCCAAGATGACGGATATACACTGTGATATATAAACGGTGCGTAAAACAGCCAAGATGATGGATATACACTGTGATATATATAAACGGTGCGTAAAACAGCTAAGATGATGGGTATACAGAGGGAAATTTATGAGAATTTGTCAATCATTGCCTTTCACGATGAATTGTTTAAATGCCATGCATGTATGAATATCTGCATGAAAGATTGGTCTACTGAGTTACCTGCATTCACATAGCCAAGCAATACAAATATCTGAGAGTGTTGGTCATCTGTCATTAATATCGATATCATTTTGTAAATGATATATATATATTAATTCCTCGTCTTAGAAATTTAGACTGATATTATGCATCTTATATTTTGGAGATTTCTTAAAAACTTCTGCTTCCTGATAGATGACCAGCACCCTCAGAAATTTGTATTGCTTGGCCATATGAATGCAGATAACTCAATAGGCCAGTGTTTCTTGCAGATATTTTCACATGTATAGCATTTAAATAATTCATCGTGAAAGGCAATAATTGACAAAATCTCAAACATTTTAATAAACCTAGTAAAACTGCTTAAACACCTTGTCGCATATTAAGGAGTTCTTATCAGATGCTGAGGGTAAGGACTTCAGATATCGGTCTTATCTTGTCTACAATCATGAGCTCCTGTGTGAGTCACAAAGCCAGTTTTTAATTGTGTTATGGTCAAGGGGAGGTTCAAATGATGACACGACACAGAAATACGTAATAAGAAATACATTAAAGGCAAATAATACATACACAAACGATAGCTGAGAGAAACACCCTCCTCAGCTTAACAATCAGGAATATTACCGCTCTTGGTAACGGTTCGCCGAGTCAGAACCTAGACTGAGTTTGAGACTGCGACTGCGCAGAAGAGAGCTCAGTTGGTATATATCACATGAGAACGAGTCCATCTATACGGGACATCCCAATAGATTGGAACACTCGGTTACAAATATTACTGGTTAGATGACGATGGGTGATATCGCGTAATCCTACTTTTAAAAGGTATATTCCTAGCTGGGGTCCACAACCCGTGACCCGTGGGACACAAGCAGCTCTCGAAACCTATCTATGCTGCTCTTCACCAATCTTTAGAAATTGTCTCTTCGATGAATGTACCATTACGATTGCAGACAGAACTCACTGATCTTCAGTGTTCGGAAGATTTGAAGTCCAAGTTTCTGGCTTGTCACATCTTCAATTTGAATAAGAACCATGTGCTTCCATCTGGACGATTTCTCAACGTTATCAGGCACACCTAGCAAGTAGTGAGCACGTTTAACACTACGCTGCATTCACAACTGTCAAACTACAACTTGTCTGATGTGTTCCTTCTGTTGTATAGCCGTAATACAAATATAAGCAGAAACATAATCAAACATAATATACGAACTTCAATGAACGAACGAATACACTTCTTTATAAAAATATAACTCTCACGCTTTATTCTCGAAAGGGCGATATTTGTTGTGTCTTAGAGATGAGCTGGAGACAGGGACAGACTGCTATATTGACCCCAAGTTCTTCTCGTGACTATAGAAGCACTTCATCCTCATATTGGCTGGGGTTGCTCAACCGTGGGTCACTATGGGCTCTCACTTCGCCATCTAGTCTCCAACTGACTCAAATCGTCTGTGCACCTGGTTATGTTATTGTTTAACGTTCACCTGCTTCCGCTGTTCTTCCGCTTATTTACACAGGTGCATCTCTTGATTGACGTCGAGGGTCAATATATAACACTTCTTTTAAACTATTTATTTAACTCTGATGTTACATCTTATTGTGATTCCTCATTTAATTTTTAACAAATTATGATCGTTACATTATGAATTCAATTGGTTTTCCCGGTACATTTAAGAACCCGCACGACTCATGATTTGAGCTTTGTGGTCCTTGGACCGAAAAGGTGGGGTACTTCTTGTTTAAAGGAGGTAAGTTTGAAATTAGAGGGATCTAAACGTTGCAGTTAATATGTAGCACTTTCTTTGCAGATGAGTTTATGACATTCGGATTAGTTGGCTGCCGGGCTATTCACAGTTATTGCCATTAACTTTCAATACCTTCATGACGCTTTAGAATTAATTTTTTTTCTTATCTATGAACACTTACACCTTTAGAAATTTATTGTCTTCCATTTTCCAAATATGACCCATCGACATATCTGAAAAACCGTACATACATACATACCGTCAATGGTTATCGGCGTAAGAAAGGACACGGCGACTCGAGTTCAAATCCTGGTCGAGGCTGATTGCATTTTGTAGCATATTCATGATACGGATATGTGAAGTAGACATATTCATACGGATACGGAAAAACGCTCACTAATGTTCATAAACATAGAAATCCGAAAAATACGCAAAATTGGTTCAGGTACGAAACTTTTTATTACCTTTTTGAGTTTAAGGTTTTTCGACATTAGGAGAGAGAGACACAATTTCTTATTATGCAGACTTTTCCATCTGCCTTACCACGTGCGGCACCTCCGCCGCAAACTACTGGTCTGGCCTAGGCGAGATCAAAAATCGACTTGCTTCGTCCAAGCCCAAATCTCAACTAATTGATTTTTTTTCAAATTCCAAAATCCTTAGCGCTTCCGGGCATGACGTCATTCACGTCCCCGGTCTTATTTCCTATCTGGGGTTTTTATTGTGACATCTTTGATTATCACATCCGCTCCGCGTGCGCGTGAACACCTGCACTCAATGTTTGCACCTAGCTAACCCATGCACTAAGCCGAAAAGTTCACAGCCTAACTAAACCGAAAGGGAAGATATATAAAACGAAAAATGATAATATAAAAAAAATCCCTCCGCAATTATATTACAATTTCCCATTGCTCTAATACCCTTGAGAAAGGTATGAATCCAATTATTCTCCCCACCCAGCTATGTATAAACAGTAGGGCAGGCTGGGCTCTTTAGCCTTGGTATGGCAACCAATCTAGGAGAAGGAAAACTTTGAATTCAAGCCAGTTTAACTCCACCTAAAAATTGACCTTGTGTCGTATCCTGCTCGAGTGGCGGAGTTGATAAATACATACATACACTCACACATGCACACAATGTGCATAAAGGCGTACACATGCACACAATATTGATGCATACCGTGTATACCCTTGAATAGGTCGAATTTTGAAGGCTTAAGTTTTAGATTGGTTATTTAATGCCAAATACTGCTTATATACATATATTAGATATGTTTTGGTTTAGTTGGGTTTTACGGCGTATCAACTATTATAGGTTATTTAATACCAAATCCTCTTTATATATATACATATATATTAAATATATATGATTTGGGTTGGTTGGGTTTTACGGCATATCAACCATTGTAGGTTATTTAATGCCAATTCCTCTTTATACATATATATCAAATATATATGATTTGGTTTGGTAGGGTTTTATGGCATAACAACCCTTGTAGGTCACTTAATGCTGAATTTTCTTAATACATATATATTAGATATATATGATTTGGTTTGTTATGGTTTTATGGCATATCAACCACTGTAGGTTATTTAATGCCAAATCCTCTTTATACATATATATCAAACATATATCATTTCCAAACAAATTTTCTTGATAATATTTTTTAACGAGTCTGCCCTCATTTTTTGTAATTATACAAATAATTTTATTTGCTATCAATCATTTGTTTATACACAGTTAAATGATTTCAAGTATTGCTATGTAACAGTAACAATTTAACATCAGTCATTTGTTTGCATACATGTAACTAGATATACACTATATGTAAGAGATTAGTTTGTCAGTAATTTCATTTTTAAATGAGTTAGAACTAATTTATTAGCACACTAATATTGCTATTATTTCGACACCGTTAAATGGTTTCAATTATTGCTATCCAACACTGTTAAGTTCAATATTCATCATTTATTTGCACACAGAAAAGTGGTTACAAGTATTGCTATTTAACTCAAATTTTTCTATTTAACATTAGTAATTTATTTGAACACAGTCCCAAGTAGTGCTATATATCACTAACAATTCAATTAAACAGCAGTCATTTGTTTACACACAGTTAAATGATCAAACCATTCTATTTCTAACAATTCAGTTTAGCACGAGTCAATAAAGTTAAATAGTTCCAAGTATTACTCTGTATTACAAACAAATTCAATTAAACATCAGTCATTTGTTTACACACAGTTAAAAGATCAAATACGTAAAGTTGGCGACTGTAGTTGAGGGCTATCCGAAAGCTCCCTTTTCAATAGCTACAACATCGAGGTGCAGGGGGGAGCGCTACTTCTTTACCTGGATTGCTCCACTTTATCCTTGATATGTATGTACCTTATAATTCTGAGTGTTAAACAAGGTGGTATCAAGTACCACTTTTTAAGTCTTTGGTATGACTCGACCTGAGATTGAACCGTAGTCTCCCGGGCCATTGACGAAGACTCTACCACTCAGCCAATGGGCCGGTTGTTTTCTTCAGACTATTTAATTTAGCATATGTTATTCGTTTTGTACTCATCGAACCAGCGTGGACGTGGGAGTGATGGCAATCAAAGAGTACACTGCATTCCCGAAAGCTCCAGCATTACTGGATCCTCGCCATCAGATTGTTTAGTGTTATATCCAGGACAATCGTTGAAGGCGGTGGGTGGGTGGTCATATCGCTCTGCAGTAATGCAGTCGGTATGTTCTACAGCTTCAGCCGACTGGGCTATTTAATTTTTTGCCAAATATATCTGTCGACCAATGCAAGATTAAATATTTGGAAATGAGGAATATTCAAATATAAACTTAATAACTCGGTGAAAATGGTGGCTCAAAAATTGATTCGTATAGTGGGTGGGGGGCTTAGAATGTACCAACTGCATCATCAGCCGTGTGGTAAGACTCCTCGATAAAAAGGGTGTACTGGGTATGACACTAAATTGTATCCAGTGGTGAGGTTTCAGTTCTGGGGAGCAGGGTACTTCTTTATTAATTGTTTTTACTTCTAGGTTGACTTTGATCTGGAGTGGCAGTACCTGTTACGGTCCCATCTATGGCTCAAATGGATCTGTTTAAAAATTATTAGTATTGGAGAGGAATGCCTGAAAGAATATAACTGTGTAAATGATTATGTTTGATCAATAAAAAAGTAAGATTAAAAAAGAGGCCAGGGTAAAAGACTGACCTTGGTTTAAAATAACCTTATAAACATTGTTGTGCTCAATATTTATTTAACATTTATTCTTTGCTATAAGAGGATTTAATAAACTTTTAAATAGGAAACATACCATCTCTTAATATATATATATATATATATATATATATATATATATATATATATATATATATATATATATATATATATATATAAAACGTGTCTGCCACGGGCAGGATGTGAAATAAGGTCGATTTTAAGCGGTGTTTAACAGGTTTGAATTTAGATTTTTTTTCTTCTCAAAGACCATTCGGCAAACCAAAGTTAAAGATCTCAGTCTACCCTATTATTTACCTATAGCTGGAAGGGGAATAGTTGGATTCATGCCTTCTCCAAAAGTATAAGTGCTATGAGAAATGCAAACAGCTTCGTCTAAGATTTAAACTCGGGTCACTATTTCCATTTCCTAAGGAGATAACCATTATGCCACATGCGCCTCTCTCTCTCTCTCTCTCTCTCTCTCTCTCAATCTTTCTCTCACTCTCCCCACTCTCTCTGTGTCTTTGTGTGTGTCTGTAGTAGACCTGTTTCGCTGTGACATTTCTAAAGATTTGGTTTTAATTTGCTATCATGAAAAAGAAACAAAAATGATATTACAAACAGATAATACGGGTCAGCTATCAATTAAAATCTGCAATTTGAAATTCTTATCCAAATTTGATATTTCATGATTTTAATAAACGCCATTTGTTAGTTCATCTAATAAACATTGTGCGTTTATCATGTGTTTAAAAGTTTTTATCAGAAGCAGATCATTTTGATGTTAAAAGTTTAAAGAAACACACACAGCAATCACATTCCTTCATATATAAGTACGTGTGTGTGTATGTGTGTGTAATGTGTATATACGTTGTGTATGTGTGTGTTATGTGTGCAGTGTGGACGTAGACGTATGTGTGTGGGTAGGTAGTATGTGTGAGTAGGTAGTGTGTGTGTGGGTGTTGTGCATATGTATGTTGTGTATGTAAGTGTTATGTGTGCAGTGTGGGCGTAGTGTGTATTTGGGTTGGCACTGTGTGTGTATGCATGTGTTGTGTATGTGTGTGTAGTGTATGCATGTATGGTGTGTCTGTGTGTATGTGATATATGCATGTGTAGTATGTGTGGTTAGTGTGTGTGTGTATGTGTGGTTAGTGTGTGTATGTAGTGTATGTGTTTGCGCATGCGTGCGTGTGTGTGTGTGTGTGTGTGTGTATGCGCGCGCGCATTTGTGCCAAAAGTCATTTGACATTCAAATTAATAAAGAAACATCCAAAAAGATATTGAAAAATATTCTCTTCTTTTAGCCGTATAAATGGGGCTAACAGTTTTCGGACTATTTTTTTTTTGGCATGAATTTAGAAAAAAACCCAAGGTTTCCCAAACATTTGCCTTGCTACTCCCCATCTGCTTTGGCCCAGTCGGCTGGGGCTGTAGAATACACCAATTGCTTCTCGGCAGAGGAGTAAGACCCCGCCCCAACGAGTGTCCTGATATGACACTAAACAATCTGATGGTGAGGTTCCAGCAGTACTGGAGCTTTGGGGGATGCGGAGTACCTCTTCATTGCCATCGCTCCCAGGTCCATTATGGCCCAGAGTGGTAGCACCTGATAGGGCCCTATCTATGGGTTAAATAGAACTAACAGCATACTTATGCTAAAATGAATTGTTTGAGTAAACTGAATAGCTTGAAATAGAAATGTTTTTGACAATTAAACTGTGTACTTATGCTAAACTGAATTGTTTTAAATAGAACAGATTATTTACATAAAAATGGATTTGGCGTTAAATAAGCTACAAAGGTTGATATGCCATAAAACCCAACAAACCAAACCAAACCATCCCTATCTGCTTGTAACCAAATTTAATTTCCATTCGTCCCCAAATAAAATGATAGAATATTTAATTACAAAACATTACAATTTACGAGTGTATAATACGATTTACATGAGAAAAGAACCAGTAAACTATAAATACAAACAGTTTTAATTCTTGAATTACTTTTACTGAGAAGGATGTCTTGTAGTGGGTACTGAGGAGATCACCTACCTAGGAAGCAATGTCTCATCAACCGAAACAGACATCGACACTCGACTAGCAAAGGCATGAACAAAGGCTATCGGTCATATGGAAGTCAGACCTGACCGATAAAATGAAACGCAGTTTCTTCAAAGCAGCGGTCGTGTCGATACTGCTATATGGATGCACTACATGGGCGCTAACTAAACGGCTGGAGAAAAAGCTTGACAGCAACTACACAAGAATGCTGCAAGCAATATTGAACAAGTCCTGGAGGCAACACCCCACAAAGCAGCAGCTATACGACCACCTACAATCCATCACGAAAACTATCAAAGTTAGACGAACCAGTCATGCAGGACACTGCTGGAGAAGTAAGGACGAGGTCATAAGTGAAGTACTCCTATGGAACTCTTCACATGGCCTTGCAAAAGCAGGGCGGCCAGCTGGAACCTACATACAGCAGCCCCGTGAGGATACGGGGTGTAGCCCTGGGGATCTACCGGTAAGCGATGAACGATTGGGATGAGTGGCGTGAGGTCAGGGATATCCGTGCTGATGGCGCGACAAGATGATGATGATGATGACTGAGGAGATCATTAGCCAAGTCGGCTGAAGCTATAGAATTCACCGATTGCATTTCTGCAGAGCAGTAAGATCCCCCCCCCAAGCGAGTGTCCTGATATGGAAATTTACTAAGCTTTTTGCTTAGATGTGGCACAAGGCCATATGAAAGGGGCACCCAATGCGAGTGTCCTGATATGACACTAATCAATCTGATGATGAGGTTTCAGTAATACTGGGCTATTTGGGAACTCGGAGTAACCCTTCATTACCATCACTCTCAGGTCCAGTCTGGCCCGGA
>OY757927.1:6898229-6930729 GCA_963585895.1 Sepioteuthis lessoniana
GAATGATTGATCTATAGAATTCTCTCTCTTTCTCTCACTATATATATATATATTGCTGAAATATTCTGAATTCAAACTTGTAAAACATCGCCTAAAATTAATCTTAAGTAGCATCCAGGTCGGGCGGAGGGGGTTTATACATACATACATACATACATACATGCGCACACACACACACACACACACACACACACACACACACACATATATATATATATATATATATATATATATTAATGAGCGAAATTATTCAATAACTATCATAAGCACATAAAAAAAATCCATGAATCAATTTCGACAATATTGGATTGATATGAGTCCTTTGCAAGAAAAAAAAAAACAGTGAATATTTTAGAATTGTTGATCAGAGCTTTTATATACCTTTTCCAGTTCAAAATGGGAATTGTTCATTTCAAAATGGAAAAATTATTATAAGTATAAATATAAAAAATATTTTATAGATTATTTAGCAATAAAATTGTTAACATTTTATAATACTTATATATACATAAATGTACGTGTGAGCGTGTGTGTGTGTAGGCAAATACACCTGACCAAGCCGAAACACTTCTGCATAGCCTGGAACGAGCAGCGGCAAGCATAGGCCTCCATGTTAATGCACACAAAACGGAATATATGTGCTATAACCAAACGGGGGACATCTCCACTCTAGAAGGAACCCCTCTTAAACTAGTAGACAAATTCACGTACCTAGGAAGCAGCGTCGAATCAACCGAAAAGGACATCGAAACGAGGTTAACGAAAGCATGGACAGCTATCAATAGGCTATCGACTATATGGAAATCAGACCTAACCGATAAAATGAAACGCAGTTTCTTCCAGGCAGCGGTCACATCGATACTGCTATATGGATGCACTACATGGACGCTAACAAAACGGCTGGAGAAGAAACTAGATGGCAATTACACAAGAATGCTGCGTGCAATCCTGAACAAGTCCTGGCAGCAACACCCCACAAGACACCAACTGTACGGCCACCTGCCCCCTATCACGAAATCTATTCAAGTTAGGCGAACCAGACATGCAGGACATTGCTGGAGAAGCAGAGATGAACTCATAAGAGATGTACTCTTATGGATCCCCACACACGGCCGCGCAAAAGCAGGACGACCAGCACGAACGTACATTCAGCAGCTATGTGAGGATACAGGTTGTTGTCCTGAAGACCTACCTAGGGCGATGAACGATAGGGAGGAGTGGCGAGAGAGGGTCAGGGATATCCGTGCTGCCAGCACGATATGATGATGATGATGATGAAATATATTTATGTATCATCATCATCATATCGTGCTGGCAGCACGGATATCCCTGACCCTCTCTCGCCACTCCTCCCTATCGTTCATCGCCCTAGGCAGGTCTTCAGGACAACAACCTGTATCCTCACATAGCTGCTGAATGTACGTTCGTGCTGGTCGTCCTGCTTTTGCGCGGCCATGTGTGGGGATCCATAAGAGTACATCTCTTATGAGTTCATCTCTGCTTCTCCAGCAATGTCCTGCATGTCTGGTTCGCCTAACTTGAATAGTTTTCGTGATAGGGGGCAGGTGGCCGTACAGTTGGTGTCTTGTGGGGTGTTGCTGCCAGGACTTGTTCAGGATTGCACGCAGCATTCTTGTGTAATTGCCATCTAGTTTCTTCTCCAGCCGTTTTGTTAGCGTCAATGTAGTGCATCCATATAGCAGTATCGATGTGACCGCTGCCTGGAAGAAACTGCGTTTCATTTTATCGGTTAGGTCTGATTTCCATATAGTCGATAGCCTATTGATTGCTGTCCATGCTTTCGTTAACCTCGTTTCGATGTCCTTTTCGGTTGATTCGACGCTGCTTCCTAGGTACGTGAATTTGTCTACTTGTTTAAGAGGGGTTCCTTTTAGAGTGGAGATGTCCCCCGTTTGGTTATAGCACATATTCCGTTTTGTGTGCATTAACATGGAGGCCTATGCTTGCTGCTGCTCGTTCCAAACTATGCAGAAGTGTTTCGGCTTGGTCAGGTGTATTTGCCAGTATCGCTATGTCATCGGCGTAGTCGGCGTCGGTAATTGTTGTTGCGGGCTATCTTCTGCTTCTTTTCTTCGTCAGTTCGAAGCCATTCTCTTTGATTTTGTCAATCGATGTTCTAAGTACGTAGTCTAGACAAATGATAAAGAGATACGGAGCCAGCGTGTCCCCTTGTAGTACTCCTGCTACAATGTCGAAGTATTCTGTGTCTCCATCTGGTGATCGTACTTTTACTTTAGTGTTTCTATAGAGAATCGTTATTGCCGCTACGGTTTCTTTAAGTATGCCGTACGCTAGTAGGATTTGTTCCATCTTTCCTCTGTGAATGGAGTCGAAAGCCTTGGTAAAGTCGACAAATATTAATGTCGCTTGTAGGTTCTTTGCCCGTACACCTTCAAGGATTCTGCGGATGGTTAATATTTGTGAGGTCGTGGATCTATTTCTTCGGAAGCCATTTTGGTTTTTTCTAAGTATGTTGTCGATTTTGGGTTCTATTCGGTTTCGTAGTAGGGCATTGTAGATTTTGGCAGCTATGGATGCAAGTGTTATGCCTCGGTAGTTTTTGGCTAATCCGAGGTCCCCCTTTTTAGGGAAGGGGAGTATGCCACACACGTACATTTATGTATATATAAGTATTATAAAATGTTAACAATTTTATTGCTAAAATAATTTATAAAATATTTTTTATATTTATACTAATAATAATTTTTCCATTTTGAACTGAACTATTCACAATTTGAAATGAACTACTCCCATTTTGAACTGGAAAAGGTATAGAAGTTTTAAATTTTTAACAGTATATTGTGTTACTTGATATTGATTATACTGAATTTAGTTACATAAAATTCAAAGAACAATCTCATTAAAAATTTTAAAATCATATTTTTAAAAATTTTCTCCCATAAAGTTACGTTTGTCTTCTTGTCGCTGTAATCAACGGATTTAGTGTTTGCGAACCCATGAAGTATATTTCCGCTGGAACTTAACAAACAAGAAAGAAAATATTATCCTATATTTCTATTCTTCGATGGTGACACTATTTTGGAACAGTAGAGCAGTCGGAGAGAGTTCGTACACACAAAGGAATTGTCGGGAGTCGGAACAGCCAGCGGGAACTGACTTCAGTCAAAATTCGAGTCTGAAAATTATAGTCTAAAAACTCCCACGCAATGCAAATGACCACACCTCTTCACCAATGCAATACTTGTTTTTCATTGACTATGGTTTACACCCACGCAATGCTTGTTCTTCATTGGTCACGGCTTACATCCATGCATTGCTTGTTTTCCGGTAGTCAGTTGTTGATTTTCTCTAAGGCCGGATATGTCCATCAACTACAGCCGCCGGCTTAATCGCAGGTTAAGGCACCATAATACACTTACTCTTCTTTTTATTTCTAAAGCCAAATTCTACTTTGAAAAATCCTCGATTGGTTGGTTGTATTTTATGGCTTATCAACATTTATAGGTTATTTAATGCCTAATCCTATTCACACACACACAAACGCGCGCACACACACACGCACACACACACACACGCACACACACACATATATATAATGTATATGGTTTGTAAACGATTAGTTTTTAGACAACGATCTTTACACAAGCCAGGGCTCTTTTGTTTGAATATTGTAAAATGTTTTCAAGTATTACTAACGCTAATAGTTTTCTTTGCACACATTTACATAATTTCAAGTATTGTTATCAAATGCTATTAATTCTATCTGACACTGTTGAATGTTTTCAGTCATAATGAATGATTAAACAGTTCTAATTGACCCATGGTTGGGACCCTAACAGTTACTACTACTCTGGGGCAGAGTGGACCTGGGATTAATAACAATGAGTGGGTACTCCACATTCCCCAAAGCTCTACAACTGGAGCCACACCATCGGTTAGTCTAGTTTCATATCCAGGAAACACATTGGAAGGAGGTATTAACTGACTGGCTGAAAAAGTTTAGAAAGCGTTGATATAGAGTCAGGGCACATAGCAACTGTCAGTTTCCCATCTAGGTGTTCATCATATCTATTTTTACATAGCATATAACCCGAAAGCAACCAGCATTTTTGTATATCACCCTTTATATCATTTTACAAATATCTAAAAAAAAAAAAAATCAGAAAACAAAAAAAGAAATTAACAACCCTTCCAAAATAACCCAAAACAAAAAATAACCAAAAACAAAAAATAACCAAAAACAACCCCTCTCCAAAAAAACAAAAACAAAAACAAAAACAAAAAACAGGAAGACTCAAACGTTTTGCAAAATTTTGCTGTGTGTTAGTTTGCAGTTTATGTATCACGTGACCGAAGCAGTTTAAGCTGTTGAGGGTACCCGCTTAGGTTGGTAGTATCGTGATAGTAGGTGCGCTGATACGTTGTGCATTGCTTTACTCCTTGCATCATTTGAAAGCCGCACAGATGTCTGTCCTAAACGTAGTCTATTTCGGAAACTTATGTTCCACGAGTTCGAATTGAGCCATAAAGCCGTCGATGCAACCAAAAACATTTATTTTGAGAAAGGTAAACGAGCAGGAGATTACAGTAATCAGATGGTTCAAGAAATTTCGTTCGGGTTTCAAGAGTGTTGACAATCTGGCAAGTTCAAGTAGGTCGAAAAACGTGGATTCCGCGGCCGTGACCCAAGCCATTGAGGCATATCTGGTGAGTAGCATTTGGAGAATATCAAGTGAGCTAGACATCTCACAGTGGTTTGTCATCTTCGTGGACTCGACAGAAGCATCTGGAACCACTGAATTGTGTCCCACGTACAACCAAAATATGGCTAAACTTTTGACTCACCTAAATTGAATCCAACAGTTCATTTTGATTAATCTAAAAAAAATCCTATAAAGTCATTGCAGTTTTGAAATAAGATTCAGAAATTGGAATCTTATCTCTCTCTCTATATATATATATATATATATATAGAGAGAGAGAGAGAGAGAGAGAGAGAGTGAGTGAGAGAGAGAGAGAGATTAACATGAAAAGTTAGATAGTCATGAACAGATTGAGATTGATAGATAGATAGATAGATAAGAACAGACTGAGATAGATAGATAGATAGATAGATAGATAGATAGGAACAAACTGAGATAGATAGATAGATAGATAGATAGATAAGAACAGACTGAGATAGATAGATAGATAGATAGATAGATAGATAGATAAAACACAAAGTGAATATTTTTTCTGAATTATGATATTATGAATAAAAGATTTTTTCTAATCTAATTATATATATATATATATATATATATATATATATATATATATATATATATATATATATATATAAAGAGAAAGAAAGAAAGAGAGAGAGAGAGTGAAAGGGGGGCGATAAATAGATCGATACATATGAAAAGACAGATAGACAGATAATCATGAACAGACTGAGATAGATAGATAGATAGATAGATAGATAGATAGATAGATCACTAAGTGAATATTTTGACTGAATAATGATGTTATGAATAAAAGAATTTTTCCCCAAAAAATCCTAATTCTACACACACACACACACACACGCACACACACACACACACACACACACACACACACACACACATTGTCTGTGTCTGTGTCTGTTCCTCTGCGCGCGCGTGTGCGTGTCTGACTAAACCTAAATAAAAGAGAATTTAACTCAAGAGACAGATTAACTTTAGCAAAAAATGTCCAAACTTTAAATAAGACGTTGTTGTGTGTAGTGTTTTGACTCACCGACAATTACCACAACAATAACACAATCAACAGAATCACCTGTCTCAGGTGTTTATATATCAGGCAGGTTAAGTATTTCTATCAAGAGGTCATAAATTAAAGGTATACCGTTTACAAGTAAAGTCTACGAATGTCAGTGAACGTGCTTGAAATTAAGCAGAAACGTTTTTGTTTTGTTCTTTTTCGTCTGCGCAAGAAATGTTTGGGATGGGGAAGGAAAGGCGAAGGAGAATGAGTTCTACGGAAAAGCAAAGGAGAATATATATAAGAGGTCGTAAAAAGAAAGATATAAGGAAGGGGAAAAAAAAGATCGAAATTAAGAAAAAAGGGGGGAAAAAGGAATGCACCAATTGATAGAAGGGAAATTACGAAGGAGAGATACAAGCAAATGAAAAAAGAAGGAAGTAAGGAAGGAAGGAAGTGAAGAAATTACTAAAGAACGATTGAGAAAACTGAGAAGAGAAGAAGCAAAGAAGCAAAGAAAAAAGGAAACGACGAAGAAAAAAATGGGGTGGGGACAGAAGAGAAGGAGAAAAGCATCTTTGAAAGAAAGAACGAAACAAATGAAAGCTCAAAGGAAAGAAAAAAGTAAGTATGGATGGACATGAAAAAGAAAAGAAATGAAATAAAAAGGAAAGAAGAAACGAATGAAGGAAGAGAATTGCGAAATAAAAAAGGAGCCAATGAAGAAGAAAAGTAAAGAAGGTTTGGTTTGGTTTGGTTTGGTTTGTTGGGTTTTATGGCATATCAACCTTTGTAGGTTATTTAACCCCAAATCCATTTTTATGTAAATAATCAGTTCTATTTAAAACAATTCAGTTTAGCATAAGTACACTGTTTAATTGTCAAAAGCATTTCTATTTCAAACTATTCATATATAACAATTCAGTTAAGTGTGAATACAGTTTTAATGTTGAAAAACAGTTCTATTTAAAACAATTCAGTTAAGCATAAGCACGCAGTTTAAATGTAAGCACGGTTCAATTGTGAAAAAAACATCTCTATTTCAAGCTATTCAGTTTAATCAAACAATTCAGTTTAGCATAAGTATGACGTTAGTTCTATTTAACCCATAGATAGGGTCCTATCAGGTGCTACCACTCCAGGACAGAGTGGACCTGAGAGCGATGGCAATGAAGGGGTACTCCGCATTTCCCAAAGCTCCAGCACTGTTGGAACCTCACCATCAGATTTTTTGGTGTCATATCAGGACACCCGTTGGTGGGGGGGGGTCTAAACCCTCTGCAGAGGTGCAGTCAGAATATTCTACAGCCCCAGCCGATTGGGCAAAAGTAAAAAAGAAATAAAGAAAAAAAAAAATGAAAGAAAGTAATTACGAAGGAATAAAGTAAGCTAATGAGT
The DNA here is from genome assembly GCA_963585895.1 of Sepioteuthis lessoniana. NCBI lineage: Eukaryota > Metazoa > Mollusca > Cephalopoda > Myopsida > Loliginidae > Sepioteuthis > Sepioteuthis lessoniana. The sequence goes on from OY757927.1 coordinate 6,905,337, forward strand.
TAGAGTATAAGTAATGAAGGAAAAAGTGGGGGGGAGAAGAAAATGAATTACAAAGGAATGAGAGAAGCACATGAAGAAAAAAGGGAGAAAAATGAGAAGGAAGAAAAAAAGAAGAAAAATAAGCAGAAACTTTAGACAACCTAAAGAGCAGAAAAGAAATTTAATTATGAAGAAAAAAGGCAAGAAAGAAAATGAAAAAATAACGAAAGATTGAAGTGTATGTATAAAAGAAAGAACTTCGAAGGAAAGAAGAAAAAGAAGGAAATAAAAAACCAAACATTTTTGGTAGAAAGAAAAACTAATGAAGAACGAAAACTTGGAGAAAGAAAGAAAGAAAATATTCTAAGCAGGGAAAATAGAAAATGAAGGAAAAATGGAAAAAAAAAAAGAAACAATTCAAAGACGTAACAATATGAAAGAAAAATTCTTAAAGAAAGTCATCGTCGGAAGAAAATGAAAAAAAATGTTTTTGATGAAGAGGTTAGTGTCAAAAGAAGGAAGGAAAGAAGACAATGAAGAAAAAACAAAGAAAGAGAAAAAAAACTGAAAAAGGAAACCAGAAAGAAATAAAGAGAGAAAGTCAAGGGAAATAGAAAGACGAAAAGAAAACTAGAAAGGTAGGAAAAAAAGGAAAAAAGGAATGAAAAAGGCAATAAAAAGGAAAAAAAGGACATTAGGATGAAAGAAAGAAAAAAAATGAATGAAAAAGGCAATAAAAAAGGAAAAAAAGGACATTAGGAGATAAGAAAGAAAGGAAAAGAAACGAGGAACGAAGAAGAAAAATTAGTTAGCGAGAAAAGAAATGCAAAATGAATGAAAAAGAAATAGAAAGAATGAAGGAAATTTGAAAGCAGGAAAGAAAGGGAAAGAGAAAAAGAATGAAAAAGGAAATAAAAAAAGAAGGGAAGAATGAAATTTGAAAAAAACGATGAAAATAAGGGAAAGAAAGAAGAAAAGAAGGAAGAAAAGAAAGAAATTAGGAAAATTTAAAGAAAAAAAAACAAAAAAGAAAGAAAAGAAAAAGGAAAGAAAAAAGGAAGGAAGGAAAATAGAAACAAAGAAAAAGGAGAAAGACGAAAAATGAGAAAGACGAAAAATGAGAAAGACGAAAAATAGGAAAAAGAATTGACAGTTTGACTTTTTTGTTTAATGGCATAGAAACCTTTATGGGTAATTAATGCCAAAAGCCATTCTTGTGGTTTAATAAAAGTGAATGTCTGAGAAAGAGTTAGACAAATTTCCTTTAAAAAACAAATTTTTCATTGAAATGGTTTGTAAATAAAGATCCATTAAATAACGAACGTAACGGCGGAAGACGGTGGTTCCTTTAAGCTTCTATATGATTATTATCTAGAGGATGCAGGTTCAATTCTGGCTATAGGCAAGTAACAATACAGTAATAAAAAAAAGAAATTAAGAATATGTAGAGTATCAAAGACTTGTCAATTCGATTTCTTTTTTAGGAATGCGTCCTCGTGGTGTAGTGGCAAACGTGCTGGACTTCAACATTGTAGTAAGCGAGCTCGAACGCGCCATTACATTAATTTTCGGGGTTATACGCTTATCTCTTCCGCTACTGTTCTTAACAAGGATGTCTTAGTAATTAAATAACCCTCTAAGTTTGATATGTCATTTAACAAAGAAATCAAACCGAACCAAGCACCACAGGGGGAATTTGGTAGTATGGTGTTCAAAAATGATATAAATCCCAATTTACACTCAGTTGAAACATGTCTCATGTTTTCTGACTATATCAAATTAATTTCAAAATTTTGATATAATCCAATATTTTCTTTATCATACAAGGATCAATAAATAAGTTTCCAGACGTTTTTCGTATGGGCACTTTTATTGATACTACACACATGAAACTCTAGTCTACTTCGAAGTAATCTCCTCCGGCTGCAATGGACTTGTTGTACCGTTCCAACAACTTCTGCAAGGCCCCATCGAAGTCCTCTTGTGTGAGCAAGTCAATAACCTTCGTCACAGCCTCTTTCATCTCCTTAATTGTCTCATAACGACAGCCTCTCAGCTGAGGGAATAACCAAAAGTCACAGAGAGCAATATCAGAACTATAGGGAGAGTGAGGAACTGTCTTGATGCCCATCTTGGTCAAATAGTCTGTGACAAGGATGGAGTTGTGGACTGTTGCATTGTCCTGGTGGAAATGCCATTCACCCAATTTGATGAGAGCTGGCCTCTTCCGACGGAATCTCTTCCTGAACTCCCTTAAAAACTCAACATAGTGACCCTAACCCTAACCCTTTTGGCCTATCAACTCTGGTGTATTGACTTCCTTACTCCTTCCACACCTCTCATCATCCCTCACAGAATCTCTGTCTTCCTTGAATCTCTTATGCCACTCAAAAACTGATGCTCGATTCATGCAAGATGCTCCAAAATCAGTCTGAAGCATTCCATACGTTTCTGTGGCGGCATTTTTTCCAAGTTTAAAACAGAATTTTATTGCATATCGTTCTTCTAAAGTGTCCTCACGTCCAGATTGCATTTTTGAAATTCACCTGCTGTGACAATCAGGCTTTAGTAGGGTGTATTCCAATTGCTGCTGTAGCTGTTCATTTGAACCTGAAATCATAAAAATAGGTCAGTCATCTCATAAGATGTATAGCGATAATATAGTGAATTTTCAAGAGTCAACGACAATTTTAAATGCCCATACGAAAAAAGTCTGTAAACTTATTGAAGGCACAATGAAAAAAAAACTTATCTCACGCACATAAGCATACACACATATACACACACACATACACATACACACATACAGAAAGAGAAAGAGAGAGTGGGGGGTACTTGTAGTGTAACGGTTATAATCATTGGAAATTGTGACTGTTATCGAGCAAAACTTGAAACCATTTAACTGTATGCAAAATAAGGTCAACCTCGCTTTAGAATTTTATCTAAAAATGTGTTTATAAATCATATATATATATATATATATATATATATATATATATATATAAGCAGGATTTGTCATTAAATAACCTACAATGGTTGCCATGCCAAAAAAAAAAAACCCAAACAAACAAACAAAACCAGACCACACACTCACACACACACAAACACACACACACACACAAACATTGGTGTTAGTAACGATTATTATCATTGGAAATGGACACAGCAAACCAGAGTTCAAACCCTGGATGAGGCTGTTTGCACTTCACATAGCGCTAATACCCTCTGCAAAGCTATTAATCCAATTATCCTCCCTCTAGCTTAGAGTAAATAGAGTAAACTGGGCTTTTTAATCTTCGTATAGCAACCAATTGAGGAGAAGGAAAACTCAGAATTAAACCTGTTCAACTTCTCATAAAATTGACTTTGTTTCCCACCCAGCTCACGTGGAGAGGTTGGGTATATCATCCCCCAAAGCTCCAGCATTACTGGAACCTCAACATCAGATTTTTCAGTGTCATATAACAGGACGCTCGTTGGGTATTTTTTTTTTTTTTTTGTTTTTTTTTTACCCCTCTGCAGTGATGCAATCGGAGAATTCTTCAACCGCAGTAGACTGGGCCATGGAATGTGTCGATGTAAATAAGAATTTCCTAACAAGTTTTGCCAATTTCCTATCTTTTAAATGATATGCATCCTCTTATCACGAATGATTTGGTAAATTTAATTGTCTTCTTCTGACAGTCTTTTCTAAATGTTTCAATTGAACATCAGCTGATAAAAGGATCATTTAACCAAAGGAGATTCTTGATTCGTTACTGAATATCACTTTTTTCTACTTGCCCACACGTCATGATTGTTTCTCTTTAGCTCTCTTTAACCATATTTTCTTTTGGGTGTGTGTTTTCACTTGGCTTTTCTCTAGGTAAATCTTATTTAATTCGGCCAATCTTACAGCTCTGTCACAAACAGTGACTCCTGTTTTGATCCATTTGTTTTTTAAAATTTGTTTTGTTGAACATTTTTCTTTTTCTATGTGCTTTGCTTGGTTTGGTTTCTTTGTTTAATAGCATATCAACTCTTTTTAGGTTATTTAATGCCTAAGCCATTCTCCTAGAAGAAGAGTAAGGGTACTATTTAACCCATAGCTGGGAGGATAAAGGGGTTCATACCTTTCCCAAGGGTATTTGCCCGAAAGTGAACTTAATAGTGCGACTGGAGTACGAACTCGCGTACTACGATTCCGCGGTCCATGGCTTTAACCATTACACCACGAGAACACCCCCTATGTATTTTGCTTTGAGTTTTCTATTCCGATGTTTTGACGTCTTTCATGGTCTACCATCATGTTTTCCTTTTTTTAACTGCCTTATGTTTTTTTTATATTTGTACCAAATTTTATCTATAACTGACTGGGAACCACAAGCATCCTTTACCAAACTCCAACATGGATTGCGTTCTTGAATGAGTTTTATGATTCTTTTCATTGTTTTAACAGACTCTTCTTCTGTTGGGACCATGTTTCCTTTCAATTAGGAATGCCCAACAGCTTATTGAGGTCTGCAAGAATTTTCTTTTGACTGTTGCATATCGATGATTCTGTCGGTATTTCTTTTCGGAAGATCATTCTATATTTTTCCAAAAACTTTGGTCATTCCATTATCTTCTACTTTGCATGGTTTCATTTAAATTATTTGATCTAGTTTCTTTAGGGATTATTCTATGAAATGAGAATATTCAGTTATAAAATCAAAATGTCCTGTATCTTATCGTTTATCAATTTATTTACCTCTAGTGGGTTCGCCAATGGTTCAGGAGACCTGGGTTCAATCTCAGGTCGCGTCATACCAAAGACTTTAAAAATCGTACTTGACACCTCCTTACTTAACACCCAGCAATATAAGGTACGTATCAAGGGTAAAGTGGAGCAATCCAGGGAAAGGTGTAGGGCCCTCCCCAACAACACGGCGTAGTAGCTATCGAAAAGGGAACCTTCGGGTCGCTCTCGACTACGGTCGCCATATTTACTTTTCTTTTATTCTGTTAGCAGAAAACTCTGGATTCTTGAAACTTCGAGATGGTTCATTCCAGCTTTCGTTTGGAGAATGTTTTTTTGTACTTTGACTTACACAGTTTTTTTTCTCTAGGAAACGTGTCAAAATGTGATCTATTAAGAGATTGTTTTGTTGACCAAAACAAGTGTAAACTGAACTGTATATTTTGTTTACTTACTTTTTTTCGTTCAGCTTGCACAGCCACTACTTGTCGAACTCTTACGTATCAAGGGTAAAGTGGAGCAATTCAGCGAAAGGACTCGCGCCCTCCCCTATTCCTAGGTGTAGTAGCTATTGAAAAGGGAGCCTTCTGGTCGCCCTCAACTACGGTCGCCAACTTTACTTTTTACTTACCTCAAAGTATTCTCATTCCATATTTTCTACAGAGAAAGTTGCTATTACTATGAGGTAACAAGTTAGACTAATTCACAAGTAATAATCTGTGAGCTTTCTGGCCATTCATCTACTTTTCTACTGGGGTCGAATGTGCAATAAGATCCTTTTTTAATGTAGAAGACCACATTCATACGTAGATCAGCGACGGACAAAAATTGCTCTTTTTAGCATTTTTATGGGTGCCTCAGATAACAAAGAATGATCTTGAGTGACCTCTTTACAATACAACAGACCAGTACTGGCTGTGGGACCCAAGTTATAAAAATTGAGCATCAGCCTTCATCTGCTCCTTGTCCGAGAGAAAGAACGCACCCAAATAGTTACTTATTAAGCATGACAAAGGTCTGGCACAATTCGTAGTCATTTATCAAGCTGAGTTCGACACAAGGCTATAGATATGGGACACCTTGTGAGGACTGTATTCATTATTCAGTCGTAAATAATATGCAAGATTAGCGAGCTAACTTTCTCTTTCGGAGGGGCTTAGAATAAACTGCAGAAAAATAAGTCCCCACAACCACCACTCGGGAAGGTCTCCTGGGTCTGACACTAACAATATCAGATAGTGAGACTTCAGGGGAAATCAGGGGATAGTGAAACACCCCTTCATTACCATTACTCCCAGGTCCACTCTGACTCTGAGTAAAAGTACCTGTTAGGGTCCCATAGATCTATTTAAAATTATTATTGGAGAAGAATATGTGAAACCATCCAACTGTGCACAAAGAAATATTATTGTTAAATAGAAATGATTATTTGAAACCATAACATTATTAGTTTTAGATAGGAATGCTTGAATCTATACAACTGTGCGCAAATTAATGCTGGAGGTTTGGGGAATGCGGAGCACAACTTCCTTGCCATCGCTTCCGGGTTCCATCTGTCCCGGAGTGGTAGCACCTGATAGGGTCCTATCTATGGGTCAAATAGAACTAAGCTATGTACTTATGTTAAACTTAATTACTTGTAATTACATGTAAACTGCGTACTTATCCTAAACTAAATTGTTTGAAATAGAACTGGTTTTGACATTTAACTTTGTGTGGACAAAAACTATACTTATACTAAACTGAATTGTTTGAAATAGAACTGGTTAACCAAACTGATTAGCTTGAAGTAGAATAGTTTTTGACAATTAAACTGTGTACTCATGCTAAACTGAATTGTTTGAAATAGAACTGGTAGTTAGTATAAAAATAGATTTGGCATTAAATAACCAACAAAGGTTGATATGCCATAAAACCCAACCAACTAACCAAACAAACAATCTAGGCATAAAGTAACACTAGATGAGTTGACATGCCGTTAAGATCAATCAATCAGTCAATCTAGCAACCTAGCTAGTTTTAATATCATGACGTAATGACCTAAAAATGAAACACGATAACCCTTGCATCAAACTCATTAGTAATAGCTGTGCGTGATAAACATTCGTTTACCTGCACAACACAACGGAATACCTGGAACCAGAAATATATTACATATTTACCCAACCCCTCCGCTCGAGCAGGATATGACACAAGGTCAATTTTTAAGCGGAGTTTAACAGGTTTGAATTCAGAGTTTTTCTTCTCCTAGACTAGTTGCCTCACCAAGGCTGAAGAACCTAGTCTGCCCTACTATTACCCATAGCTGGAGGGAGAATAATTGGATTCATACCTTTCCCAAGGGTATTAGTGCTATGTGAAATGCAATCAGTCTCGTCCAAGATTTGAACTCGTGTCGCCGTGTCCATTTCCTATGACGATAACCATTACACCACCAGAAAAATATTACAGTTATGTATCAAAAGTTTCCAAAATGAATTCCTTTTTAGAAATATTCTTTTATGCTCACAGTCTATACAATTTCTCCCGGCTGACAACAGTCCCGGAAACTGGCTTATTATATTAAGTTTGTTTGTATTTTCTACTGACATTTGAGTTGCTTTCCGCAAAAATACTCAAAGAAAATAAAAAAAAAAGGTTTTTTGCGTGTCAAGTCCTGTGGGAAATGTACTCCTATATTTTCGGCCATGTTTTTTTTTTTTTTTTGACAGTTGTAGGCAAAGAACAGACGAATTAAGAAACACACACACACACACACACACACACACACACACACACACACACGCACACACACATACTCAAGAAAAAAGAAAAGAAAAAACAAAAAAAATGTTCGCTTGCTTTTTGCAAGACATTAAATAAATACAAACAAGACTCAAAATGTATAAGTAATTTAATGAATACAGAAAAAAAAAAGGAAAAAAAAAAAAAAAAAAGAAATTGAGAAGAAAAATCAGGGAGTGAAAAAAACATTAAAAAAGGCAGAAACGTTCAACAAACCCCCGCACTATTTTTTATCGGTTTGATCTTATCTTTATATGGCGGAGGAATTTGGTGTGTTTTCAACCCTGGAGATTGGCAGTCATTTGTCATTGAAAAGATGGACGATTTATGGGCGTTATAAATCTTTAAAGACGGCAAGAAAGAAAGAAAGAAAGAAAGAAAGAAAGAAAGAAAGAAAAAGACAGAAAGAAAGAGACTGAAATAAATAAATAAATAAAAGAAAGAAAGAAAAAATTTAAAGTGACAGAAAAAAAGGAATAAAAAAGGCAGAAAGAAAGTAAAAAATGAGAGAAAAAAGAGACAACAGAAAGAAAGAAAGAAAGAAAGAAAGAAAAAGAGATTGAAAACGAAAGAAATAAAGGAAGAAAAAAAAGAGATTGAGAAAGAAAGAAAGAAAGAAAGAAAGAAAGATAGAAAAAGAGTTTGAAAAGAAAGAAGAAAGAAAAAAGAAAGAAAGAAAGAAAGAAAGAAAAAGAGATTGAAAAAGAAAGAAAGAAAGAAAGAAAACGACGTTGAAAAAGAAAGAAAGAAAGTCTAAAAGAAAGAAACAAAGAAGGAATAAATGAAGCTGAGTGAAAGAAAGAAAAGCACAGAAATAAACGAATAACAAAGTAAAAAGCACAGCAAGAAAGAAAGAAAGAAAGAAAGAAAGAAAGAAAGTAAATTGTTATGAAAAGAAAGGAAAAAATTAAAAGAAATGACAGAAAAACACAGAAAAATAGAGAGAAGGAATAAAGACGAGTGAAAAAGGTTACAAGAAAAAAAGAATCTAAACAGCACAGAAAGGAAGAAACGCCTATAACCGTTACGCTAGCCCAGCAGGACACATAGCGTAACGGTTATATGTGTTGGTTCCCTAAGCTTCTAAAGAGACAATCATCTGGGGGTTGCAGGTTCAATCCTAACTGCAGGCGAGTAATAATACAGGAATCCTTATGGCTAACGGAATCAGAACAAGCAAGCCCGTGGATTCAATAAAGAACGTAGTTCGAAGTTCCGTGAAGGTTCCCGAGTTCGACAAACACCTGAAGAAGGCCGGAGGACATATCGGCCGAAGCATTGTGGAAATAACAATAAAGAGGAAGACAATAGTCCGAAAACCCTTAATGATAAAAATCACCAAGCTTCGTCTCAGAAATTTAGACAACTGATTTTGTAGAGGTTGTCCGGAATTTTGAGAGGAATGATTCACACAAGTATCTTCCCTTTATTGTTTAATTGGCAAACAACGTCTAATTAATGTCTAAGGATCATTATTACTTTTTTGAAGTATAACTGTGAGCAACCAAATAATAGATATTAAATAGAAATAATTATTTGAAACCATATAATTATTAGTATTAGATAGGAATACTCGAAACCATACCACTGTGTGCAAGCAAATAATTATAATTGGATAAAATAATTACTTGAAATCATATAATTGTTAGTATTAGATAGGAATACTTGAAACCATATAACTGTGCGCAAACAAATAATCGTTAGATGGAGATAATTACTTGAAACGATATCATTATTGTTATACCGGAACTATACACTCAGTGACTCTTTTTAGTATGACACCGGTAAAGATTTAAATGGACGGTGTCTCTCCCCGGCTTTTTAGCTGGGCCGTCTGGCATTCGTGCCGGATGGGCGCTCGAAACCAAGAGCAGACTCGGGGCCGAATAGGCCCCCAGCTTCGGCTGGGCAACCTTCGGGTGGGCGAGCTGCACTTTTGTCCCCTTTGTACGGCACTAGACCAAGCGTCTAGTTTAAGCCGTTTACTGGCATACGTGCCCGGACCCACATTTGGGTTAGTGAAACTGCTTGCCTCATCAGGCTCACATTGCACTAAGTGAGCCGATGAGCAGCACAGACAAGCAGGGTTCGAGTCTCGATTCGTTTCCGACCTTCCCCTCCCCTTTATCCCCACTTTAATTGGCCTTCGGGCTTTTGACCTTGTGTCAAGTCGTGTCTGGTGGGAGGCAGCGACAAATACTACGGTGTCTGACTACTTCGAGGTAAAAGCGTTAATCGCTCTCCGATAGACTTGCCACTTCTTCGGCTTGTACCTGTGGAATACATTTATTGAACCAACGATACAACAATTATATACAAATTATATGTTTTAGATCGGAGTATTTGAAATTAAACAACTGTGTCCAAATTGTTTATGTTAGATAGGAATACTTTATATCATACAACTGTATGGAAAGAAAGTTTTAAGAAACAGCAAGACAAAAATATAAATATGAGAGTTCAATTAATCAATCAGTCAACCCATGACCCTTGTTCTTCACTTTGGTAAAGTAAATTGCGGTGGAAAAACAACGAAGATTGGGACGAAGAAAGATTTTAGATAAAATTCAAATAAAATTTTATAATCGATTGATTTTAATGACATGCCAACCCGTCTAGGTTATTCTATGCCAAGAGGTTAGAAAATCATCTTCAGTGTACGTTCATATTTTTTTTTTTTTGTTGTTTCTTTATTTTTCTTTCTTTTTTTTTGCACACAATCCTATCAAATACAAATAATTTTCTAACAAGTCTATTTGACTCATAGATGGAACCTTAAAAGGTACTGTCACTCTGGGTCAGAGTGGAACTGGGAGTAATGGCAATGCAGGGGTTTAACCCACTCCCCAGGTGTCCAGGACTTAAGACTCACCGTTAGATACGTCATATCCATGACACCTCCTTTTTCTTAGTCTTCAACCGGGGATAAAGTCAGTGTACTCTTAACCATACCGATACTTTTAGGTAATTAATTTGATTATTGTATATTGTAAAGAAATTAAAAGTTTAACTTTTTAATGACAATTTTCAGATTTCTTTTTTACGATAAAGCAATAGGATATCAAGTTCTGAAGTGGGAATGTGCAATTTTAACTGGTCTTTCGAGAAAGCCGAAGAAGGCCGCACTTATGGTTTCAAAGGCCGCCTCGTAGCCTTAAGACCGCAGATTGCTCCCTTCCTATCTTAGATTCACGATAATTTCGTCTCGTTATTTTAATGGAGAAAGCATTACCTTAATTGCATTATCGCTTTTTAATTAGGCTGGCTATCCTGAATATGAATTAGTGTGAGAATACTAACCAAAAACCAAAATCATCCACAAAGTCTAATCAGTTAAACATCTTCTTACTAACAATAACCACACAGCAAATATCTCAATAAAAGGATTTGCTGTATATTCAATACAGCAAGGCCGATTGGGATTTGATTTTTCAGGTTGGCAACTCTGATTAAAAATCGGATGCACGATGTTAATTCATCAAAAATTATTCTCACCGGATTTAATCCCCAAGCCAACCTAGATAGGGGCTTATCTTCCATAATCTATCAAACATCAAATGACCTTGGACCACCGAAAACCCTGTGCCCAAAATAGAAAATGATCTCCAAAAACCTGTATTAACTTGTGAAACGTGAAGTCTGATTGAGAATTTATGACTGAGCGATTTCAATACCATGTCAACCCAACTGGGGTAATTTTATTTTCAAAGGTTAAGGAATCGTTTTCATTGAATGTTCATATTTACATTTTCAGCAGATGTTTCGATAGATTTTTCTTTGTATTCGCTAACACACACACACACACACACACACACATATATATATATATATATATAATATTTTTCTTTGAATACTGTCATAACGAATACGTACTGAAATATACATAGAGATATGGCATGTTCCACACACACACCTGCATATATATATATATATATATATATATATATATATATATATATATATATATATATAATCTTAATGTGACCGGTTTTTGTTTTTCTTAACGAAATTATTGCTCTGTGATGTCAGTTAGATTGAGCTCTTTACCAGGAAAATTTAAATGTTCTTTGCCACAAAGTTAGACTGTCCATATTTCTGACTGATAGGTATTTTTTGTGTGTATGTGTATGAGTGTGTGTGTGTGTGTGTGTGTGTGTGTGAAACAAATATATATTTAAAGGATATATTTATATAAGAATAATATATCAATTATTGGAAAAAATAAATAACTTAAAAACGAATACACTTGTAACCTTTTTATTCTTAAGTATTCACTTTTTCTCTCGTTGAGCCAACCATATATATATATATATATATATATATATATATATATATATATATAATTTTTAAATTTCATTATCTATATATATGGTTTGGCATGATTTCTTTGTTTTAATGGCATATCAACCTTTGTGGGTTATTTAATGCCAAAGTCATCTTTTTTTATGAACATCAGTAGTAATATTTAACCCATAGCTGTGAGGATAAGGAGGTTCATAACTTTCCCATAACTACTATATATATATATATATATATATAGTTGGAAGTGTCCGTAATGATTATTGTCATAGGAAATTGACATGGCGACCCGAGTTCTAATCATGGATGAAGCTCATTGCATTTCACGTTGCACAAATACCCTTGGGAAAAGTATGAATCCAATTATTCTCCCTTCAGCGACGAGAGAATTGCAGAACCACTCTGGGAGAAGGAAAACCCTGTATTTTAACCGTTTAAACTCCGCTTAAGTTTGCACTTGAATCATATCCTCTCTGTGTGTAGGGGTTAGGTAAATACATACACGTACACACACACATATGTGTGTGTATGTGTTTGTGTGTGTGTGTGTGTGTGTGTGTGTGTGCCTTCATTAGATGATAACGCAGGCATGGTCTCTGCGCCAATGTGTCATTACAAGTAACACAGAGCCGCCTCCCACCTCCAGCAGTATCTAACAATTCAACCAGATTTTGTCAGTTTTCTGTTACATCGTCGGAATCCTAGATCACCATACAGCTACTTTGTTTAATGTTGTGTGGTAGTCACAACTTTCTAACAATGGAGCGTTAATTCAATGATGTAAAATTTGAATCAACTGATTAGACAACATATCAATACACTGTACGTAAACAGAATTGCCGTGAGGACACAAAATCTCAATAATGAATCGTTAATTTAATGATGTTAATTTGAATTATGTGGCGAGATGCTCACGAGAAATACATTAGAAAATCGTGACAGTGTTCAAGAATGAACAAAGAACTATTTTTATAACTGGTAGCCTGGACCGTAACTCAAGACACTTGATGCTTTAAAACAATTTACAATCTCGGTATGGAGACGCACGTGGTATAATGGCTATCGCTTAAGGAAATGGACACAGTGATCCGAGTTCAAAGTCCTGGATAAGGTTGTTTGCATTTCACACAGGTAATGGTACGTATCAAACAACTCTCCCTCTAACTATAGATAAACAATCGGTCAGATTAACCTTGGTATAGCAACCGTTCTATGAGAACGAAAACTTTGACTTAAAACCTGTTAAACTCTGCTTAAAAAATTAACCTTGTGTCACTTCCTGCTCGTGTAGAGAATTTAATATTTATCCGTGCCAACCACCATGCAGGATTTGACACAAGGTCTTCTTTATAATGGGGATTAGGGAGGAGTAGATCGTGCACGTGTCAACACTCGTGTGCAGCTGGTCCATGCTGATCATAAGTTCACTAGGTGCGATGGGAGCTATGTTAGTCATGGCTAAGTCTGCGGTACGAAGCCAGGTAACCTTGCTGGTCATAGATTCGCAAGACCTGAATGTCTAGTGCAATTTGAATCAATGTTTGTCATTGTTTACCACCCGGCACGAATGCCAACCGGCCGGTTGAAGTCAAACCGGAAAATTCGAGCTCGTGCAGAGAAGTTGGTTGACATATAAAATCTCGGACTGGGATTTATACCGTTATTGATTAATTTAATAAGGACGTCTCTGTTATATTTTCTGACGTAATGATGTTATTCTACCCCCACATCACAGGGTGCGTATCCCATTTTTTGTAAAGCGTTAGCGATTGCAAGTAAACTTTTCCGGAAGTGTGTAGTAAATAATATTATATACCTATGCTGCTTCATATATATATGTTGAAATGTAAATAAACGGAAGAAAAAAATTGTAGTTGGTGATGATGAACTTTTTTTTTATTATTGCTAACACGTGTTTCAACTTTAAGTATTTCAATTTAAAAATTTTAAGTATAAAAATAGAATAATCATTAAATGTTTTTGCACGCAAACTAAAAAGTGGTGTTTCGGGTAAAAACATATTTTCTATTAATATTATTATTATTATTAAAACAATATTTGCATTGAAAAACTTGTATGCAGGCAAAACATTAAAGTCGAAATACGTGGGCAGTGATAAAAAAATCATCCACACCAAGTATATTCTTTCTTCTGCTTATTTATTTTTCAACATATTTGTCTGATTCATTTAATTTCTCTCTCTCTCTCTCTTCCTCTCTCTCTCTCTCTCTCTCTTTCTCACACTCACACACACACACACTCACACACACACACATGTATCTTGTATAGAGAAAACAGAAAGAAAGATACATATAAATGGATGAGAAAAAAATTTATCCCTTTATATTAATTTAAGTCTACCAACGCGTTTCGAAAAAGATTATTTACGATAGGAAATTACGGAAATTTCTGGTAGAAAGTTTTTTAGGCCATCTTTAGGGCGGGAATTATGAATTTAAAATAGTGGTTTGAACGAATACAGAAAAGTATTCGAAAAATATTTGAAAAAGATTACGTCATGAAACGTCAAATTTTAAAACAAGTTAAGGAGAAACATAGCGTTTATTAAAGCCGGTTTGTATATGTGGAGAATGAAGGAAAGAAGAAATGGAGGAAGAAGGAAGAAAGAAGAACGAAAGACTGAAAGGGAAAAGCGTGAAAAGAAAAGGAAATATCGTGAACATGTTAAGAAAACAATCACTTTTTACTTGCGAAGATATAAAAGCAGATATAAGTACGGATTTTCTATCCAGAACAGCATCATTCTGGCAACATGAAATTTGCATAAAAAGCTCACTGTGTTTACCAGTCTTAAAAAAATGTTTCATCGGCAAACTCACGGTATGCACTGGTCCAAGCTATGATCGTAACTGTTTCTGATAAAAAAAAAATTGGTAAGATGTTAGCTTGATGGATCTAACATTGTCACCTGTTAACTTCTGGTCCAATTGGCTGAGCCTGTAGAATACACCGACTGCATCTCTGCAGCGGAGTAAGATTACCCCCGCAAGTGTGTTGTAGGACATGTAATTGTTTAGTGGATATGTTACTTTCCAATTTGCAGTGGTATGTTGTTGGTGTTTAGTTATTCCACCATTTATTTTATTGGTTGTTTTTTGTAGAGACAAACGAAGTAAAGACGTGCGACGACGCGGACAAAAAGAACAATTAAAACAAAGCAGTACAAACAAATTCAAATTTTTATATCAACAATACATTCAGTGAACTATTTTAAAACATTACTTGTGTTCAAATACTTTTCGTTAAATATTCCCCTGTGTATGTGTGTGTGTGACACTTATACTGCAAAAAAAGGACAATTAAACAAAAGTCTCCGATGCGTGTTGACAAAGTATTTCTACTGTTTCTTTCTTTCTGTGGTTTGACGAAATTTCTGTGTTCGAGGCTGGAAAAAGTCTCTGAAAAAGTATAACAAGGAAGAGAATGGTTGTATGGAGTATACATTTTCATGACTGCTGGAAGTCAAATGTAAAAATGGAGGAAGAATGTGTTTACTCTGTTAGTCGAAATTGAAAGAGTGTGAGTGTTTTCTCTGGAAATTACCCTGGAAAGAGTGTGTTAACCCTGTTAGTGAAAATGTGAAAGAGAATAAATGTTGGAAGATGAGAGTATTTATAAACAATCCTTGTTATGCAGTAGGCTCCAAAAACGCAGGACAAAATTGAAGTTGCGGATATAGTTGTGAGCACTAACCACGTGGTTTTCCTGGCCAATAGATTCCCGAAACTGATTAGTTTACCGACGTTCGCCATCTTTGTTTCGGCAACAAATGGCATAACAGTCAATTTAAAGTATATGAGCGTAAATGATATAAGTGTCCTGGATATAATACTAAACAATCTGATGACGAGGCTCCATTAATGTTGGAGCTGTGGGAATTGCGGAGTACTACTTTATTACCATTACTCCCAAGCCCACTGTGGCCCGGAGTGGTAGCACCTGATAGAGTCCTATCTATAGGTCAAATAGAACTGTTTGTGATTTAAACTGAGGGCAAACAAATGACTTATGCTAAATGGAATTGTTAGAAATAGAACTGTTTGATCATTTAACTGTGTGAAAACAAATGACTGGTGTTTAATTGAATTCTTACTGATAAATAGCTATACTTGGGACTTTTTAACTTTGTTGACTTATGTTAAATTGAATTGTCAGAAAAAGGACTTTCTGGTTACTTAATTGTGTTTGAACAAATGTTTGATGTTTATTTGAATTGTTAGTGAACTTGGAGCTATTAAACTTTGTTAACTTATGTTTACAAATCATATATATCTCATATACATGAATAAACTGGATCTGACATTGAATAACCTACGAGGGTTGATATGACAAAAAAAAAAAAAAAAAAAAAAAAACAAACAAAAAAAACAAAAACAAACCAAACCACCATTTTTTTGTATACGTCAAAAGATCTTGAGAAATTTGTGGGGGTTTCTCAGTAGTTTAGGCATTTGATTTGTTATTCTAGGGGCAGGTCTCTTCCTGCATCTTTGCTTGATTCCTTATTCTGTGTTTACAACCTAGCTACCAAAAGAGAAACAGAAACCAAATCACAAAATCTCATGGTATATATACTAGGGTTCACAGAACAATTCCACTCCACTTCAATCTTGAGTGGGTAACATCTTCTGTTCACTATCACAACTTATTGGGACACTAAACAATCTAATGGTGAACCTCCAGTAATATTGGAACTTTGGGGAATGTGGAGTGCTCCTTCATTGGCATCACTCCTAGGTCCACTCTGACAGAGTGGTGGCACCAGGGGTGGGATCCTGTCTTTGGGTCAAATAGTACTGTTTAGAATTTTAAATGAGTGCAAATGAATGACTTATGCTAAATTGAATTGTTTGATCATTTAACAATGTGTAAACAAATGACTGATGTTTAATTGAATGGTTAGTGATACATAGCAATACTTGAAACCATTTAACTTTGACTAATGCTAAATTGAATAGTTTGAAATAGAACTGTTTGATCATTTAACCATGTGTAAACAAATGTTTGATGTTTAATTGAATTTTCAGTGAACTTGGAACTATTTAACTTTGTTGACATTTGACAAATCATATATATCTAATTTATTTGAATAAGCTGGGTTTGACATTAAATAACCAACAATGGTTGATATGCCATAAAACCCAAGCAAACCAAACCAAACCTTGTCTAATTTTACTTGCCCCAAACAGATTACAGTTTAAAATCCGTATGATATTTCTGTATCATCATCAAACATATAATCACGATCATATATATATATATATATATATAAGTAAAGTTGGCGACCTTAGTCGAGGGTGACCTGAAGGTTTCCTTTTCAATAGCTACAACTCCAGGGTGTAGAGAAGGGTGCCCCACTTTACCCTTGATCCGTACCTTATAATTCTGAGTGTAAGCAAAGCAGCATCAAATACCATTTTTTGAGTTTTGGTATGACTCGACCTGGGATTGAACCCCGGTCTTCTGGACCATTGGCGAACACTAGTCATTTGGCCAATCGCCCGATAAATGCAAGAAAAATATGGAAATAAATCTGGCGGTTTGTAAATATAAAAATGTGAAAAAAATAAGATATTCACAGGTTGTATTTATTTATATATCATAAAATGCTGATGTATACATTTCGGTATTTTGTTCAACCATCTTCAGGGCGATGTTGAATTGAAATGTGTCACCCGCAGATTGTTTTCAGATGAAAAAAATCAAATCTAAAAGATGAGAAAATTCCTGGTGTTTTATAAACGTTAATAGCGTTCTTTTTCAAAACGTGGAGAGTAATTAACGTAATAATATTTTTGCGATAAATTTATAGATTAAAAAGATAACTTTCATGAAAATTAATAATTTCAAAAAATTCTACAAAAATAATGTATGGAGTTAGGAAATTTAAAAAAAAATTATAATAAAAAGTTTTATAATTATTTTTTTTTTATACTAAATAAAATAAAGTCTTTGTGTTGTGCTATAAAAACTCTCATTTAGAAAATATACTGATAAAAATCATATTGAAACTTTTGAAAATAAGTTTGATTTATCAATAACAAATAAAAAGTAATTTAGATAAAGGATATTTAACTATTTAGAACTAATTAAACTAAATAAGGAGATAAGTTGAAAAACACGGACTTTTGTGTGATAGTGTTATAATTAAAAATAATGCTTGATTCAAAAGTCTTTCTGTGTTGTTCATTATTTATATCAATTAATATTTTAGAATTTTTAAAATTAAAATTACGAGGTGCATACGATAAGTCACCAGACTTTTGTCGTATGGGCATTTAAAATTGTTGTAGACTCTTGAAAATTCAGTATGTTATTGCTATACATCTTATAGTAATTTACCGCATATGATCACTCACCTAACAGTTTTGTTACCCAAATCAAGTCAGCACTCAAGAAACTCGAAACCCAAGGTAACTCAGTATCCAACAGACCACCATATGAAAGCAACCAACCAAGAGAGCAACCAAGGCAAAAAAGTGCCCGCGACAACTCAGCGCCCAAGGTCACTTAGCACCTCTGGCAACCCCACACTCAAGGCAATCCCACACTCAAGCAACTCGACACCCAAGGAAACTTACCATGTAAGGGCACCCAAAGCAACTTAGGGTCCATAATAAGAGAGCACCCAAGGCAACTCTACATCGAAAACAACTCGCCACCCAAGGCAACTTAGCAGCCAAAGCTAAAGGGCACCAGAAGCAACTAGGCATGCATGGCAAACCCACCCAAAGCTAGAAAGTCCTAGTATCTAACCCAACCGAGCATCCAAGCAACTCAACACCTAAAGCAATTTACCATAAAAGGACACCTAAAGCAACTCAGCATCTTTAGTAACCCGTGTTATAACAAAGCACACAAGATAAATTAGCACCTAACAAACCATCATTTGAAAGCAACCTGTCAAGAAAGCACTCAAAGCAATCACAGAGCTCCCAAATCAACACAGCACCCAACACAGCAACCTACCATCTAAAGCAACTCGCTACCCAAGGTAACCCGCCACCCAAAGACAAAGAAAATACTTTACAATTCACAAAATTAACATAATATAGACTAGATCAACGTTTCGATTATATCCATGAATGCATAAGAAACTTTCCGACAGTCAGACTCCTGGTATGGAAAACTTGCAAGGATGCAAGGAATATTAATAATGATAATATTAATATCGACACCCAAAACAATTTATCATATAATGACACCCAAGCAACTCGGCAGCCATAGTAACCAATCATTTGAAAGCAACAATACAGGAGAGCACCTAAGGCAACCCACCACTCGAGGCAACTTGATACCAAGGCAATTTACTATATGTGAGCGCTCAAAGTAACACAGCATTCATGGTATCAACAAAGGATCCAAAACAGGGACTCAGTACCCAACAAACCACCATTTGAAAGCAATTAGCAATACGGTTGGTAAATTGGCTTTATGGCGGTTGGTAAATTGCATACTTACTTAAGCACCCAAAGCAATTTACGGTTGGTAAATATGGCGGTTGGTAAACTGCGGTTGGGTGCTTACGTTGGGTCGTAAATATGGCGGTTGGTAAATTGCTTTGGGTGCTTACTTAATTGCTTTGGGTGTTTACTTACGTAACTACCATAAAGCCAACCGCCATATGAAAGCAACTTGCTGAGCTCCCAAAGCAACTCAGCACCCAAAGCAACCCACCATCCAAAACAACTCGCTACCCAAGTAACTCAGTTACTTTGCCCAAGGCAGTTTATTTGTTGCTTTGGGTGATCTTCAGAGTAAAAAGCAACAACAGTGCACCCACTGCAACAAATTAATTAGCTTGGGCTTCGAGTTGCATCCAAAGTTGCACCCAAATCTTTGTTGGTTTTGGTTGCTTCCAACTATTTTTTAGCACATAGCTACAAAAGTTTTGTTGCTTTAGGCTCAACCCAACAAAAGCTGCTTTGGGTGCACTTCAACTTTTGTTGCTTTGGGTGCACTTCAAAAGTTGCTTTATCCAAAACAACACGCAACTCAAAGCAATTCAGCTCTCAAGCAACTCGAAATGTGTTATAAAAGTAACACACCGAATGCAACTTTGGTATAAAAGTTGATTTTGTTGCTTTTTTCTTAGTGCACCCACTGTATTTTTTCTGTCTTTTCTGTCTTTTTTCTGCAACACCCAAAGCAACAAAAGCATCTTTTATAATAAATAAATTTTAAAGTAAATTTTAAAACAATTTTTGAAGTGAACAAAAGCTGCTTTTGTTGTTTTAAGTACACCCAAAGCAACTTTTATAGTAAATTTTTGGAACAACTTTTAAAACGTTGCTTTGGGTGTACTTAAAACAACAAAAGCTGCTTTTGTTCACTTCAAAAAATGTTTTAAAATTTACTTTAAAATTTATTTATTATAAAAGATGCTTTGGGTGCAAACGCAACTTTCACCCAAAGCAACTTTCACCAAAAGCAACTTTTATAGTAAATTTTTGGAACAACTTTTAAAACGTTGCTTTGGGTGAAAGTTGCTTTGGATGAAAGTTGCGTTTGTTGTTTTACTATAAGTGCACCCAAAGCAACTTTTAAAAAGTTGTTCCAAAAGTTGCTTTAAAATTTACTATAAAGGTTGCTTTGTGCGAAAGTTGCTTTGTGTGAAAGTTTTATAAAGCACTTAAATAGTAAATCTAAAGCAAATTTTGAGGTGCACGGAAGGCAACTTTTATAGTAAATTTTAAAGCAACCTTTGAAGCTATGATCGTAACTGATCATAAAAAATAAAATGTTAAGGTGACGGAGCTTCCATTTGTTTCCTGAACCATCTATATATATAAATACTTAACTGTCACATCTATGTGACAGTTAAGTATTTTCTGTGGCAGTCTGAGTCACCTCTCTCTTAACCGCCATATTTCAAATGCAGCCAATCAATGTCGTCTGTCCCTGCGGTTTACTAGAAGAATTGTATAAAAACGTTCTATATTCTGTTATTAGTTTCATTTATGACTTTTTTTTATTGTTTCAAATAAAGGATTTCTTCTCATACCATCAAAATATTATCATGTGAGATTATTTTAAACATACGCGGTGAATTCAATAAGATTCTAGACTTTTTTGTATGGGCATTTAAAATTGTCGTAGACTCTTGAAAATTCACTATGTTATTGCTATACATCTTATGGGATGACTGACCAATTTTTATGATTTCAGGTTCAAATGAACAACTACAGCAGCAATTGCAATACACCCTGCTAAAACCTGATTGTCACAACTGCTGAATTTCCAAAATGCAATCTAGACAATTTAGAAGAACTATATGCAATAAAATTCTGTTTTAAACTTGGAAAAAATGCTGCCACAGAAACGTATGGAATGCTTCACTCTGCTTTTGGAGTATCTTGCATGAATCGAGCATCAGTTTTTGAGTAGCATAAGAGATTCAAGGAAGGCTGGGAGTCTGTGAGGGATGATGAGAGGTGTGGGAGGAGTAAGGAAGTCAGTAGACCAGAGTTGATTGGCCAAAGGGGTAGGGGTAGGGTTTGGGTTACTATGTTGAGGTTTTAAGGGAGTTCAGGAAGAGATTCCATCAGAAGAGGATAGCTTTCTTCAAATCGGCCTAGTGGTATTTCCACCAGGACAATGCACCAGTCCACAACTGCATCCTTGTCACAGACTATTTGACCAAGATGGGATTCAACACAGTTCCTCAGCCTCCCTAAAGTCCAAACCTTGCTTCCTGTGACTTTTGCTTATTCTCTAAGCTGAGAGGCTGTCGTTATGAGACAATTGAGGAGATGAAAGAGGCTGTGACGAAGGTCGTTGACACGCTCACACAAGAGGACTTCGATGGGGCCTTGCAGAAGTTTTTGGAACGGTACAAGTGCATTTCAGCCGGAAGTGATTACTTCGAAGGGGACTAGAGTTTCATGTGTGTACTATCAATAAAAGTGCCCATACTAAAAAAGTCTGGAAACTTTTTTTAATGATCCTAGTACGTTTGGTTAAGGCTTTTCTGTCATCACTAATTTTAAAATCCCGGGTATGTTTCATAAACACGTTTTTTGATCGATTTTGAAATCTCACCCATATAGTTTTTATTAAAACCCAGACACGTGATCGAAGAATTTTCTCACTTTTTTAGTTTTCGTGTTTTTTTTATGTGAAAAGATTTTTCGGAATATATATAGCGTTCAAACATCGACCTGAAGATGGATTTACAAAATACAAAAATGTAAGTCGTGGGCATAATATCATGTTTAAAAAATACATCTGAATATTTGTTTTTTTTTCATACTTTTATATTAACACACTCTCACACACACACACACACACACACACACACACACACACACACACACATACACACGGATATATATATATATATATATATAATAAAGTAAAAGACGAATATTTCTGTAAAAGATTTTTAGGATAAAAGTTTTTAAGAAAATCTTTCAAGTTTTTAAAAATTGTTTTTAAAGGAGTATGGAAAAAACGACGTAAAATGTACTGGATATGCTGCGCCACCAGTACATTATATATATATATATATATATGTGTGTGTGTGTGTGTGTGTGTTAATTCTGTTAAGTTTTAGTTGCATGTTTCTAATATGTAGTACTTCGAGAATCTGTAGTTTTTGTTTGTTATTTTGATGTTCTAATATTGTTGTATTTTCGGTGAGAATTTTCTGTAATTCTGTGGTGTGGGCATGAATGTTTTTTTTTAGATGCTGTGCTATAGAACTTGTATCAGGAAGGTGCATTGTAAGTCTCACCGATAGGGTAGTTGAGGTTAAACCAATATGTATATTATTATTTTTGGAGATACAATCTTCGAAAGGACATTTAAATTGATATATAACGTTGGTTTTTTGCCAAACACCAATCGAAGGAGAGGAATTATTTTCAATGACTAAGTTGGAGGTTTTAAATTTATTATGGCAGAATTAATTTCCAAATCAGAGCTAATATACTTAAATGTCTTTAGCTACTGACACTTTTTATAGAACAATTTTATAAGTAAACACTACACACTGCAACGGCCCAGATGCTCTTCTTCTAACAAAGTAGTAATGTACATACAAAAGTTACATCACTTTTGTAATAGATCCGTCCCTGATGATGGCCCAAAGTCAGGCAGAAAGTACTTGGGAAATAAACAATTATGGAAAATATGTTAATCATTTCCCGCCAAATACTATAAAATCAATACGGCGGAGGTGCCTGTGGTGTAATAGTTATCGTCGTAGGAAATGGACACGGCGATACGAGTTCAGACCTGGACGAGACTGATTGCATTTCACATAGCACTAATACCCTTGGGAAAGGTATAAATCCAATTATTCTCCCTCCAGCTATGGGTAAATAGTAGGACAGACTGGGATTTTCAACCTTGGTAAGGCAACTAGTCTAGGAGAAGGAAAACTCTGAATTCAAACCTGTTAAACTCCGCTTAAAAACTGACCTTGTGTCATATCCTTCCCGAGGGGAGGGGGTTGATAAATGTGATAAAATCAATACGGCAATATGAAAGGATCAACAAGAAAATATGTAGACATAAAATGTCAATTATATTCAACGAAATTTGTATTAATGAAGAAATGCTGCCAATATATATATATATATATATAATACGTTTTCTTTTGTAAAACTATTTACCAAGAAAAAGCAGGGCTGCTGCTCCTAAAATCCATACCTCTCATTCGTTTGTGGCAAGTAGCGCCTGTGTAACAGCAATTTTGATTACAGATGATCAATCTGGCCGAATCTGTATTCTTATTCTCATTTTCCCAGCTTATTATTTTGAATATTCTATTTTCACTATGTCTAAACTTAATCACTTTGCTCATCGTGACATTTGACTTTTGGCTGATCAAAATAATAAATTAATAAGGAAATCCATAAATACAAATACAAAAATATATACAAATCGTATTGAATACCCACTCACATGTACTTTGAACTAAGATAATCCAACCCCCCCACACACACACACACCCGATATCACACGAACGTGCACATACATATATAGGAAGAGACATTTTTATATTTTCAGAACTGATGTATTAATCTTTTCCAATATTTTTTTTTCCTTTTTTCTTTATTCTTTTTCTTTGTTTCTTTGTGTTGTATTTTTCTTTCTTCATTCTTTCTTTTTTTTCTTTCTTCTTTTGAGTTCTTTCTTTCTTTCTTTCTTTCTTTCTTTCTTGTGTTTACTTTTTTCCTTCTTTTTCTTTGTGTTCCTTTGATTTTTCTTTCTTTTATTATACTTTCTTTTTTTTTTTGTTTGCTATTCTTTCTTTCTTTCTTTCTTTGTGTGCCATTCTTTCTTTCTTTCTTTCTTTCTTTCTTTCTTTCTTTCTTTGTGTTTACTTTTTCCTTTTTTTTGTGTTCCTTTGATTTTTCTTTCTCTTTTGATTCTTTCTTTCTTTATTTCTTTCTTTTTTTCTTTCTTTCTTTGTGTGTTATTCTTTCTTTCTTTTTTATTCTTCCTTTCTTTCTTTCTTTCTTTCTTTCTTTGTGTTTACTTTTTTCCTTCTTTTTCTTTGTGTTCCTTTGATTTTTCTTTCTTTTTTAATTCTTTCTTTCTTTGTGTGCTATTCTTTCTTTGTTTCTTTCCTTTTTTTTCTTTGTTTCTTTTTTTCTTTGTTTCTTTCTTTGTTTCTTTATGTGCTATTCTTTCTTTGTTTGTTTCTTTCTTTGTGTTTACTTATTTCCTTCTTTTTCTTTGTGTTCCTTTAATTTTTCTTTCTTTTTTAATTCTTTCTTTCTTTCTTTCTTTGTGTTTCTTTCTTTTTTTTTCTTTCTTTCTTTGTGTGTTATTCTTTCTTTCTTTCTTTCTTTCTTTGTGTGTCATTATTTCTTTCTTTCTTTCTTTCTTTCTTTCTTTCTTTCTTTCTTGTGTTTACTTTTTTCCTTCTTTTTCTTAGTGTTCCTTTGATTTTTCTTTCTTTTTAAATTCTTTCTTTCTTTGTGTGCTAATCTTTCTTTCTTTCTTTGTGTGTCATTCTTTCTTTCTTTCTTTCTTTCTTTCTTTCTTTCTTTGTGTGTCATTCTTTCTTTCTTTCTTTCTTTCTTTCTTTCTTTGTGTTTACTTTTTTCCTTTATTTTTCTCTGTGTTCCTTTGATTTTTCTTTCTTTTTTAATTCTTTCTTTTTTTTTCTTTGTGTGCTATTCTTTCTTTCTTTCTTTCTTTCTTTCTTTCTTTCTTTCTTTCTTTCTTCAGCCATTTTACTTTCTTATATTCGATGTAAAAATCATTTTTTATTTATTCCTTCTCTTTCTTTCTTTCTTTCTTCGTTTCTTTTGAAAAATATCAGTTTTCTAACTTTTGTCTCTCTTCTTTTCTTTCCTGTTCCCTCTTTATTTTCTTTTTCTTCTTTCTTTTTTTTCCGTCACCCAACTACAGCCACCCTAACCAGCAGCAAGTCCTGGAGATGCAAACATGAGAGATTAATCGCCTGGCCTAGTTTAATGAATGACTAATCTGTCTCGATATTCCCTTTTTACTACGCGAGAATAGACGCATGATAGGGGGAAACTATCACACCGGTGTGCCAAGCGATGTGTGTGACTGTTCATATTAAATTATATACGCTTGTAGGGTCCTTTTTTTTTTTTTTAAATATAAAGA
>OY757927.1:6935729-7053874 GCA_963585895.1 Sepioteuthis lessoniana
GTAATATTGTAATTAAGATAAAACATAATAAAAAACAAGTCTTCGAGCAAGAAGGCGTCCCTCTAAAAAGAGAGATAGGATGAGGTTCACAACTTCATGCCTAAGGCGCCAAAGGTACTGGTGGTAAAGGGAAAAGCCGAAGATGGCTAAGCTATTTTTGGTGCCGCCTTCAAACTTACATCCGTGCGCTTGAGGGATACCACTTTAAAAAAGCTGACATTGTACTAAACCCTTCTCGAGGCATGATAAATAAAATACATGTGGTGTCATGTGGAATGAAGAGCTGTATTGCAATCTAAGAAGGAGAAAATAGAATCAAACAGACAAAGAGAGAGAGAGAGAGAGAGAGAGAGAGAGAGAGAGAGAGAAAACATGGAGAGGAGAGAGAGAGAGAGACAGACAGACAGAGTGAGAGACAGACAAACAAAGAGAGAAAAACTGAGAAAGAGACAGACAGACAGAAAGACAAAAACAGATTGACGGATAAAGAGAGACAGACAGACAGACAGAGATAAAGGTACAGACAGACAGAGAGAGAGAGAGACAGAGAGAGAGAGACAAAGAGAGAAAGAGAGACAGATAGACAAAGAGAGAAACACACAAAGAGGACAAGACAGACAAAGACAGATAGACAAAGAGACAGACAGAGAGACTGATAGAGAGACTGATAGACAAAGAGAGAGAAACAAACTGACAGAGACAGAGACAGAGAGACCAACAGACAGACAGACTGACTAAGAAAAAGAGAGACTGACACGGTAGGGAGACTGACAAAGTGATAGAGATAGAGAGACAGAGAAAGAGACAGAGACAGAGACAGACAGACAGACAGACAGATAAAGAGTGAGAAAATGACATAGACAGAGAGAGTCAGACAGACAGTCAAAGAGAGACAGACATATAAAGAGAAAGAGACTCAGAAAAAGACATACAACCAAAGTGAGTGAGACAGAGAAACAGATAGAGAGAGAGAGAGAGAGAGAGAGAGAGACGTCTTATCTATTCTAAGATGTATATAAAGAGGGTGTCTAAAGAGGGGGAGCAAAAGGGATCAATCATTCAAACGATTAATATAAATGAAAATATAAGCATTTCATTGTCTTGGTAAATTGTTAGGTCATTTTCATCATCAAGCAATCCTGACAGCAGGGATTCCATTGACTCTCTCTCTCTCTCTCTCCATCCGCCCCAATCGGCTATCTCTTTGGTAGATCCTCTAGACTGCATCAAGTGTCTGCACAGACCTGATGTATTTAAGTCTTTGCTGGTCGGCCAACACTGTGTTGAATTCTGTAGGAATGTTCGTTGTTTCTTCCTGAGCAGTACCTAGCATGCCTTGTTCGTCTTAATTGGATGGTTTTTGAGATGGAAGGTTAATGGCCGTGCAGCTGTTGTTTTGCGGGGTGGTGCTTCCACAATTTGTTCGAGATAGCACTCGGCATTCGTGTAGTCACCATCTAACCTTTTCTTTAATCGTTTCGTTAAAGTACATGTGATGCAACCGTACAGTAGTACTGACACGGCTACAGCTGGGAATAATTCCCATTTTATTTGATATGAAAAATCAGATTTTCATATGAACGTTAATCTTTTAATAGCATTCCATACTTTTCCTAATATTTTATTAACATCGCTTTCTGTTGATGAGATATGGCTACTGAGACATATGAAGTGGTTTACTACTTTCTGGGGTTTGCTACTTAATGTGGACAGCACCATCTTGTTTAATTTCACAGTCGGCTACGACTGTAGAATACACCGACTGCATCTCTACCGAGGGATAAGACCTCTCCCAATGATTGCCCAGTCGGCTACGACTGTAAAATACACCGACTGCATCTCTACAGAGAGGTAAGACTCCCTCAATGAGTGTCCTGGATATGACACTAAACAATCCGATAATGAAGCTCCAATAATGCTGGAGCTTTGAGGAATGCTGAGGACCTCTTCATTGCCATCGTTCCCAGGTCCACTCTGACCCAGAGTGGCAGCAACTGATAGGGTCCTATCTACGGGTCAAATAGAATTTAACTGTGTACTTATGCTATGCTGAATTGTTTGATATACAACAGTTTTGACATTTAACTGTGTAGAAACAAAAAAAATATACTTATGCTATACTGAATTGTGGGAAATAGAACTGTTTTTATGTATGAAAGTGGATTTGGCATTAAAAAAACCTACAATGGTTGATGTGCCATAAAACAAAACCAAACAAAACCATCTCGTTAAAAAAAATGAACTCTGTTTTAAATGAATTCGCGTACAGTGAAATTCTTTTTGCTGCCAGTTCCAAGCTAATTTGGCTGATGCGGGCGTATTTGTAAGAAGCACTTGATCATCTACATCGTCTTCATCTGTTATAATTTCTGAGGAATATTGTCTTCTTGGCTTTTTTAGAGTATATAATTCCGTCCCTACGACTATGGCTGGACATTAATTCTGAGGCACAAACATAAATTGAATGTTTTTATTTGTGTTCAAGGTCAATCTTTGTCAGGTTATTTTAATCAGGGTTATTAAGTTTAAAAATAAAAAATGGACTTATTATTTATATACCGATCTTGTACTTTCAAATGAACGTGTCATAATGTTGTTGTCTAAATAAAAAACCTGTAGCTTTGTATGTTGTACGCATGCGTGTAGATGTACGCTCAAACGCTTACTTTTTTGAACATGTTGGTTAATATGTAATGAAAGGAGGCTTGATTTTAAGGCACTGTTGTTTGTTGTGTCTTAACAAAAGGTTGCGTGTTAATGTGAATTTTCTAAAAACACGACAAGGATTTTGTTGACATGAGTAAATATTTATTACAATTTTTTACACTACAATCTGTCACTTTTTCATTATTTTTTTAGAAGAGTCTCAGTTCATAAATTTAAACGCAAAGATTTATTTGTGGGTGTAAGTAAAGAGACGGGTATTCAGCAGGGATTTTAACCGTTGTTGTCCTGTCTTTTCGCTTGATTGCACTCGTTATTGTCCCAGCGGCCATTTGTAATACTTTGGGTGCGCATGCGTGAAAGAATCATTCGTTAATTTTGCTGCTTTGTCATTGCTTGCGTGTTAATCTGATGAATTAAGCAAGAGGGATTCTTTACTTTTATGAATTAGAGAATCATAGACAAGAGGAGGGAAGGTGGAAAAAGGGGAGAAAGGGTTAGGAGGAATTGGCGTGTGAGCAGCAAGAGCAATTAGTTGTGTTTCAAATATGAGCTGTTCCATTTCGCAGAACTGAGTAGTGAGATTGATCCTCACTAGGGCACTTCATCGAGTTGTAATGCAGCGAGGTGTCCTTGACCATTTCACATACCTCGGTAGCAATATCTCGTCCGCTAAAAGCGATGTCAACATACGTATTGGCATAGCATGGACTGCTATCGACAGGTTATCGATCGTTAGAAAACTGATCTCTCTGATGAAATAAAATTGGAATTCTTCCAAGCAGTAGCCGTGTCAGTAATATTGTATGGCTGCACCACCTGGAGTCTGATGAAATGCTGGAAAAGAAAGCTAGATAGAAACTAAATAATGATACTACGTGCTGTCTTGACTGAATCGTGGACATAGTATCTCACAAAACAGCAGCTGCATGGCCTCTTACCTCCTATCTCACAAAACATCCAAGTATGACCGAAGAGGCATACCAGATAAGTTAGGACAAACTCATAAGTGACGTTCTCCTGTGGACTCTTACACATGGACAAGCCAGTGTTAGCTGACCAGCAATAACTGTGCGGACACTGAATGCCAAGAGCGATGACTGATAGGGTTGAATGGTGAGATAGAGTTAAGTGAATCCATGCTGTCAGCTCGACTTGATGTTGATGAAAGATTAAATCAAATACATCACATTACCTCGGAAATGTCAACTGAATGTTTTCGAGTGTTAGTACGAGGATCATTTAATAAGTTTCCAGACTTTTTTCGTATGGGCACTTTTATTGATAGTACAAACATGAAAGTCCCCTTTGAAGCAATCTCCTCCGGCTGCAATGCACTTGTTGTACCGTTCCAACAACATCTGGAAGACCCCTTGGAAGTCCTCTTGTGTGAGCGTGTCAATGACCTTTGTCATAGCCTCTTTCATCACCTCAATTGTCTCATAACGACAGTCTCTGAGCTTAGGGAATAACCAAAAGGCACATGGGGCAAGGTATGGACTATAGGGAGGCTGAGGAACTGTGTTGATGCCCATCTTGGTCAAATAGTCTGTGACAAGGATGGAGTTGTGGACTGGTGCATTGTCCTGGTGGAAGTGCCACTGAGCCGATTTGAAGAGTGCAGGCCACTTCCCTAGGAATCTCTTCCTGAACTCCCTTAAAACATCAACATAGTGACCCTAACCCTTTGGCCAATCAACTGTGGTGTATTGACTTCCTTACTCCTCCCATGCCTCTCATCATCTCTCACACACTCCCTGCCTTCCTTGAATCTCTTATGCCACTCAAAAACTCATGCTCGATTCATGCAAGATGGTCGAAAAGCAGTCTGAAGCATTCCATACGTTTCTGTGGCAGCATTTTTTCCAAGTTTAAAACAGAATTTTATTGCATATCGTTCTTTTAAAGTGTCCCCACGTCCAGATTGCATTTTTGAAATTCACCAGCTGTGACAATCAGGCTTTTGTAGGGTGTATTGCAATTCCTGCTGTAGCTGTTGATTTGAAGCTGAAATCATAAAAATTGGTCAGTCATCTCATAACATATATAGCAATAACATACTGAATTTTTAAGAGTCTACGACAATTTTAAATGCTTGTACAAAAAAGTCTGGAAACTTATTGAATGCCCCACTTATGTGTTGGGTATCACCTACCTTTTCAGCATAATTAGCTGTTCCATCTGCCATATATGGCAGTAGCGGAGATCAAACTGGGAATAAGCCTACGAGTCAGACCAGAAGAGCTGTTCCTATTGTTGAAGTATATCATTACTATATCACTAATCCTATGTTCTTATTACTAACAGTCTCTCTCTTGTAAATACTCTTTCCTGTAAATATAGATAGAACTCAACAGTATGTATTAACACTCAACAGTATGTATTAACAGACAGGACGTGAGACTGTCGATTTTTAAATTGAATACAGCAGGTTTCAATTCAGAGTTTTCTTTCTCCAAAATTGGTTGCCTATAGTTGGAGTAAAATGAGGATTTAAGCTTTCACCAAGTGCATTAACATGATTATCCTGGTTATGACACTAAACTGTAGCTGATGGTGAGGCTCCACTTCTGAAGATCTGGAGTGTATGGAGTACCCTTTCATTACCATTACTTCCAGGTCCTCTCTAACCCGGAGAGGTAGTATCTGTTAGTGTCTGGGTCGAATAGATCCATTAGCAAATTATTTGTATAAGATAAGAATACTTGATATCATATAACCCTGTTTAAAAAATCTCTTTAGAAACAACACAAAAATATGAATATGGACTGATAATGAATCCGATTACCTAACCCCTCTGCGTAAAATGTCTCCAGACGCGTTGACATGCCATTAAAACCAATCATTCAATCAATCGACTATAACTCAAGAAGTGATGGATTCATATCTTTCCCAATTAAATTAGCGTGAAAATGAAACGAAAAATACAGATATATAAACATTGAGAGAGAGAGAGAGAGAGAGAGAGAGAGAGAGAGAGAGAGGAGAAACAAAAAATACAGATGCATAATGATTGAGAGAGGGAGAGCGAGAGGGAGAGGGAGAGGAAAGGAGAAACAAGAAAATACAGATGCAAAATGATTGAGAGAGAGAAATAGAGAGAGAGAGCAAGAGAGAATGAGAGGGGTAGAGAGAGAGAGAGAGAGAGAGAGAAAGAAAGAGAAATAGAAGAGAAGCAAAAAATACAGATATATAATGATTGAGAGAGAGAGAGAGAGGAGTGGAAGAGAAAGAGAGAGAGAGAAAGAGAGGGGAAATACATATATAGAGTGATTAAGAAACAGAAAGAAAGAGAGTAAAAAGAGAGAGAGAGAAAGGGAGAGAGAGAAAGGGAGAGAGAGAGAGAGAGAGGAGAAAAAATATAAAGAAATTGAAACACAAACGGTCTCCTCCAGTGTTTAAATTCAGCTCATCGAATTGCATTTTCGGAGACAATAACCGTAACACTACAATCACCTCTAACAGTCAGAACGATGTATAAAAATTGGTAAATAAACAGAAGGAATGATTAAGACAGACAGACAGACAGATGGACAGACAGATAAAGGCATGAACAAGCACCTTACACGCACGACGTATAAAAAAAAACTTACAAAATATGTATTTTTATTATTTTTCCTTTCATTTCTTGCAGTACAAATGAATCGCTCGTCACAATGGAAATAATTAACTATAAACCCACAAACAAATATCTCCACGAAATGTGCATGGATATATAATCCGAGCAGCGTACGTAGCCTCACCTACCCACATACAAATGAAAAATTAAAAAAAAAAATGGAAAATGAAGGAATGTGGAACATTTTTGTACTAAAGTTGCAAATGAAAACGCACACGACGAATACACAATGGCAGAGCTTTTCTGGTGACAGAAGAAATACAAAGGCTGAAATGAGTCAACATCAATAAAACGCGAAAATGAAACTTTCAGTAGGAGAATGATTAATTTGGAGAGAAAGAAAAAGAAAAGAAGAGAGAGAGAGAGAGAGAGAGAGAGAGAGATGCTCAAAGACACACACAGACCCACAGAGGTAGAGACTGAGATGGAGAGGGAGAGAGAGAGGTGAAGGTGGGGGCTCGATGACATAAAGAGTGAGTGATATAAGACAAAGAGAAGAGAGAGAATAATATGGAGACTCAAAGAGAGAGAGAGAGAGAGACAGACGCTCAAAGACACATACAGACCAACAGAGTTAGAGACTGAGATGGAGTGAGAGAGAGGGAGCTCGATGACTTAAAGAGTGGATGATATAAGAACTTAAAGGGTAAGAGAAGAGAGAGAATAATATGGAGACTCAAAAAGAGAGAGAGGGAGAGAGAGAGAGAGTCTCAAAGACGCACACAGACCCACTGAGTCAGAGTTTGAGATGGAGAGAGAGATCGAGAGGTGGGCTCGATGACATAAAGAGTGAGTTGTAAAGAGAAAGAGAAGAGAAGAGAGAGAGAGAGAGAGAGAGAGAGAGAGAGACAGATGCTCAAAGACACACACAGACCCACAGAGTTACAGATAGATCGATTGATAGATAGATAAAGAGAGAGAGAGAGAAAGAGAGAGAGAGAGAAAGAGAGAGAGATACTGTGAGAATAAGAAAGATAAAGAAAGGGTGATACAGATAGAGAGACAGACAGAGAAATAGAGTGAGAGAGACTCAAGGACAGAGAAAATGAGGATAAATCAATTCTCTGAATAGATAGATAGATAGATAGATAGATAGAGAGCAGCCCGCACAGGGACCCAAAGACACACAGATACAAAACGTAAAGATAGAGATAGATGGAGAAAGAGAAAGAGAAATACAGATAGAAAGACAGGGAAAGACAGAAACCCAAAGACAGAGAGGAGAATAAGTTGATTGTTTCAATGAAGAGAGAGAGAGAGAGAGAGAGAGAGAGAGAGAGAGAGAGAGAGAGAGAGGTGGGTGTGGAGAAACAGATTCGGTGACAGAACGAGGAATAATATACTTATTCTCTTAAAGAGAGAGAGAGAGAGAGAAGGAGAGAGAGAGAGAGTGAGAGTGAGAGAAAGAGACTCGAAGACAGTGAGATATTAAGGTGATTATTTAAGTGAGGCTTATACGAGGCTCATTCAATTAATAACGTGAATTTTTTTTTAAAGAAAAGCAAAATAATTTTTTTTCTATAAATATAAACGTTGAATTGTTTGGATTTAGTTTAGAACAAAAACAAAGTCGAAATAGCATTTAAGGTGGAGAAATATCAGTTAAGCCCAGAAATAACTGCTTCCAAACAAAAAAAAAGTTTAAAAAGGACTAACTTCGCCATAAAAAGACCCAATAAATGTTGTCATGTGATAAATCTAGCCAACCAAGCAACGATACCTGACATTATCGAATGCCTAAGATTGATTGCTCTCTTATATGTAAAAGCGATCTAACTACCCTGTTATAAACTCATAGTTGAAGGAGAAATAGATTCATGCCTTTCCTGATGAAATCAAAGTCAAGGAAACCTCCCTGACGGAGTTTGAGATCGGTTTGCCGATTCCATTCTCAGTGCTTTTAACCATCATAGCAAAGAGACTGAATACAGCATCCAGTAATAGCAATAACAGCAGGTAAACAAAATTAAATTTTGGAAAACAAAAATGGCAAGAAAAATGTAACTATATGGACACTTAAAGCTACAAACGAAGAACATTGCACATGAGCTAGCCTGGACATGGTTACGCAGCGAACACTTGAAGAGAAAAACTGAATCTCTAATAATTGTAGCAACAAAAAATTCCATAAGGACCAATTGCGGCAAAGTAAAAGCTGGTGATGGCCAAGAGAATTGCAAGTTATCCGTCTGAATTTTTGAGATGAGGCTTCCTAAACAAAAGACACTCTAGGAAGGCCGGAGAACACAGTGGTTGAAACGTTGTATTTCAACTAGCAACAATAAAGATGAGAACAACAGTAGGAAAAATCACACACATAAAAATTGCAAGTGTTGGCTATGAGTTGATAGAGATGAAACAGTTAATCCCTTGAGAAATTCAGCAAACTTGTACAAAAAGAATGCAAGAACAGGCACAACTGATTGGGGAAGGGGATCTACAGGGAATTATAGAAGAAACTAAAATTTCACAAACTGACAAATGATATAGACACTAAGTAAAATCTGCCCTTGAAAATGAAACACCTCAAATTCTTTGGGACTTTGAGATACAATCGGATCACCCAATCAAAGCTAGAAGACTGGATCTAGTTAGAATTAACAAGAATAAAAGAACCTTCGGGGTGGGGGCATCCTCATGTTGTAATGGTTAAAGCACTGTTCTGTAGAATCGTAGTAAGCGAGTTCGAACCCTAGTCGCACTATTAAGTTCACTTTCGGGTAAATACCTTTGGGAAAGGTATGAACCACCTTATCCTCTTAACTATGGGTTAAATAGTACCACTACAGTTCATCTAGAAGGATGAGTTTGGCATTAAATACCCTTAGAAAGTTGATATGCCATTAAACAAAGAAACCAAACCAAAGCAAGAACTTTCCATTTAACGTATTTTGCCGAACCAGCGCAACAGAATGAACGTGAAGTAACGCGAAAAACTTGATCACCGTATTTGACGGCATAAGATGGACCCCAATTTCAGCAGGGCAAATCAAGAAAAATCTTAGTGAAACAAAGTACTATCAAACGTGATGAAATTAATATAACGAATATTACCAATAACTCTTTTAATCTGCATAATAGCCCGACAATAGGTATATGAAAGTTACTCTAAAGTAGGTAGCAAATAAGAGTTGCGAGGTTGCTAATTTCGGCCGACTATCGCCAATTTAAAGCCTACATAAGGCATATAAGATGTAGGGAAATTTTAAAAGATATTTTTTATTAAGAAAAAGTGCAGGTTATATGCCGTCAAATGCGGTCATACCGGGTCCTTATTAGGGAACAAAGTGGCGCATGAAGATGACGGTGATATTAACTGTATTTGGAGCACTTGGAACAGTCCCCAAGAACCTGGAAAAAAGATTAGATATTAAAGGAAGAATTAAAACCATTAAGACCACTGCACTGCTAAAATCGGCTGGGATATTTATTGGCGTCAGTAATTTAGTTTAGTTTAATACAAAGTCAGCCGTGAGGAAGCATTTACTAAGCTCATCAACTCGGACATTCAAACTTTGGGCAAATAAATATAAAAGGACGTCACCCTCCTCTTTCTTTTTCTCTTCTATCTTTCGCTGTTGGGTGGAGAAAGAATCGCCGTGGCGTAGTTGCTTAAGTGCTGCACTCAACATCGTAGTAAGTGTGTCCGAATCCTAGTCACGCTATTACGTTCACCTTCGGATTAATATCCTTGAGAAAGGCATGAACCCTCTTATCCACCCCAGCGCTGGATTAAATACTACTATTGCTGTTCTACAAGGACGGCTTTGGCATTAAATAACCCACGAAGGTTGATATACCATTGAATGGTTATCGTCGTAGGAAATGGACACGGCGACACGAATTCAAATCCTGGACGAGGCTGATTGCATTTCATATAGCACTAATACCCTTGGGTAAGGTATGAATCCAATAATTCTCGCTCCAGCTATGGGTAAATAGCAGGGCAGACTGGTTTCTTCAGCCTTGGTGAGACAACTAGTCTAAGAGAGGGAAAACTCTGAATTCAAACCTGTTAAACTCCGCTTAAAAATTGACCTTGTGCCATATCCTCCCCGAGCGGAGGGGTTGGTAAATATGGACATACCATTAAACTCAAGAAACCTTATTTTTCCTAAAACTTACTCTCACCTGTTACTCTACCTCCTATTTTTTCTCATCCTTTTTGTTATGACTGATTATTAAGGGTCAATAAATAAATAACTCAACACGGAGATATGAGGTGCCAAGTCTCTGAAGAGATTTTCCTTGGTTCAACGTACTCAAAGACAGGCAAGATGCTTACTCCGACTACTGCTCTCGCTCTACCAGCTTAGTGCTTGATTAATATAACCTTTGGGTAAGTCCATTATTCTGGTCATAGGTGAGTCACCTACAACACTTTTCTTCTTGCTCTGAGAAGGAGTCCCCTTAGCCAAGGGACTAAAGTGCTGGACTACGACCTCGAAGAGAGCGAATCCGAACTTTAGTCGCCCAATCACGTTCACTTTCGGACTAATACCCTTAGGAAAGGCATGTACCCCCTCATCCCTATGTTTATGAGTTAAATAGTACCACTGCCGTTTTTTTTTTTAACAAAGATGGATTTGTCATTCAATAATCTGCGAAGGTTGCCATGCAATTAAACAAAAAAAAAAAGAAGAAATATTCTGGCTCTCCGAAACCTCTCTTCTCCACTTCCTTTTCTCCCCACCCCGCCTATTCTCCTTACACGATTACTTACCCTGTGAATTAACCTCGTGAAGGTCACCTTATTCACGCCGGCTCGGTTTTCTCTTTCTGAGCATTGTTTTCAAATCGGCCGTCGCATTTTGTCAATTCGGCAATTCTTCCAATATTTCATGGCGTACAATGAAGCGGAAAAAGGAACAACGAACTAAGTTGTCAAATGGGACAAAAATCCAAAGCAATTTGCCGAAGCTGCAAAATAGCATATTTTTATTTGGCAACTCAAAGGCAATAAAAATGAAGGTCTGAGCATAGCAAAGTGATGCAACAAGTAGGGTAATTGGAAGAGGTTGTTTGTGTTTCATTTCGCGCTAATGCCCAAGGGAAAAGCAGGAATCTATCTGTTCTTCCGTCAGCTATGGGCGAATAGTTGTACAGACTAGGTACGTGGTATATTCAATAGGTTTCCAGACGTTTTGTACAGGCATTTAAAATTGTCGTAGACTCTTCAAAATTCACTATGTTATTGCTATACATCTTATGAGATGACAGACCAATTTTTATGATTTCAGGTTCAAATGAACAGCTACAGCAGCAATTGGAATGCACCCTACAAAAGCCTAATTGTCACAGCTGGTGAATTTCAAAAATGCAATCTGGACATGAGGACACTTTAGAAGAACGATATGCAATAAAATTATGTTTCGAACTTGGAAAGAATGCCACAGAAACGTATGGAAGACTTCAGACTGCCTTTGGAGCATCTTGCATGAATCGAGCATGAGTTTTTGAGGGGTATAAGAGATTCAAGGAAGGCAGGGATTCTGTGAGGGATGATAAGAGGTGTGGGAGGAGTAAGGAAGACAATACACCAGAGTTGATTGGCCATAGGGGTAGGGTAACTATGTTGGGGTTTTAAGGGAGTTCAGGAAGAGATTCCTTGGGAAGAGGCCAGCACTCTTCAAATCGGCTCAGTGGCATTTCCACCAGGACAATGCATCCGTCCACAACTCCATCCTTGTCACAGACTATTTGAGCAAGATGGGCATCAACACAGTTCCTCAGCCTCCCTATAGTCCATACCTTGCCCCATATGCCTTTTGCTTATTCCCTAAGCACAGGAGCTGTCGTTATGAGACAATTGAGGAGATGAAAGAGGCTGTGACGAAGGTTATTGACACGCTCACACAAGAGGACTTCCATGGGGCCTTCCAGAAGTTGTTAGAACGGTACAACAAGTGCATTGCAGCCGGAGGAGATTACTTCGAAGGGGACTAGAGTTTCATGTGTGTACTATCAATAAAAGTGCCCATACGAAAAAAGTCTGGAAACTTATTTAATGATTCTCGTATCTGTCCTTCCGTCAGCTATTGGTGAATAGTTGGGCAGACTAGGTACTTTAGCCTTCGTAAAGCAAACAATCTAGGAGACTATATGTATTTACTTAACACCTCTGGCATGAGTTGTGTGGGACACTAGGGCAGTTTTGGAGCTGGGCAAAGCTGGTTTGAATTTAGAATTTTCCTTCTTTTGACTCGAAAAAATATCGAGACTGAAGCTGTATTTACCAAGACAGAAAGGAACAATGAATGAAAGTTTTATTTTTTTTCTAAAATATGAGGTTTGTTCAAAAAGTGTCAAGAGTGAAGCTGTATTTAGACGCCTGTTGTAGAGCTACAGTTTGCAAGCAAGTATGAAAAGCCATTCTAAGATGATTTGAGCTAAAAGTAAATTAATTTGCTGGAAAGTGATGATATTAAGAAGAAGGTATCTTAAGTCATTGATCATGAATTTGATTATTCACCAAGTGCTCTACTATAGTGACCTTATGCCAAACAGTGTAATCGCATTGTCTTCTTACTCATTGAGGAAATGCATAGTTGAGTGCAAGTATCGCAAGCCATTCATTCTAAGAATGATCGTTGTATTTTCGTGGCATTGTCTCATATCAAGTTTAGTTTGGTTCTTATGAAATGCGTCGCTAAGTAAATATATTTGGGCGCTTGATGTAGAGCTATTATTTGGAATTGATAATCATTGCTAATGTTTCTGATTACACTGGTTTACAAAAATAAATTTTTGGTCTGAGGCAAGAATGGGGATAGGTGCTTTTTTGTTAATTTGGGTGTGCTGAATTCAAATTTATAAATAGTTTTGCCCTATCACCTCTAGTTTTCTGGTTTTTAAATAGTCTCATTTTAGTATAAACAGAGAATATATGTGCATATTTCAAGAGTTGCAGCAGCTTATAACAGATAAAACAGAATAGATAAAGAACACTGATTGAATCAATATACTTGGATGACACAATTACACAATTCATAGTACCACAGACAGTCAAAAGTGTGTTTTCTTAGAAGATCTGGTGTATTTTGCCTCCGAGATGTCACGCAAGAGCATCCAGAAGAAGTCTCCCATCATGCCGGGGTTCCATTTGCCTTGATAGTTGCTCTCCATCTTTGTAATGTCTTGGTGGAATCGTCCTCCATACCCGTCACTCACTGCTCCAAGGTTTGGTGGGAAGAAGTTGAGGTGGGAATGGAGAAAATGAATCTTGAGTGACATTCGGCACCCCATATCCTCGTAAGACTTTAGCAACTTCTCAATACAGGCTTAGTAATCTGGTACGCGTGTGTTACCAAGGAAGCCACTACAGACTGACTTGAATGTTTCCCATGCTCTCAGTTTCTTTAAGTTAAGAAGCT
This sequence comes from Sepioteuthis lessoniana, assembly GCA_963585895.1. Classification (NCBI taxonomy): domain Eukaryota; kingdom Metazoa; phylum Mollusca; class Cephalopoda; order Myopsida; family Loliginidae; genus Sepioteuthis; species Sepioteuthis lessoniana. The sequence goes on from OY757927.1 coordinate 6,949,386, forward strand.
CCTCGAAATCAGTATCCTTCAGCACTTCTCGGATCTGAGGTCCGACAAAGATGCCCTCTTTGAGCTTAGCAGCACTAAGACCTGGGAACACAATAGACAAGTGTTGGAAGGGAGCACCATTTTTATGCAAAACCTTCACGAAATTCTTCATCAAACCAAGCTTGATGTGAAGAGGAGGAAGAAGCACCTTATTCATGTCTACCAGAGGATTCTCCTTGAGGCTGTGTTCGCCAGGAACAAAAGTGCTTCTAGACCCCCAGTCTTTCTGTTTGTAATGCTGGGATACAGCTCGACTATCACAGAGACAGAGAAAACAACAGTACTTTGTGAAGCCCGCTTGCATACCCATAAGAAGACCAATGACCTTATTTGTTCCGATTCCTGAAACTGGTGATCCTTACATCTTCCTGGACTAAGTTCCACTGTTTAAGCCGAGAAGCCAAGAGCTCTGACTGCTGTTTTGACAGATACAAATCACGAGCAAGATCATTCAGGTCTTCTTGCGTGATCCAGTGTGGCTCATTTCCACTTGTTCCTGAATATGTAGACTCAATGTCTTCCAAAGATATTGACTCGCAGAATCCTCCCTTGAAGATATTTCTTCATCTGATGAGGAAAGAAGATCCTTATGTACTGGAGGTGTGGGTGCAGGAAGATCATCTGAATGGGGAAAGGGTCTCATAGCATATCAAAGGTTGGGATATTTGATCTTTTTCCTAAAAGAACATTGAAACCAGTTATATTAGTTAAACAAAAATAACAATCATCTGCGTGGTTTCGCGGCTCTCTCCAAACCATCGGGACAGCAAAGTTGAAAGACGCTTTCTTGCCATTAAACCAGGCAGTTAGTCCATTGTAACAGAGTTTACGACAGATGTGTGGAGCTCAAGACTTGTCCTGATCACCAATTTTACAGTCAAAATAGTGAAAGTAGGCGGTTATGAGGAGGGAAGTGATGGTTCGACGCTGTGCAACTGTTATGAAGTCCCCACACTCGTAGCAGAAAGAATTAGCCTTGCTGAGGCATCCTCGACATTTTGACGTGCTTGAAGCCATTGGAGAATCTGAAAATATAACAAAGTAAAACTAAATGTGCATTTGAAAATGTAATACTAATATTTAGTTACCCAAAAGATGTGTAACACGATAGTTGAGGGACACCAACCTCCTGGGCCGCCTGCAAGACAACCTCTTTTAATGACTGCCAGAGTGTGGATTGAGACCTGCTGCCTTAACTGTCAATATCCGTCTTGATATATATATATATATATATATATATATATATATATATATATATATATATATAATGTAATGCTATCACTTACATTTAGTGCATAATAACTTAAAAATAAGCCATAAGTCTCACAATATTAGAATTAACCCTGAATTCATATACGCCTTTATGTACCGTATATGCACAAAATGCACACTATGCATATCTAAAAAACTAGAGGTGATGAGTAAAAACGGATTTCAAATTTGAATTCAGCACCCTCAAATTAGGTAAAAACGGGTATTTTTGTGCTTGCCTCAATTTCTTTGTAAACCAGTGTTATTTAACAAGTGCTCCTATATAGTGATATTATACAAAGTATTTCCAATGCCTATAAAGAAAATATAACAGGGCGCCTATTACAGAGCATGAGTTAAAAAGCAAGTTGCTGGCTCTGCGTTTGATCTTTCAGCAAGAGCTCCAGAATAGTTGTTCTTATTCCAGACTACCGTACTAAAATACTCATGTGAAACACAATATACACTGTGAAAGACAGTGATGCAATGTAGAAATCTCGCTCATACGAAAAAAGTTTCCACAACATAAAAATAGTCATGAAAGAATTATTTGAAACAGATCTAAACTACAAAATCTACTTTGAGAAAAAAAAAAATTGATTGTCGATAGAGTAAGTCCTCACCTACAAATAGATACCCACATATACTCCTGGTTATCCAAACTCTCTGTTGAAACGCTACAATTATACTCAATTACCAAAAGAAACAAAACGAGGAGGAGGGTTGTCCTCGTGGTGTAATGGTTAAAACGATGGATTGCAGAATCGTGGTAAGCGAATTTGATCTCCAGTTGTGCTATTACATTCACTTTCGGACAAATACCCTTGGGAAAAGTATGAAACCCTCTTATCCACCGAGCTATGGGTTAGATAGTACCCCTACTGTTCTTCTAGAAGGATGACTTTGGCATTAAATAGCCTACAAAGGTTGATATGTCAACAAATCAAACGAAACTAACTGAAGCAAAACCTAGAATGATGTACAAACACCTACAGAAATAACAATCATATCCACCGAAGAAGAAACAACAAAAATTCTGCATAAAAGAACCCAAGCGGGGACATGCTGTAAAAAAACAACCAACCAACCAACCAACCTATCTTACTAAATAAATGTATTTAGATTCCTGCTGTAGATCGATTTGGTTTGGAAGCTAGTTTCGTAAGCTATTTTTGGTGAATTTGATCCACGATGGAGTCCTGTCCTTGTGCCGGGCTAAATCAATGCAAAATTGTCAGTATTTCCTCATAGCATTCGTTCCGATCACAGATAACAGATTTTACATTTATCCGGCGTGTTTTCTCATTTTCTGTCCAAATTATTCGGCCTGGTCACGAAAGTGGTCAGTCACAAGAGAGGAAGTAGGGTCTTTAGAAAGTAAAACGACAAGATTCTGATTCTAGATATAATGGCCAAATTTCTTCAATAAAATGACGTAATTCCTTCTGTTAGAATTACTTTGAGTAAACAGGGGGTGGGGAGTACTGATACAACAACGATCTATAATGATAGTGATGCTTCTATTTTGGGAGGTGTAGCATTTAATAAATGTCTCTGTTATATCGAGAATTTAGATGGTTAAGAATTGTTCGGCGTATACGCTTGCCTCAGAAAATTATCATTCACTTTCCAACTATATGGAAAATTGCTTTATTCTCTTAGAGCATTTTAAGTGCAACACTCTAATAAAAATCAAATGACAAAGTGCTGCCAACCCTCTTAGGTTATTCAATGCCAAATCCTGTTTATACATATATCAAATATATACGATTTCTAAAAATATTTTGTTGATAACATTTTTAACCGAGCGTGAGCTCAATTTTTTTTGCACACAGTTAAATGGTTTCAAGTATTGCCGTGTATTGCTCATTGGTCTATTGGGTAGAGTGTTCGCCAAGAGTACAGGAGACCTGGGTTCAATCCCAAAAGACTTTTAAAATGGTACTAGATACCTCCTTGCTTAATACTCAGCAATATAAGGTACGCATCAAGGGTAAAGTGGAGCAATCCAGGGAAGGAGTAGCACCCTCCCCTACAATTCGGTGTAGTAGCTATTGAAAAGGGAGCCTTCTGGTCGCTTTCGACTAAAGGGAGACAACTTTACTGACTTACTTTACAGATAAATCATCAAACAGTTCTATTTCTAATATTCAATTTAGCATGTTATTTATTTGCACACAGTAAAGCAGTTCTATGAATATTTGACGCATAGATAGGAACCTATAAAGTGCTACGACTCCAGGTCTGAGTGAACCTGGGAACAATGGCAATGAAGGGGTACTTCGAATTTGCCAAAACTCCAGTACTAGAGCCTCACCATCAGAATGTTTAATGTGGAGTGGGGTCTTACCTCTTACCCCTCTGCAGAGATGTAGTCGATGTATTCAACTGCCCAGTCGACTGGGCTGGATTTTTTCATGTAATTTTAGTCAATATATCTAATAAAGTGAGATGTTAGTGTTATTTTAATTTTGGCGTAATTGAGAGGGCAATTTACCCATTCCACCCGGTATACGCTCTGTTGGGTCATGGATATATATGGATTCAACTGGGATTGGTAAAAAACTGTCATTTACCGAGTGTCGTTGACACTGTGTCTACGCTATACAGAGTGCAATGGGTAAATTGTCATCATTTTGTATCATTAATTGGTTTGGTTTGGTTTCTTTGTTTAATGGCATATCAACCTTTGTATGGGTTAAATAGCACTACTACTATTCTTCTAGGAGAATGGTTTTGGCTTTAAATAAACTATTTAATGCCAAAGCCGTTCTCCTAGAAGAACAGTAGTGGTACTCTTTAACCCATAGCTGGGAGGATAAGGGGTTTCATACCTTTCCCTAGGGTATTTGCCCGAAAGTGAACGTAATAGCGCGACTGGAGTACGAACTCGTTTACTACGATTCCGCAGTCCATTGCTTTAACCATTACACCAGGAGGACACCCCATCCCATTATTAATCGAATACTTGCAGTTTATTTGTTTCACGTTTTGTCTTCAGTGCAGTAAAATAGAGTCAGTTAGGCACAGTTTGTGAAGATAGCAGCACATTGACGCAATTCACTCCACCAGAAATTTAGAAACGGCATGCTATCATATTTACCCAACCCCTCCGCTTGGACAGGATATGACACAAGGTCAATTTTTAAGCGGAGTTTAACAGGTTTGAATTCACAGTTTTCCTTCTCCTAGACTAGTTGCCTCATCAAGGCTGAAGAACCTAGTCTGCCCTACTATTTACCCATAGCTGGAGGGAGAATAATTGGATCCATACCTTTCCCGAGGGTATTAGTGCTATGTGAAATGCAATCAGTTTCGTCCAGGATTTGAACTCGTGTCGCCGAGTCCATACCCTGCGACGATAACCATTACACCACGGCATGCTATAGTGCATAGCATTTACCCTGGAAGCCTCGATATGTAGATCTCAGGCTGTTTGGGTGTCAATCTGATGAAAACTAAACATCCAGTTCCCATCATGATGTTTAGGGTGGTCACTGGTAATGATGCCACCATGCATCTTCCTACATGGCGACCTACGGCCAGTGCCTGGAGAAAGTAGTGCTGCTCAGGATCGAGTGACTGCTAGAAGACTCCAACAGGACTCTGTGCCATGCTACATAAACAGAACTCAGGCTTGGCCGTGAGAAAATTTCTGTGACCATATCATGCCAAACACCCACCCACCTAATTCCTCAGATTGTGACCCCCTTGATGATACTGTGTGGGGTGCAGTTGAGTGGGAAACCAACAAACCTCCATGCAACACCAAAGATGAACTGAAGACTGGGATAGCGGCTGCATGTACCGATTTAAACAAGGAAACCGTAGGAAAAGATTCCATGAGATTCCGAAGTCATTTGCATAGTTGGTTAGTAGGTTGATTCAATGCTTTTTATGGCATATCAACCATTGTAGGGTATTTAATGCCAAATACTGTTTATACATATATATTAAATATATATGGTTTAGTTTGGTTGGGTTTTATGGCATATCAATCATTGTAGATTATTTAATGCCAAATTCTCTTTATACATATATATTAAATATATATGATTTGTTTTGGTCGTGTTTTATGGCATATCAACCATTGAAGGTTATTTAATGCCAAATCCTCTTTATACACATATATTAAATATATATGATTTGTTTTGGTCGAAGTTTATGGCATATCAACCATTGAAGGTTATTTAATGACAAATCCTCTTTATACATATATATTAAATATATATGATTTGTTTTGGTCAAGTTTTATGGCATATCAACCATTGCAGTTTATTTAATGCCAAATCCTCTTTATACATATATATTAAATATATAGGATTTGGTTTGGTTGGGTTTATGGCATATCAACCATTGAAGGTTATTTAATGCTAAATTCTCTTTATACATGTATATTATATATATGGTTTAGTTTGATTGGGTTTTATGGCATATCAACCATTGTAGGTTATTTAATGCCAAATCCTCTATGTACATATATACGAGTATTAAATATAAATGATTTGGTTTGTTTGGGTTTTAAGGCATATCAACCATTGTAAGTTATTTAATGCCAAGTCCTCTTTATACGTATATATTAAATATAAATGATTTGGTTTGGTTGGGTTTTATGGCATAGCAACCATTGTAAGTTTGTAGAGAAGAGGAAAATCTCGTATTTTGTTTTGGGGTGCAATTTTATTCAACACTGAATTTCACCCAATCAGGATGACTTATCCTATTCAGCCCGGACCTTCATTTCCGGCTAGCAAAACGGGTGAGCGGCCAAACCCTCTCTCTTCGGCGTGAAACGGCGACCAGAACAGACGTGCCTCTGGTCGTCCCTTCTCAGCGATGCTTTTTAGCTAAACAAGCCACCAAGTGTGGACATCTCACTGTGGCTTTAACACTAGCAGCAGCAACATGGACACTCAACGAGGGACCCATCTAATTTTTGGATTCTTTACGAGGAATCCCAGTTGAACATAAATTAGAAACATTCAGCATGCCTTCCACAGGCACCACTTCATGTCACCCCAAAAATTGACTATGTCAATTCGAGCGTAACTCCGCTCTCGACAACATGGAGATATCGCAGACTCTCCTCCAAAAACCAGATACAAAACTACACGGTGACTTTAAACACACCTCTCACACGTCCAACAACACGCTGCCATCTCAACATCCCGCTAAGCCATTTCGTCTCCAACACTAACAAGCCTAAACACCACGAGTCTTGCAGCACCAAAAGCAAACCATATTCAAAGCTGCAAATAAAAACTTTCGTTGTTGTTTTGTTAAAGCAGAGCTTCGTAATTCATTTGTGTGCCTAAAAAATATAGTGTTCGGGAAAATAACAAATTTCCCGAAACCGCTATAAGTTATTTAATGCCAAATCCTCTTTATACGTATATATTAAATATGTATGATTTGTTTTGGTTGGGTTTTATGGCATATCAACCTTTGTAGATTATTTAATGCCAAATCCTTTTTATGCAGATATTAAATATAGACGGTTTATAAGCAAATAGGTTGTTGGTAACATCTTAAACGAGCCAAAGATCATTTATTTGCATTGCCGAAATAGACTTTTCTGTTTTAGTGGAAATCCATGAACCGGGGCGCGATTTTTCTGAGTTTATTATTCGGGTAGAATTTCTTGATTCAAATAGTTCTTTTATGTTTGGGGATATGTAGAATATCTTTTTGTGTATGTGAAAGGTCTTTGCATTCAATCAGCACATATTTCTCTATCTATTGTTTTCCGCAGGAGCATTTTGATTGCGGTTCCAGTTTTCGTATTTAAGAGTGGTTCCCTTGACAGTAGCCGATGCATTGTCGGTTTAAAGTGGTTTCTTCTCTTTTAGTTTTTCTAGGGTTTGGTTTCCTCCTTTTTTTAGAGTTGTTGGGTTTGGTTGAGCTTGTTATTGGGATTTTCCTCTCACAGCTTTTGCCGTTTATTCGTTAGAATTTGCTTGATTCGAGGTTTTACATCAATGTATGAGATTTTGGAGTATTTGTCTGGTACCTTGTCGAGAGCAGATTTGGGTATTGAGTCAGCTGTGAGGTTTCCCTGGATACGTATATAGCTCGGGATCCAGCAAAATAGGGTTTTTTTCTTGAGAGTTTAGGGAGTTTGGGGCATTAGTGATGATAGGATTTTCTTCTTTTTGATTTTCTATCGATGAGAGTACAGAAAAGGAGTCAGAATGGATGATAAATCTTTTCGAGTTGCTTGTCGAGGCAATATTAAGAGAAAAGGATATAGGGCAGGTTTCGGCCGTGACGATGGAAGCTTCTTTCAGGAGGCATTTCTTAGCGATTTTTTGTAAGCTGCACCGTATCCAATTCAATTGCCATATGTGTAGCAATAGAAGCAGAGAATGTACTTTTCGTGGGTGTTGAAAAGTTTCTCTTGATACGTTAAGGATTAAATGTTTCTTTTGAGAAGTCGTTTGGAGGCAGTGGTTAAAGCCAATCTCGTTTCCTGAGAATAAATACAATCTATAGTATTTTAATATTCTTTCATTGGTTTGGTTGGATTTCATAGCATATCAAACATTGCAGGTTATTTAATGCCAAATCCTCTCTCTCTCTCTCTCTCTCTCTATATATATATATATATATATATATATATACATGATTTGTAAACACATTTTGTTGATAACTTTTTTAAACGAGATTAAAGTTCATTCATTCATTGCAATCAGTTAAATGGTTCCAAGTATTGCTACATATCACTAACAATTCAATAAAACATCAGTCATTTGTTTACACACAGTTAAATGATCAAACTGTTCTATTTCAAACAATTCAACTGAGCATGTCATTTGTTTGCTCCCACTTTAAATGTGAAACAGTTCTATTTGATCTATAGATAGGACCCTATCATGTACTACCACTTCGGGGCAGAGTGAACCTAGGAGAGAGGGTAATGAAGGAGTACTCCGCATCCCTCAAAACTCCAGCATTACTAGAGCATCACCATCAGATTGTTTAGTGTCATATCCTAGACACTGGTTAGTGGGGGGGGGTCTTACCTCTCACCCATCTGCGGGTATGTAGTCGATGTATTCTGCAGCCCCAGTTTACTGGGCTGGATTTTTTCATGTAATTTTTATAATAAAGTAAGATATTAGCATTATTTTCATTTTTGTGTGATTGAGACAGCAATTTACCCATACCACACGGTATGTGCTCTGTCATCGATATCGAGCACTCTTTATATATGAATATAGCCAACTACATTATATATATATATATACATATATATATATCTTTAAGAAAAACAAAAACCGATAACATTAGGATTATAGATTTATTTCCATCCTGTTATGGGTATTGATATGAATCAATAACACCAAAAATAACAGTACTTCTTTAGATCTAATGGATAAAATAATTCAGAATAGACACAGGAAGGAAGAGTGGGAGGGTGTATATTTTTATGATATATATATATATATATATATATATATATCATAAAAATATATATCAGGGTAAAAATACTTAACTCAAAGTTTCACGTCAGCTGTGCAGGTAATTCACTCATTAAATGTATGGATTACTAGCTCACCTGATGATCGTAGCCGTCAAACTTGGAGTCATGAGTTATACTCTGCTTTATTTTTTTGTAATTGAAAATAAATTCTGATATTGCTCAACATTTTTGTATATTAAGCAAAGTAAAAATTTCAAATTTTAACCTTAAATATATATATATATATATAGAATGCAGTTTCAAATATTCATAAGAGCGCTAGATATCGGTGATAGAATGTATGTAGATGTAAGTATAGCGATGACATAGAGCCAATAGCGCTTGGTGAGTAGCAGTTTCTTGTCTATACGATCATCAGCCCAAAAGAAGTCTACAAATGATGATCACAAAGGCGAGAAACTGACAATCGCCATGCACCGCTGACTCTCTGCCAATGCGATCCTGACGTACATCGGATGGAGACACAGAATACTTTGACATTATAGCAGGAGTACTACAAGGGGACACGCTAGCCCCATACCTCTTTATTATCTGTCTAGACTACGTGCTTAGAACATCGATTGATAAAATCAAAGAAAACGGTTTCGATCTGACAAAGAAAAGAAGCAGAAGGTACCCCGCAAAAACAATTACCGACACCGACTACACCGATGACATAGCGATTCTGGCAAATACAACCAACCAAGCAGAAACACTACTGCATAGTTTGGAACGAGCCACTGCAGGCATTGGCCTCCATGTCAATGAACGTAAAACTGAATACATGTGCTTTAATCAAACAGGCTATATTTCCACACTAGACGGAAGCATTCTGAAACTGGTAGACAAGTTCACCCACCTGGGAAGCAGTGTCTCATCAACCGAAAAAGACATCGACACGTGGCTAACGAAGGCATGGACAGTTATCGATAAGCTATCGATCATATGGAAGTCAGACCTGAACAATAAAATGAAACGCAGTTTCTTCCAGGCAGCGGTCGTATCGATACTGTTATATGGATGCACTACTTGGACGCTAACTAAACCACAGGAGAAGAAGCTAGACGGCAATTACACAAGAATGTTGCGAGCAATATTGAACAAGTCCTGGAGGCAACACCACACAAGGCACCAACTATATGGCCACCTGCCTCCCATCACGAAAACTATCCAAGTTAGACGAATCTGATATGCAGGACACTGCTGGAGAAGCAGGGACGAGCACATAAGTGATATACTCCTATGGACCCCCACATATGGCCGAGCAAAAGCAGGACGACCAGCTCGAACATACATACAGCAGCAATGTGAGGATACGGGATGTTGCCCAGAAGACCTGCCAGAGGCGATGAACGATAGGGAAAAGTGGCGAGAGAGGGTCATTGGTGAAATTTCCAAAAACCCGAAGAAAAGATTTAATGAATATCAAAGGAGTTTGATATTGAATAACAAACTTAATGTTCTAGTTCACCACAATATCATTCATGACCAACACTCTGATTTGATTAACACGTCCCTAACTTTAAAAAGAAACACAATTTTTCACGGCGAAGATGAAAAAGAGAGCGTTCTCATCCATAAAACTATAATTATCACCATCAATTTTCTGCCAGCTTTCTATTATATAAAGATTAAGTAAAGTTGGCGACCATAGTCGAGGGTGACCCGAAAGCTCCCTTTTCAATAGCTGCTACACTGAGGTGTGTGAGAGGGTGCTACTCCACTCCCTAGAATGCTCAACTTTACTTTTGATCCTTACCTTATAATGCTGAGTGTTAAGCAAGGCGGCATCAAGTACCATTTTTTGAGTCTTTGGTATGACTTGACTTGAGATTGAACCCCAATCCTCTGGGCCATTGGTGAATTCGAGTCATCAATAAGTTAATACCCAAGGGTGTGTTTCCGTCGCGTAGTAGCTAACACATGATATTGTAGTAAGCAAGTTCGATCTCCAGTCGCGCTATTGCGTTCACTTTCAGACAAATACCCTTGGGAAAGGCATGAACCCCTTATTCCCAAGCTATGGGTTAAATAGTACCGTTCCCGTTCTTCTGCAAGTTTGGCTTTGGTATTAAATAAGTCAATTAAGTTGATATGCTGTAACTCTATGGTATCAGATAGAATATTGGATTAACGATACCCTTTACGTCTAACACGAAACGGCTCTGTTAGTTGCAGGATAGGAAAGTCTATTGTTACTTCCGTTTTATCGTAGTCGCCGAAAGGAGAGAGATAGGCAAGGAAATGTGTCAACTGATTATATAGACAGAGACTATAAACCATGGGACAGATAATTATTTTTTTCGCTGACCGCTTGCCAGTGCAGGCGTGTTGGGAACTCCCCGTCTCCAACTGCCATTGTCTTTGAAATCTCCTTATATATTTTTAATCATTCTTTAACGAATGTTTTAATCACGTAATCACTAAAACTTTTTAGTGACACATAATTGCTAAATATCAGCCGATATCTATCTAATTGTTTATCTTAATATTTTAGCTCACTGTTGATTCTAAAACAAACTTTTCCATTATTATCTTGCCATGTGTTTTGACCTTTACAAATCAAAAACCCGCAACTACGAACTGAAAGTTTAGCTAAAAAAAAAAATTTATCCTTAAAATGATTTACTAAAATACCTTATTATTTTACAATGGCATTGAAGAAAGAAACGAAAACAAACTTCATTCTCACATAATGAAAAAAAAACAAAAAGCAAAACAATAGTTCAAAAAATGTCCAAATCTTATTCTTTAAAGAGTGATTAAAAAATATTAACATCCCTATGAAAGTAGCTTTATGATATAATTTCAAACAGTTTCAATATGTTCCCCATTTCTGTGACCACATTACTGAAATCTTCTCGATGTGATTAAAACAAATGTCACTATTACTCTTTGAGAATCTTTATTATTGGGTTGGATCAAAAATAATTTCTGTTTTAGTAAAATATGATTTCGTCATGAATAATTTAACTATCATTTAATCTTCATTAATAGTATATTCGCCAGCATTTTGAATCCCTTCTTGTTATTTATCAGCTAGCTTGTTGATTACCTTCAAATAAAATTCAGCTGGTTTCGAACTCAAGAAGTTTTCAACAAACGTTTTTATCTGACCTTCTAGAAAAAATTTGAGTATTTTGTGGCGAATAAAAACGATGAAAATCAATTGGTACAAAGTCAAGCGAATGTGTTGGATGGGGTAGAATACACCAAATTAAATCCAGCACTTTTTTTCTTGTGTGATTCTTGCTGAATGTCACCTCGCGTCAACTGGAGAAGCACAACGTTTCTCCCTCTACGAGAGTCGGGCATTTTCGTAGATCTTCACGAGGGTGTCCTCGTGGTGTAATGGTTAAAGCGATGGACTGCGGAATCGTAGTAAGCGAGTTCGTATTCCAGTCGCACTATTATGTTCACTTTCGGGCAAATACCCTTGGGAAAGGTATGAACCCCCTTATCCTCCCAGTTATGGGTTAAATAATACCACTACTGTTCTTCTTGGAGAATAGCTTCGGCATTAAATAACCTACAAAGGTTGATATGCCATTAATCAAAGAAAACCAAACCAAACCAAGATCTTCAAGCACACGTTGTGCTGTTAAGACAATAAGTCTGCATTAAGTGTCTCTTTCAGGTTTCAAACCTAAAAAAGAATAATACCGAGGGGATCTTACCATACACATAGCACAACTTTTCTTCCATGAAATCCCGCCTATGAGGCAGATTGCGTAGATTCGCCCTCGTCAAAATATTGCCTTTTCATTAAACATTGTCATAAATGACCCGTTTTGTCAAATGTAACGAGAAAAGAGTAATGGATATGTGATCTTCCTTATTCTCACTTAGCGTATTAGCGTTACATGAATATACGAAATGTACAAGGGACGTTCATTACATATATACATAACATAGGAATTTCGAAATCCGAAAATACGTAACGACTTCTTGTTCAGGTACGAAACGTTTTTATTAACTTTGAGTTAAAGATTTCGACATAAGGAGGAGAGAGACAATCTCGCTGTGCTGTCTTATTCACTGGTCCCTATCTCGTGCGGCACCCACGGCGTGCAAATTCGTCTCGCTTCAGCGAGCCCCAAAAGTTGAACCTCTTCTTTCGGCGTCTAGTTTTCAACTCCCTAACTTTCTTTCAATTCTTCACAAACCTCTGCGCACTTCCGGGGCGTGACGTCACTCGCACTCCGTCACCCCTTTCGTCTCGGACTACTGTGACATCTCTGAGGGACACCTTCGTCCGCCCGAGCGCGCCCGCGTTAACACCTGCATCAATGTTTGCACCTAACTAACCCATGTGCTGAGTCGAAAGGGTCTCAGCCTAACTAAACTCAAAGGCATGAACCGAAATCCCTCGGGCATTACGTTACATTAGGAATCCAAGCACCCAACTTGTTCCTTTTTCCTATATTTTTCAAGAGGAGCCAAATTGGAGACTAGGATATGTGATGGTCTAGTCGCACGATTGCGTTTGTTTTCGAACCAATACACTTGGGAAAGGCATGAACGTTTAGATCCCTCCTGATATCAGTTAAATACTGTTCTAGAAAGATGACTTTGACATTAGATAGCCCAGGAAAATTCATATGCCATTAAACAAAAGAATCAAGAAACCAAGTATTCTTATCTAATTCTAAACAGATCTATTTGGCTCTCAGATACTATCACTTCAAGTCTGAGTGTACTTGGAAGTGATGACAATGAAGAGCTAATTTAACACAACCCAGAAATCTTGAACTGTAGCCTCACCACCGGATACAGTTTAGTGTCAGACCCTAGACACCAACAATTTTTGTGAAGACAAGAAAAAAGAAGGAATGAAGAAAGGTGATGAAATTCTAAATACGAGAGCCGATCATCAAGTATCGAGAAAAAATTGTAAATTTTCAAAATTCTAAATTCTAAGTTTAAATGAAGTGTGCAACTGAGTCAATTATATAATAAAACGATGATGTCTAGACGTCTAGACATCTTGCAATCTTGACATCAACAGTCTAGACAGCTTAACTTCCTCTCGATAAGTCGGCGCCATATTTTTTGAATGAAATATCTTCAGTGAAACCCAAGTTTGTGCAAGTGCAATATTCATCATTCTCACCAGACACTGCTCCGAACAACTTCCTGTTTTCGAAACTAGAATTCATCTTACTAATCATCATCATCATCATGTCACGCTATCAACACGGATATTTCTTACCCACTCTCGCCACCCCTCCCTATCGTCCATTACTTTTGGCAGTATCTGCACAGAGCTGCTGTATGTACGTTCGAGCTGGACGTCCTGCCTTTGCTCGTCGCTGTGAAGGGGTCCACAGGAGTACATCACTTACGAGCTCGTCCCTACTTCTCCAGCAGTATCCCGCCTCACTAATAAGATGCAAAGACGTGGAAGATTTCACACAAAATACAACGTCACAGCTTCACACATTTTCAATAAAGGATTTTCAGAGGTGCTTCGACTAGTAGGAAACCCAGTGGAGTAAGTGTACCAACGGGATTACTTCGAAAAAAACGTTTTCGCCCTTGTAGATACAGCTTAGGTGGTAGGTGACCGTATAGTTGGTGCCGTGTGGGGTGTTGCTGCCACCTATCACGAAAACTATCCAAGCTAGACGAACCAGACATGCAGGACACTGCTGGAGAAGCAAGGACGAGATCGTAAGTGATGTACTCCTGTGGATCCCCGCATATGGCCAATCAAAAGCAGGACGACCAGCTCGAACATACATACAGCGGCTATGTGATGATACGGGATGTAACCCTGAAGACCTGCCAGAGGCGATGAATGATAGGGAGACGTGGAGAGAGAGGGCCAGGGATATCCGTTCTGGCCGCACGACATGATGATGATGATGAGATACAGCTTCGGGATCGATACTTTTTGAACACAGATGAAATTTTCATATAAAAAATCCGGATGTATATTTTTTTTCTTTTTTATTTCTTTTTTTTTTTTTCATTGGTTGATCTCCCGTTGGAGAGATCATGGTACACACTACTGATGAGACCTAATAAGGTCGAAACAGCCGTCCAGTTGTTCCGTATGTCACGTGCAAGGGTTTGCCGGATTTTTTCTTCATGGTAATTCAATTTACAAAAAATACAGAGTTAGTCTTATATACGTGGTGCCTCAATAAGTTTCCTGACTTTTTTTGTACAGGCATTTAAAATTGTCGTAGACTCTTGAAAATTCAGTATATTATTGCTATACATCTTATGAGATGACTGACCAAGTTTTACGATTTCAGCTTTAAATAAATAGCTACAGCAGCAAATGGAATACACCCTACTAAAGCCCGATTTTCACAGCTGGTGAATTTCAAAAATGCAATCTGGACGTGAGGACAATTTAGGAGAACGATATGCAATTAAATTCTGCTTTAAACTTGGAAAAAATGATGCCACAGAAACGTATGGAATGCTTTAGACTGCTTTTCGACCATCTTGCATGAATCGAGCATGAGTTTTTGAGTGGCATAAGAGATTCAAGGAAGGCAGGGAGTCTTTGAGGAATGATGAGAGGTATGGGAGGAGTAAGGAAGTCAATACACCAGAGTTGATTGGCTATAGGGGTGGGTTAGGGTTAGGGTTACTATGTTTAGGTTTTAAAGGAGTTCAGGAAGAGATTCGATGGGAAAAGGCCAGCACTCTTTAAATCGGCTCAGTGGCATTTCCACCAGGACAATGCACCAGTTCGGAAATCCATCCTTGTCACAGACTATTTGACCAAGATGGACATCAAGACAATTCCTTAGCCTCCCTATTGTCCAGACCTTGCTACCTACCATGACTTGAACAGCTTTGGTCTCGGGATTTACGCACTGCCCACTATCACAAATGCAAATATTGCAAAACTTTTGGCTCACCCTCGCATATATATATATATATATATATATATCCATGATACGGATATGTGAAATAGACGTAATGTTCATAAAATGTTCATAAACATATATAGGAATCCAAAAACACGAAATTCACGAAATTCGTTCAGGTACGAAACTTTATTACCTTTGAGTTAAAGGTTATTCGACATGAGGAGAGAGAGACACAATCTTTCTATGCTGACTGCTTTTACATCGTCAGCTCTCAACCCAACCAACGCGCGGCGCCCGTAGCGCACAAAGTCGCCTGGCCTCGCCCAGCTCTGAATCTCGACTCTCTCGTTAGAAGGCAGGAACTCAACTAACTGCTTTTTCTCAAATCCCAGAATCCTCAGCCCACGCGTCCGGTGAGTGACGTCACTCTCATCCCCTGGTCCCAATTTCTATCTGGGATTTTTATTTTGACATCTCTGAATGACACATCCTCTCCACACGCGCGTGAAAACCTGTGTTAATATTGAACCTAACTAACCCATGCGCTAAGCGAAAGGTTCTCATCCAAACTAAACCGAAAAGCAAGATATACAAAACGAAATACCTCCGCAATTATATTACATATATATATATAAAATAGATTTATATATTTAATGCCATGGAATTTAATCTCCAACCACTGGACTTCATGGAGTTTAACTGCCTGATGATTGTTGTTTTGTAAAAACTCCATGAAACCCAGGGGTTGAAGACTAAATTCCATGGCATTAGATATATAAATCTATTATATATTTATCTATTATTATTATTATTATTATAGTTCTATCCTAGATATTGAGCACTCTCCATATTATATTGTACTTGGTTCGCCACAAACCCACGAAGTGATTTAGTGTTAACCAACACTGGTATAATAATAATAATAATAATAATAATATATATATATATATATATATATATATATATATATATATATATATATATATATATATAACTTACATTTGTCCGTGTATCTGTAGGTGACTGTGCTTCTATTTGTGAACTGGCACGTATACACGATTGCATGCGTATGTGACCGAAGAAGCACGTACACATGCAGGTCTGTGTACATTTTTTGTTTGTTTATGTTTATATGCATACTTCTGTGTACGTGAATACGAAAATATGTGCTTGCGTGTGGATGAGTCCTGTGTTTCTAGCATTCTTGTGTGCATGTCTCTCTCTCTATATATATATATGTATGAATGTTTGTGGTTGTATGTATATACGTTTACGTTTATGTGTATGTGTGGCTGGGTATGTTTACTTACGAGTACATGTATATGTGTGTGTGATATATTTTGTTCCTGTTTTGCAAGAATCATTGATAAGAAAAGATCTCATTAGATGTTTATCAGCCATGTACAAACATGAAACCCCCTGGCAACACATCAATAACTTTAACACACTTCATCTCCTTTCTTCCTTCCTTCCTTTCTTCCTTCGTTCCTTCCTTCGATTCTCTCTTACTTACTTCATTCCTTTCTTATTTCGATTCTCCGTTCTTCTTCCTTCCTTCTTTTCTTGATTCCTTCCTTCATTTCTTCTTTCCTTCAATTCTATTTTATTTACTTCATTTATTTGTTCATTTCTTTCCTCCTTTCAAATCTCCTTTCTCCTTTCCACCTTCCTTCCTTCCTTCCTTCCTTCCTTCCTTTGAATCTCTCTTACTTCATTCCATTGTTCATTTCCTTTCTTCTTTCGATTCTCCGTTCTCCTTCCTTCCTTCCTCCTTCATTCTTTTAATTCTCACTTACTTTTTCATTCCATTGTTCATCTCCTTCCTTTTTTCGATTTTCTGTTCTTCTTCCTTCCTTCCTTTCTTCTTTGATTTCTTCTTTCCTTCGTTCCTTTCATCGATTACTTTTTGCTTACTTAATTTCTTTCTTCATGTTCTTCCATCTTTCGATTACCAGTTCTCCTTCCTTCCTTCCTTCCTTCCTTCATTCATTTCTTCTCTCCTTCCATCCAACCTCTCTAACTTAATTCATTTCGTTCTTCATTTCCTTCTTTCTTTTGATTCTTTATTTTCTTTTCTAACTTCCTTCCTTCCTTCCTTCAATCGATTCATTCATATTTCATTCTTTTTTTCATTTCCTTCTTTCTTTCGATTCTCCGTTCTCGTTTCCACTGTCCTTTCTTCATTCCTTCCTTTTTTTCTTTCATACTTTCTTTATTTCTTTCTTCATCATTTCTCTTACCTTTTTCCGTCTTTCTTTCCATTTTTTTCATATTCCTTTTTTCTTTCTTTTCTTTTCCCCTCCCTTCTTTTTTTACTTCCTTCCAACCTTTTTTCTTTCTTCCTTCTCTCCAATTTTCTTTCTTCCTTCCTTCTTTTCTTTCTTTCTAACTTCATTCATTTCTCAGTTCGTTCCTTCATTATTTTCTTCTTTTTTCCTTCTTTCTCACCACCTTCCTTCCATATTATTCCCTACCTTCTTTCCTTTCCCCTCCTTTCCTTTCTTTTATATTCATTCTTTTGTTTATTTCCTTCTATCATTCCTTTTTTTCTTTCAATCTTTTTTCTTTCCTTCCACTTTTCTTCTTTATTTCTTTCGTTCTTTCTTTCTTTCTTTCTTTCTTTAATTCATTCATTTCTTTTTTCATTTCTTCATTCTTTTTATATATCGTCATTCATCTCACTTTCCTTCCTTCCTTCCTTCCTTCCTACTATATTCATTTGTTTTCCTTTTTTCCTTTTTCTTTAATCCTATATAATTTCTTTTTCCTGCCTTCTTTCCTTTGTTTTTTTTCTTTCCGTTAAGCTCCTTTGTCTTATCTAATTTCAACGAAACTGGGTCCAAGGATTGAACTCATGACGTCCGGTTAGATTCCAAGAAAAAGCTCTTCACTAACACCTCATAAATCTCACACATTCCCACGTAGCAATTGTGTAAAAAATTAAAAATAAAAAAATAAAAAACGCTGTTTTATTATCGATTTATTCATTTTTTCTTTTTTCTAGTTCCTGGGCAGAAAGTGTTATTTCCCAATTGCTTCTACCTAAAGTAAGTGAAAAAGACCTATTTTTTCTTTAAACTTTGCTGTTGTGACCTGAGTAATAAAATTTTCAAATTTACATATTCATGTATGAGCTCCATGATACGGGAAAATGATTTACATTAAAGTCGCTAATCTAAAAAAATATTCACTTTTGTTCATTTTTGTATAACTTTAGTAAAAATGCATAAAAATTATGATTCATAAGTCGTTTTATTCAGACCCCATGAATAAAAAAAATGTGTAAATTTTGACCGCTTTTATATAGAAAATAGGTTAATTTTTAATTTTTAAAGTTTAGAGCTGAAAAGCAAAAGTTGATGTAAATTATTGTCCTTTTCTATGCTTTTTTAACATAAGCGATTAAGAAATTACATACACTATTTAAGAAAAAAGTTTCGATTACATAATGTTATCCAGGGCAGAAAAGGGGGTGTCCTCGTGGTGTAATGGTTAAAGCGATGGACTGCGGAATCGTAGTATGCGAGTTCGTACTCCAGTTGCTCTATTACGTTCACTTCCGGGGAAATACCCTTGGGAAAGGTATGAACCTCCTTATCCTCCCAGCTATGGGTTAAATAGCCCCACTACTGTTCTTCTAGGAGAATAGCTTTGGCATTAAATAACCTACAAAGGTTGATATGCCATTAACCAAATTAAACCAGGGCAGAAAAGCAAAGCTTTAAGTGAATAATGGCCATTTTCTATATTTTTTAAAACATAAACTATTAAGAAATAACACATATTATCCAAGAGCAAAATTTGTGTTAGATAGTGTAATGTAAAAATAATAACTCCCAGTCTCAGAAATTTTGACGGATACTAGATAAAAATGTTAACATCAATAAATCGCTTGAATGTCACAAATTCAGATTAAAATATTTTCGACAAAACCCCCATAAAAATTTTCACATAAAAAATATTAGCTTCATTAGAGGACATAAAATAGATTAGTATGAATTTTTGCAACGTATATCTATTTTATATTGGCAATAAATATTTTAAACATTTGCTGTAAATTTTTCATTGGCAATAAAGACTGTTGACATGAAAAAATGAACTGGGATCCAAGTCTTCGTCTCGATGTGAATGGTATCATTCTTTTCTTATGGTATCACAATCTTAAAATGTTCAAGGCATTTCATTCCATAAACAGAGCGTTGATTGGTTGGTTGGTTTTACGGCACATCAACCCTTGTAGTTTATTTAATGCCAAATTCTCTTTATACATATATATTGAACATATATGATTTGTAAACACATTTTCGTGATAACATTTTTAAACGAGCCTGAGCTAATTTTTTGCACATAATTAAATGGTTTCAAGTATTTCTATCTAATATGAATAATTCTATTTACTATTAATAATTTGTTTGCTCAAAGTTAAATGGTTTCTACTATTGCTATAAAACAGTAACAATTTAACATCACTCATTTGTTTGCACGCGTAGTTTTTAGGTAATTTCAATTTTGAATGAGTTAATTTGTTTGCACACTAGTATTGTTATTGTTTTTACACAGTTAAATGGTTTCAATTATTGCTATCTAACACTAATTAGTCTATTCGTTATAAATAATTTTTTGCACACAGTGAAGTGGTTACAAATATTGCTATTTAACACAAATTATTCTATTCAACCTTATTCATTCATTTGCCCACCGTTGAATTGTTAAAAGTATTTATAACAAACATCTGTCATTTAAATAGTCAAAGAGCTCTATTTCTAACTCTTCAGTTTAACATAAGTGATTTGTTTGCACACAGTGTAAATGTCAAACAGTTCTATTTTAAACGATTCAATTTATCAAAAGTTTGGTTTGATTTTATCAAATGCCAAATCCTCTTTATACATATATATTGAACATATATGATTTGTAAACAACTATTATAGGTTATTTCCAACCAAGTCCCATTTATACGTACATACATACATACGTGCGTATATATATATATATATATATATATATATATATTGTAAACACATTTTTGTAGATAACATTTTTAATCGTGCCTGAGCTCGTTGGTGGAGTCTTAACCCTGTGCAGAGATGCAGTCGGTGTATTTTACAGCCCCAGCCGACAGGGCTATGAAATTTAATTGTAAACGCAGGACCTAATTCTCCTTTAGTGTACTGTGCTCATAGCCTTGTGCCTCAACTTAAAAGCACTTGGAAAATAACTAGTTTTAATGTTAACTAAACTCCCCTTTCTTGCTTGATCAGCTAATTTGCTATCGAGATAGACGATTGCTAGTATGATGGAATTGGACATTGGTTTTATTATTATGTTTAATATTTAATCATTTTCCCCTTTCTATTCGAAGATGGATGGTCGTAAAGATGTTCTTTCCCTTCGGATAGAATGGATTTCGTCACATCGCTGGAAAACTGGTGATGTTGATCCGCGCTGACGGAGAAGGGGATTTGATCAGGAAACGGGAGTTGACGGCTTAGAGGCTAGGGGAGGAAGAGAACGCCAGGAGATATTGGACGACGTTCGGGGTGATAAGATATGTTTTTTATGATTTCATCCAGAATTATACTGTGATTGCACGGTCGACAAAGGACATTACCAATTTCCGTCACGTAGAGATTGCTTCCCTGTTTGTTTGTTTGTTTGTTTCCTTTTTTTCTTTTTTTTTTTTTTTTAGTTCTTAAGGGATAAACGAAGAAAACGGATTAGATGGACGGACGAAAGGAAGGAAGGAAGGAAAGAAGGAAGAAAGGAAATAAATTAGAATTAATGATGGCTGACAAAAATAAAACAATTGCGACAAAAAAATAGAGAATAAAAAAGGAAAGATTAGTTGAATGAACGAGGGAGAAGAAGAAAGAAAGAAAGAAAGAAAGAAAGAAAGAAAGAAAAATGTTATCAAAGTTTCGAAAGAAAGAAAAATAAAAGAAAAAATAATGAAAGAGGAGGAGAAGAAAGAAAGAAAGAAAGAAAGAAAGAAAGAAAGAAAGAAAGCAGGATTTTATCAAAGTTTCGAAAGAAAGAAAGAAAAATAAAAGAAAAAAATAATGAAAGAGGGAGGAGAAGAAAGAAAGAAAGAAAGAAAGAAAGAAGGATTTTATCAAAGTTTCGAAAGAAAGAAAAATAAAATAAAAATTAATGAAGGAAAATGGATTTGACGGAAAGACAATGAGAAGAAAGAAAGCAATGAAAGAAACGACTAAAGTAAAGGATTTACGATCGAATCAAGCTGAAAGCAGCTGATCACTAAAGTTAAGCATTGATGATCCTGTTCATTCCCAAAATGAGTGACGAATTGGTAGCTGCAGTAACTAAAAGTAACCGGAGGACAACCAGAATAACCAATGCTCATTAAATATTACCGACAGCAGTAAAAAGAAAGAATGAACGAAAAAAAAAAAAGAAAAAAAGATGAGGCTAAAGAAAATATTTCGGAAAGTTCTCCTCATCTTTATTGTGGTGAATTGAAACACAACGTTTCGGCCGTTATATCTTCAGGTATCCATTGTTTATAAACATTGCCAGAAAATACAAAGGCCGAAACGTTATGTTTCAATTCACCATAATAAAAACAAGGACAGCAGTCCGATAATTGAAAACCCAACTAATACACATCAAGGCTCATCTAAAAAATTCAGTCAGATACTAAAGAAAATAGTTGATTGATTGGTTTTAACGGCACCTCAATTCGCATAGGGTTACTCAATGCCTAGAAGTTAGAAAATCGCATTCATTGTTTATTTACATTTTTGGCATAGTTTCACTCGAAGAATTCTCATCTTATACCAATAATTTGGGCACAGATTTATTGTTTCAAGTATTCCTATCTAATCCTAATAATTATATGTTATCAAATTATTATTATCATTTGATAAGAGTCATTATTTACTCTGAGACAAAAGTCTTCATGAAACTAAATATAATCGTTAGTAAACAACGATAGCTTCAAGGAACTATTCCTAAAAGAAATAATTTACAGTTATACGATATAAACTCTTTCTATCTAAAACAACAGCCCAGTCGGCTGGGGCTGTAGAATATACCGACTGCAGAAAGGTAAGACACCCCACCCAATAAGTTTCCTGATATATGACACGAAATAATCGGGTGAGGCTCCAATAAAGAGAAATTTGAGGGAATGAGGAATACCTCTTCATTACCATTACTCCCAGGTCCACTCAGGCCCGGAGTGGTAGCACCTGATAGGGTCCTATCTATCGGTCAAATAAAACTGTTTCACATTTAGACTGTGTGCAAACAAATGACTTATACTAGATTACATTATTTGGAATAGAACTGTTTGATCATTTAACTGTTTGTAAACAAATGATTGATGTTTAATTAAATTGTTTGTGATACATAGCAATACCCGGAACGATCTAACTTTGTTGACCTACACTAAATTGAATTGCTAGAAATAGAACTGTTTGATCATTTAATTGTGTGTAAACAAATGATTGATGTTTAATTAAATTATTAGTGATACATAGCAATTGTAGTCACACACTTAAAAAAGTGCACAGAATCGACTCGTCAGTGATGTTCTTGGGGTCCTTACAAGTTTCGGGTCTTCCAACATCATACTTGCTCTCCCAAGCGACCCTGCCGAAACTATTGTTCCAGCCGGCGATCCTGCAGTAAAATTACGCCCAGCATGCAAAATCAAACAGTTCACACCTTAAAAGAAAAAAAAAATTAAATGCTACTGCTAATGAGTTTTTAAAATGGTATTGGCCAATGAGAAACAACTAACGTCACTTCCTTCCCAGTTGCGACAAATTATAAAGGTAAACATACCACAAGCTCGTCTTTATTCTATATCTTGTAGGAGTACACTCACATGCACTGAGCCTGGTTTGGATCAAGATAACAGGTAAAATCCTACTGACAAGTAAGTCTTAACTAAAAAAAAGAAAAAAAGAAAACTTTTTTCCTCCCTACCATCTTTATGACGCTGAATAAAAAAAAAATAGATTAAAAAAAAACTATTTAATTTTGACCTATGTTAAATTGAATTGCTTGAAATTGAACTGTTTGATCATTTAACTGTGTATAAGCAAAATACTGATGTTTAATTGAACTGTTAGTGATACATAGCAATCCTTGGGACTATTTAACTTTGTTGACTTATGTTTACAAATCATATATATCTCATATATATGAATAAACCAGATTTGGCATTAAATATCATACTAAGGTTGATAAGCCATAAAATCAAACCAAACCAAAGCAAACTACATTTCCTTCAATGGTGAGACTTGTAGAACTATTACTGCTATAGAAAAATCCTACTATACTCGTGCTCCAGGCTTCAGGCCCAATGGCAAATTAAGCTAAGATGAGCAAGTAACTATTACGCGTTTCGCTGTAAATCATCATTGAGCAATACAGTCTTGTTGACGTATTATGACTTTAGTGAGTTCGGTCCTCACCAAGTGCTACATGGTAAGCTTGATAGATAAGTTGGCTATCTCAATGTGGATCGAGAATTAACAGAACTAGACTCTCATATGTGTATTTGTGTGACTAGTTCTATTTTTAATGGCCACTCTACATTTGTTTCGATGTGTAAAACGATGGTTGGCTTAGCACACACACACACACACACACACACACACACATATATATATATATATATATACCCAACTCCTCCAGCTCGGGAAGGATGTAAAACAAAGTGAATTTCAAAGCAGAGTAAAGATAGTTTAAATTCAGATTTTTCCTTCTCCCAGACTAGTTGACTAACCCATACTAAAGAACCCAATAACTTGAGGGGGGATTTACGCCTTTACCAAGGGAATTAGTATGGATTGAAATGCAACCATGAAGCTCAAACTCAAGATACAGGAACGGCTGAATAAGAACAGTCTATTCCCAACCCTCGGGATTCAAATAAAGGGTTTAGTTTTGAATTCCTGGAAGGTTACCAAGTACGACAAAAAACACTTGAAGAAGGCCGAAGAGTACAGCAGTCGAAATTCGGTAAGTATAAGAACCAAGATAAGTATAGCAGTCCTCAATATGTTGAGAATGATAGCAAAAAAACTCGTTTAGGATTTGAACTCGTTTCATCGCTTCCATTTCTATGACAGTCACCTTTACGCTAAGCACGCATCTGTGTATATATATATATATATATATATATGTGTGTGTGTGTGTGTGTGTGTGTGTGTGTGAAATCCCTCGATAAAGGACAGGATATGACCCAAGGCTAATCTTCAGGCAGAGTAAAGTATGTTTGAGCTTTCTTTCTCCTAAAGTGGTTGCTTTATCAAGCCAAAAGATTCCAGTCTGTCTTCATGGAAGAGAGATAGATGCATGACTTTCGTACGGCTATTCGTGGGAAGTTAAAAATATATAGCTTGATCAGGATTTGAACTCGGATTACTGAGTCTCAAGGCAGTTACCAGTTACGCCACGCGTGCGATACCTATCTAGGTTGCTAGAGAGCAATACTTACAGAGATAGGTGAGATCAACAATTACTCATGATATATATTATAATCATATGCGAAAAGCGGCTGATAAACTTATGGCCCGAAGAAGAAAGTCATGAACCTGAAAAATTCATTTTTATTCATGTACAGTTCAATTATTTTAAATATTGTATGCATAGTACGTATGTTTTTCTGTTATAAATAATTGAATCCCAGAGGGTCAGAAATTTTTGAGAAAATTGATAAAATAGAACATTGTAGAGTTATTCAAAAGAAATCTCCGAGGACATGGTGGCCACATTCGGGGAACAAAGTTCCTTCCTACTGAAATTCTTAAGAAATGGGCACATGAAACGTAAACGGGGTAGGGAAGCTTAGATAATGGCCCCTTACGAAGGAAGGCCTCCGACAGTCATTCTACAGAGAAACCTTGACAACAATTACAACTCCCGGCTTTTAGCTTTTTGCGGAGCTCCAGGGCCTGCTCTGGACTTCGGTCCGGAGCGTGGCCCTGGAAAAGGAACAATGGCAGACTTGGGGCCTTTAATTAGGCACCTAGTTTCGACTAGGCTACCTTCGGGTGGGCGAGCTGCATTTTTGTCTCCTTTGCCCCCTTGTACGGCACTAGACCAAGCGTCTAGTTTAAGCCGTTAACTGGCATACGTGCCCGGGCCCACATTTGGGTTCGTGAAACTGCTTGCCTCATCAGGCTCACATTGCACTAAGTGAGCCGATGAGCGGCACAGACAAGCAGGGTTCGAGTCTCGGCTCGTTCCCGACCTTCCCCTCCCCTTTATCCCCACTTTAATCGGCCTTCGGGCTTTTGACCTTGTGTCAAGTCGTGTCTGGTGGGAGGCAGCGACAAATACTTGACAACAATTACAACATTAGAATGACAGATTGTCGAATAAATACAAATTACAGGAAATTTTTGTAGGTGATTCCATAATTTTCCTTCAAAATTAAGTCATTCAATAATTTTGTACTTACCGTAAATTTCCGCGTATAAGTCGACCTTTTAAGGCTGAGATAATCTCTACAAACCAAGGGTTTGATTTATACTACGGAGCTAAATTCGAAACCCTCGCTGCAGAATGGTCAACCAAAGGAATAGAGCTTCAAATAATCGATATCATATTTACCAACCCCTCCGCTCGGGCAGGATATAACACAAGGTAATTTTTTAAGCGGAGTTTAATTCAGAGTATTCCTTCTTCTAGACTAGTTGCCTCACCAAGACTGAAGAATCAGTCTGCCCTACTATTTACCCATAGCTGGAGGGAGAATAATTGGATTCATACCTTTCCCAAGGGTATTAGTGTTATGTGAAATGTAATCAGTCTCGTCAAGGATTTGAACTTGTTTCGCCGTGTCCATTTCCTACGACGATAACCATTACACCACGGGCACCACAAATAATCGATATGCACCATTTACAGTAACTCCAGCAGACCGTCACAAATATTCACCAACTTAAACTCGCGTTTGGAGAACATATCTAATAAATTAATAAATTAATATGAAATAATAAAATTCAAATACAAATTAAGTATCATATTAATGCTATATCATACGCTGTTTCCAGAAACTGATTCAGTGAATGTAAACACTAACTGGAACGTCATAGCACCCAGGTGGCCTGTCAGGCAACTACGGTACGTTGTCAATCTGCGAAATTGTATGATAGCTCAATATTC
This sequence comes from Sepioteuthis lessoniana, assembly GCA_963585895.1. Taxonomy (NCBI): domain Eukaryota; kingdom Metazoa; phylum Mollusca; class Cephalopoda; order Myopsida; family Loliginidae; genus Sepioteuthis; species Sepioteuthis lessoniana. The sequence continues at coordinate 6,976,116 of OY757927.1, forward strand.
ATATGAATATAAATTCTAATGTGTAAGATTTTCATGTTTCATAAATGGCTGATGTAATTCTGATTTCAGGGAAAAATTACGTACATTATTCATTACTGGAATAATGACAGTTTAAGGAGAAGTAATATTAGTTTATTAAATATACATACATTGGTATTATTACTGTACTTATATGGCGCAATATTTTAAATAAACATCACTTGAAGGTTATTTTATTGACGATTAAAACTTTGATTCTAAGATACCACACTGTAATTTTAAAAGTCTTTACTCATAAACATTTACAAAGTTAAACTCTAATAAAATTATTTTATGCTTTTACTACAGGTTATCATGGCCTATTCACATTTAGGACTAATGGCTAACAGTAGTTTATTGTATATTCTGGTTTGGTTTGGTTTCTTTGTTTAATGGCATATCAACCTTTGTAGGTCATTTAATGTCAAAGCTATTCTCCTAGAAGAACAGTAGTGGTACTATTTGACCCATAGCTGGTATTTGCCCGAAAGTCAACGTCATAGCACGACTGGAGTACGAACTCGCTTACAACGATTCCGCAGTCCATCGCTTTAACCATTACACCACGAGGACACCCCCTGTATATTCTGGGGTTCGATCGCTACAGAAGTTATATGTCTTACCCAGAGTTTAGAACTAAAAATCTTGAGGTTGACTTCTACACCAGATCAACTTGTACGCTACTATTTATGGGAGTTTATTTTTCCTGGATTGAAAATAACGGAAAGAACTTTTTCTAAGAATGGTTAGCCAATATTTTTTGCCACGGGTAATAATATGCGCGTATGTGTGTGTGTGTGTGTGTGTGTGTGTGTGTGTGTGTGTGTGTGTGTTTCGAAATTATGAAGAAAGTTTTCAATACTCTTGATACAACAATATTAAAACCATGTTAACTCGCAGATTTTTCTCTCACTTCGCGGAGTTTCACGCTGTCGCGATCCTCAGAAGAGAATGAAATATATACATTGATTCTGAGGGTCGATAGGTGACTTGTTGGGTAGATGTTGATAGAAAATAGATATAGAAAACTATTGCTCCTTAAATAAATTCTGTTTCATTTGGGTGGCTTAAATTTGTGGCCTTGTGTCTTTTTTTAGTTTGGCTTAGTAAATATCAGAATGCACCAACACAGTTATTTACACAAACAGAAATACAGGATAGGGAAGAGCGAACTCACCAGTTATAATTTGCGTAGCTTAGACTGGGACAAGACCTGTGTATTGAGAGTCTTTGTTGCGAATATAATATGGTTGTGAATGGTTTTTTTTTGTATTCCTTTGCTGGTATCTTTTAACTAAATATTTCCAGCTTCTTACAAGCAACTCGTTGCTTTCTTTCTTTCTTTCTTTCTTTCTTTCTTTCGCAGGCTGCCTTTCTTTCTTTCTTTCTTTCTTTGGTTGCTTCTCTCTCCCTTTCTTTCTTTATTTGCCTTTCTTTCTTTCTTTCTTTCTTTCTTTCTTTCTTTCTTTCTTTCTTTCTTAGGTTGCTTTTCTTTCTTTCTTTCTTTCTTTGGTTGCTTTTCTTTCTTTCTTTCTTTCTTTCTTTCTTTCTTTCTTTCTTTGGTTGCCTTTCTTTCTTTCTTTCTTTCTTTGGTTGCTTTTCTTTCTTTCTTTCTTTCTTTCTTTCTTTCTTTCTTTCTTTCTTTCTTAGGTTGCCTTTCTTTTTTTATTTCTTTCCTAGGTTGCCTTTCTTTCTTTCTTTCTTAGGTTGCTTTTCTTTCTTTCTTTCTTTCTTTCTTTCTTTCTTTCTTTCTTTCTTTCTTTGGTTGCTTCTTTCTCAGGATGCTTTTTTTTTCTTTCTTTCTTTCTTTCTTTGGTTGCTTCTTTTTAGGTTGCCTTTCTTTCTTTCTTTCTTTCTTTCTTTCTTTGGTTGCTTTTCTTTCTTTCTTTCTTTCTTTGGTTGCTTCCTTCTTTCTTTCTTTCTTACTTTCTTGTATTTTTTTCGCCATCACAACTGCCGACATTATCTGAGACTTGATGTCACCTTAGAAATTTCACTAAGCTCTTCCTCAAAGGCTTTTAATTCCCATCGTGTCCGCAAGATAGCGCCACTAGTTATCGCTTCAACTTCCTTTGTGTCTGTCTGGTGAAAACTCACTAGAACCCTGTTCTTTCCATGTATCTTCAAAACAGCATTAAAATAAAATAAGACCTTATAAGCGCCATTTTTTGTTATTATTAAAACCATCATGGCACTGCCATTCTTTATATATATATATATATATATATATATCTTTTTCTATTCATCCATGTATTTTATAGTTGTTGTTTTTGAAATCTCGTAAGACGGAAACATTTCCGGCTCACAGAAATATTTCGATGTTACCAAAGGTTATTTCAATCATAACAAAAATTTAAAAAGATGCAACCATGACAAAAGCAACGAAGACTGTTTAAGGCTACCAAAGAGATTTGATACATACATACATACATACATAGTGACAAAAATTATTTCGTGAGTCAGGAACTAACCTACTACAGTTTCGCCTAAACGGCTCATCAGGGTACTAGTTAATACACACACACACACACACACACACACACACACACATATATATATATATATATATATATATATATATATATATATATATATATATATAAACTAAAATAATCAGTATTATATATGAATACTTGAAACCATATAACTGTGGGCGAATCATTTGTATTGATTATATTAATTTAGCGCTATATTTCTCCTTTAAGGATTATCATTATACTCCTTTAGAGTTTTTCACATCAGCGTTAACTGATGGTTTTACACTGGAGTTTGAGTGACAGCAAGTCTCCTCAAGTCTCCAGGACTCGTCTCAGGATTCTAGCCGTTCTTAGCAATGCTGTCGTTAGGATAGTCTCTACCCGTCCGCCAATTTTCGAGTCTTCCAGGCCTTTTAATAATCCTTTAGTTATTGTGCCTAACGCAACAATCACAATTGGCACAATCGTTACTTTCATATTCCACAGCCTTTTCCATTTTCTAGCAAGTTCGAGGTACTTATCTTTCGTTTCACTTTCCTTCAGATTTATACAGTGGTCCGCCAGGACAGCAAAGTCGACAATTTTACAAATTTTCTTTTTTTTTTTTGTTGATTATTATGAGGTCTGGTCTTCTGGCTGGGATTAAGTGATTCGTTTGTATGTTAAAGTCCCATAGGAGTTTATGCGTGTCATTTTCTAGGACAGGTGCTGGGTTGTGCATATATCATTTGTTTGTATGGTCAAATTGAAATTTCCTGCACATTTTCCAGTGGACCACCTTGCCGACCCAGTCGCGTCTCGCCTTTTACTCCTTCAGTGCAAATTTGCTGCATTCGCTTATTATATTATTATTATTATTATTATTATTTACTCATTAGAGTTTTTCACATCAGCATAAGATGATGCTTTTTCATAGAAGTCGGAGTGACAGCAAGTCTCCTCAAGTCTCCAGGACTCTTCTCAGTATTCTGGCCGTTCTCAATAATGTAGTAGTTTGGATGTTCTCCACTCGTCATCCAACTTCAGTCCCTTTAGTAATCCTTTAGTTATTGTGCCAAACGCACCAATTACAATTGATATAATTGTCACCTGCATGTTCCTCAGTTTTTTCAATTCCCTTGCAAGGTCGAGGTACATATCCTTCTTTTCACATTCTTTCAGTTTATTCTGTGGTCAGCCGGGACAGCAAAGTCGACTATTTTGCAAGTTCTCTTCTTTTTGTTGATTATTATTAGGTCTGGTCTTCTGGCCAAGATTAGGTGATCTGTGTCTATGTCAAAGTCCCATAGGAGTTTATGTGTGTTATTTTCTAGGACAGGTGCTGGGTTGTGCATATACCATTTATTTGTATGGTCAAATTTCATTTTTTTGCACATCTCCCAGTAGATCACCTTGCCGAACCAATCGTGTCTAGTCTTATATTCCTTCTGTGCTAATTTACTGCATTTGCTTATTATATGATTGATGGTTTCATCTCTGTTACCGCAGCGTCTACATTTGCTATTTTGTTGCATCTTAGCTTTTCTCACTTTATTATTATTATTATTATTAACTCATTAGAGTTTTTCACATCAGTTTTAGCTGAAGGTTTTTCACTGAAGTTTGAGTGACAGAAAGTCTCCTCAAACCCACAGGACACTCCTCAGTATTCTGGTCGTTCTCAATAATGCAGTAGTTTGGATGGTCTTCAATCGTCCGCCAACTTCCAACTCCTCCAGTCCCTTCAATAATCCTTTAGTTACTGTACCGCAAGCACGAATCACAATAGGAATAATTGTTACCTTCATGTTCCATAGTTTTTTCAATTCTCGTGCAAGGTCGAAGTACTTATCCTTCTTTTCATATTCTTTCAGTTTTATTCTGTGGTCAGCTGGGACAGCAATGTTAATTCTGTGGTCAGCCGGGAATTTTAATTATTAGTATTAGATACAATTGTTTGATTTTAACGGCATATCAACATGTCTAGGGTTATTCTATGCGTTGAGGTTGACATATTTTGTTTGATTTGTTTTGGTCAGCTTTCTTTGCTTAATGGCATATCAACCTTTGTGGGTCATTGCCAGAGCCAACTTCGTAAAATAACTGTAGTAATACTATCTAACCCACGCCTGGGTAAAAAAATATTATAGTTGCTTCTGAGGAGCTTTGTTTTTCTTTTTTTGGTGCTGTTGTTGTTTTTTGTTGTTTTTTTTTTTTTTTGCACACCGTCTTATCGAATACGAATATTGTTAAACAAATCTATTTGATCTATGGAAAGTACCCTAACAGGTACTACCACTCCGGGCCAAAGTGGATCTGAGTGTCATGACAGTAAAGAGGTACACCACTGGAACCACTCAATCAGACGCCGTTTGGTTTCATACCCACTGCACTACTATTAGATAGGAATTATTGAAACCATGTATAGCGTAACAGTTATCGTCGCAGGAAATGGAATGATCAACTCGAGTTCAAATCCTGATCGATGCTGTTAGCATTTAAAATAGTTGGTTTGGTTCATTTTGTTTGGTCTTCTCGCATATCAACCATAGTTAGTTATTTAAGACCAAATCTTGTTTTTTCATATATATATATATATGATTTGTGAATTCTTAGATACACTTAATAAAACAATCAAACCGCTCTATTTCAAACAATTCAATTTAACATGTCAACAAAGTTAAATGGTTCCAAGTATTGCAATGTATAACAAACAATTGAATTAAAAATCAGTCATTTGTTTACACATAGTTAAATGATCAAACAGTTCTATTTCAAGCAATTCAATTTAACATAAATCATTTATTTGCAATCAATTTAAATGGGAAACAGTTCTATTTGACCCATAGATAAGTCCCAGTCAGGTGTTACCAGTGTGGAACTTGGAACGATGGCAATGAAGAGATACTCCGCATTTTCCAGCATTATTGGAATCTCATCATAAGATGGTTTAGTGTAATATACTGAACACTCATTTGGTGGTGGTGGTGGTGGTAGTGGGGGGGGACTTACCCCTCTGCTGAGATACAGTCGGTCAATTCTACAGCCCCAGAAAATGGTTGTAATACACATTGAAAATGTAAGAATTAAACTACTTATACTCCAGCTGTGGGTAAATAGTAAAGCAAACTGAACACTTTCTCCTTGCTATGGCAAAATAATTTTTCTTTTACACATAATCTGAAGAAGAAATTTGTTAATATACCTACACATAGAAATCAATTCCTGTTTTTTTTAAATTTTGGCAATATGATTTTAGTAATACATCGATTTTATTGTATTTTATCAGTTGATAAAAACTTAATTTCTTTTTTCATCTTCCTCATCAAGTTGTACAGACAGCACAGTTTCCTTTGACTCTTTCTCGCTATATTCCCCTATCGACCGTCACTCTTGGCAAATCCTCTAGAGCTGATGAATGTAAGTTTTTACTGGTTGGCCAAAACTGTTTTTCCATGGATACGAGTCCACAGGAGAAGGTCGCTAATGAGCTCGTTCTTACATCCCAATCATGCTTTGTTTATCTAACGTAGATGGTTTTTGAGATAGGAGGTAAGTGGCTGAACAGATGCTGTTTTATGGGGTACCTCTTCCAGAATTTGTTCAAAATAACACGAAGCATTCTTGTGTAGTTGTGTAGTATACCCTACCTATGAACATTAATGAGTATATCCCGTTCTTCATAAATACGTTGGACACTATTTTGACGGGGGGAAAATATCCTAAATGCCAACAGCGGTGGTGTTTCACTCGGTCGAGGCTGCCTGACGTGGCCGACCCTCCTCAAGCCCCAGGGAGCAGTCCCCCAGGCTATAACCATCCTCAGAGGGACTAGATTTATCGCCTGGCGCTTGAGGTGCCCCTTTTTAGTGGAATGCCGACGGGGCCGAGGCATTTTTGAAGCTGCCGGGCGTGTCTGGGCAACGACCCTACACCCGGACCTTCCCTTAAAAAGCCCTTGTGCCAAACCCGTCCTGTTGGTAGGATGTACTACAAATTGGGAAAAATAAATAGTCATCACAAGCAACGGTTACCTGGTTCACGCCACTGGCAAGTATAAAATTTTGTTAATGCAATAAAGATTTCCATTTCATTTCCAACCTCTGTTTTGTTTATTCTCATTCAGTAACCTTTTTGTTAGGTTACAGCAAGTTTGTAAGAAACTTTCTCAGGGTGCTACCATGTAGTAGTAATGACACAGACATAAAAAGAACAAATTTTATTTTCAATAAAACAATATGTTAAAAATGTAGACTAATAAACAAGAGTCTCATCACTGCAGCTTGTTTTGATTGCCCCCATTTCTGCCCTTATTCAAGTCGTTTGTAATCCCATTCATCCGAGAATACGGTCGAGACCAGCAACTGAAACCTATCGTCTATTCTGTCTACTGTCTTAAGTAATCTTATGTTGAAAGAACGCCCGAACTAATTATACCTCATAAAATTGTCAGGATAGACGAATCAGCGAGCAAGATCCGACTTTTTGGAGGTTATGGTTAACAAGCAAAGACTAAAAGGCACTGGGTAGGGATCTCTTCATCGTATTTACATAGCAAGTAATATAAACAATAATAAAAAGATGACTCATATGTTTGGCGAATAATAAAAAAAGAGAAAAAAAAGAAAAGATTTCTACGTTGATGATGATGATGATGATAATGATGGAAGGAGAAATATCTGTTCAAGAAACAAACAGATAAATAAACAAAAATAAAATTTACATTTAAATAGATAAAATCTGAAGAAGCGAACGTAAATTTCGCAATGATTACGAAAATATAAACTGAAATAATTTCAATTGCAAATACTGTCAGATCAAGTGACAACAAGTCATTTCAGTATTCCCTACATAACCTCCTCAATATTCTTAATCGTTGTATTAAGTGAATTTTCTTTTTGTAGTGTCTGGTTGTTATCTCAGGAGATAAAGTGACAGCAAACCCCCCACTCCGACATTCTCGTCTGTATTTATCTTTCTATGCCAGCTTTTTTTTACACCAGTTTTTACGGCATATCAACCCTTTTCGGGTCATTTAATGCCGAATCAAGTCATTCTGATAAAAACTGTTTTACTTTGGTTTGGTTTTATGGCATATCAGCCATTGTAGGTTATTTAATGCCAAATTCATTTTTATACATATAAACAGTTCTATTTCAAACAATTCAGTTTACTCAACAAAACTAAATGTTTCCAATTATTGCTATGTATCACGAACAATTCAATTGAACATCAGTCATTTTTTTACACAGTTTAAATGTCAAAACAGTTCTATTTTGAACAATTCAGTTTAGCATAAGCACACAGTTTAGTTCTATTTGACCCATAGATGGGGCCTTCCGGACCAGAGTGGACCTGAGAGCGATGGCAATGAAAGGGTACTCTGCATTCCCCAAAGCTCCAGCAATACTGGAGCCTAAACATTAGATTGTTTAGTGGCATATCCAGGACACTCGGTGGAGTAGTATTACCTCTCGGTAGAGATGCAGTCGGTGTATTCTGCTCTAGCCGACTGGGCCAACTTGAATGTGAATGACAGCAAGTCTCTTCAGCTCTCCAGGACTCGTCTAAGTATTATAGCTGATCATAACAGTTCTAGGATTATCTCGATTCTTCCTCTGATCTCCATTTCCCTCAGATTCTTATCCATTCCTCTCGGGACCATTCTAATGAATCCAGCTGCAATTGGTATCATTGTCACCTTCATGTCTTACCGCTTTTTTAGCTCTCAGGCAAAAATCCAGGTATTTGTCTAGTTTTCTACTTTTTTTTATTTTCATGCCATGAACATTGTTTTTCGTACGTGTAGTAACAGGCAGTCTTTATAAGAATCCAAGTGACAACAAGTTTCCTCATTCCTCCTGGACTCTTCTCTGTATTCCTGTTGATCACCAGTGTTGTCTGTGCTGTCTTAGTTTTGCTATTAGCAGATCGTCAGATCTCCTGTGTCTTTTCTAGATTCTCTGTGATTATTCCAAGGATTCAGAATATCATTGGTATCACTGTCCCCTTCATGATAATTTTTTCGGTTCTCTGGCAAGATCTTGGTATTTATCCAGTTTTTCGTTTTCCTTTAATTTCTCTCTTTGGTCTGCTAGAAGTCTCCAAATCCCCGTGTGTCTTAGTTTCTCGAAAAATGCATATGCCATTCTATTTCTTGCACAATTCCCAGTGAATTACCTTACCCACACAGTCGTGTCTGTTCTTATATTATTTTTGTGCTACTTTGATGCATTCGCTGATTACATCATTGTTTCATCTCTCTTCTTACAAAACTAATACATGCAATTTTCCTGAGTCTTTTTTACTGCTTTCGTGTAATTGGTTTTTATGGCGTTGTTCTCAGCTATGAATACGAGAGAATATGTTTGTCTTTATATGTTAGCTCTACATAGTATTGTCCGATATTTAGTTGGTTTTGTTGGAGAATCTCCTTAAATCTCTAGGACCTTTCACAGTATCCACGAAGGCATCAGCAAATTTTGGCGTTGAATTTTTGGTTCTTTTATTTATGGTTTTAATAATACTTGCACAGTTCCAGGTGCACCAAAGATTATGGGCACGACAGTAAACTGCATGCTAGATATATTTCCCGTTTCATAAGCAATATTTCTGGTCTTTTGCCAAAATCAAGGTAATTAATAAAAAAAGATAATTTCCTTAAACATATGGTCCTTATTTTTTATCATTTTAGGTTTTCGAGAAAAGGTTGTTGGAATAGAGGAATCTGTGTTCTTTGAGATGAACGTGTAAAGCTACGTTTTGCATTTGAATCTTCACCATTATTCGGTGTTGTTTGCTTCTCTGTTCCACTTCTATATCCTCTTCTGGGCTAATATATTGATATGTAAAGAAGGCATTTGTAGGTTGGTTGGTTGGTTGGTTTGTTGGGTTTTATGGCATATCAACCTTTGTAGATTACTTAACGCCAAATACATTTTATGTAAATAGTCAGTTCTATTTCAAACAATTCAGTATAGCATGAGTACACAGTTTAATTGTCAAAAACATTTCTGTTTCAAGCAATTCAGTTTATTCAAACAGTTCTAATTCAGCTTATTCAGTTTAGTATAAGTATAGATTCTGTTTTCACAGTTAAATATCAAAACAGTTCTATATTAAATAATTAAGTTTAGAGTAAGTACAGTTTCAATGTCAAAAACAGTTCCATTTCAAACATTTCTATTTAATTGTAAGTACACAGTTTAATTGTCAAAAACATTTCTATTTTAAGCTGTTCAGTTTAGTCAAACAGTTCTAATTCAAACAATTCAGTTTAGCATAAGTATGCAGTTTAGTTCTATTTAACCAATACATAGGGCCCTATCAGGTGCTACCACTCCGGGCCAGAGTGGAGCTAGGAGCAATGGCAATGAAGGTGTGCTCCACATTCCCCAAAGCCCCAGCCTCACTGGAACCTCACCATCAGATTTCTTAGTGTCATATCCAGGACTCTCATTGGGGGAGGGGTCTTACCCTTCTGCAGGGTGCAGTTAGTGTATTCGACAGCTTCCCCCAGCTGACTGGTCAAAAGGCATTTGTGGTGAGATGGTTACCGTTATAGGAAATGGACACGGTGACTCGCGTTCAATCCCTGGACGAGGTTATTTGCATTTCCCATAGTGCTGATACATATAGGAAAGATAGGAATTCTACTATTCTTCCCCCCTCCTGACTTTAGATAAATACTTGGGCAGAATGGCAACCAGTCCCGGAGAAGGAAAACTTCATTTGAATTCAAATCTTTTAAACTCCGCTTAAAAACTAATCTTCAGTCGCACCTTGCTCCGGCCATTGTGTGATGGCTATCTGTAGAGGTCTGTTTTTCTTACGGAGTGGCCAGCTGAAATAAATTTATCATAGCCAAATGACCGTTTATTGAGTTTTGCCAATCATATATATATATTTGGCACGCAGGTAATGTGTTCGCCAATGGCCCGGGAGACGAGGTGTTCACTCCCAGGTCGAATCATATCAAAGACTCAAAAATAGTACACGATGCCTTTTTGCTTAACACTCAGCATATAAGGTATGAATCAAGGGTAAGTGGATCTATCTAGGGTAAAAGCGTAGCGCCCTCCCTACACCGAGGTGTAGTAGGTATTGAAAAGGGAGCCTTCGGGTCGCACTCGATAACGGCTAACCAACTTACGAATAGATACGTGTGTATGTGTGTAAATTCTTTTAAAGAATAAAAAATGTTGGTGACCTTAGTCGAGGGTGACCCGATGGCTCCCTTTTCAGTAGCTACTACACCGAGGTGTAGGGGAGGGCGCTACTCCATTCCATTAAAGCCTCCCTCTTTTCTATTTCATCAATCAATAAGCAAACGCTTGCAAGCTTTCTTTGTCATAAATGAATATTTAAAAAAAATAAAAACAGACAGCTACTTCTCCGTTCCGCATTCGTATCGTCGAAATATTATTTAATCTTTGATTTTCTTCAACATTTTATATGAAACCCTTATACCCACCAAACCGCCATTTTTGGTCAATCCCTGTCTAAAGCATCTGTAATTCATCTCCCAATCTGCTAGGTCTAAACTTAATTTTTATGCCTAGGTATATATATATTTATATATACAAATTTCGTTGAATATAATAGACATTTTCTGTCTACATATTTTCTTGTTGATCCTTTCATATTGCCGCATTGCTTTTATAGAATTCGACGGGAATTGATTGATATATTTTCCATAATTGTTTATTTCCCACGTACTTTCTGTCCGACTTTGGGCCATCATCAGGGGAGGATGTATTACAAAGGCGATGCGACTTTTGTATGTACACTACTACTTTGTAAGAAGAAGAGCATCCGGGCCGTTGCAGTGAGTAGCGTTTACTTTTAAAACTATTCTATAAATAGTGTCAGTAGTTAAAGACATTTAAGTACATTAGCATTGGTTTGAAAATAAATTCCGTTAAGTTTAGGTTGCATGTTTCTAATATCTAGTGCTTCGGGAATCTGTAGTTTTTGTTTGTTATTTTGATGTTCTATTATTGTTGTGTTTTCGGTGAGAATTTTCCGTAATTCTGTTGTTGGGCATGAATGTTTTTTTAAATGCTGTGCTATGGAACTTGTATCAGAAAGGTGCATTGTAATATATATATATACATATATATATATATATATATATAATTTGGTATAACAGCAAGGTATACAATCTGATAAGTTCTTTTCTTTGTCATCTATCTGACTCAGATTTTCGCTTAATAGGAGCAGTTGTTTAAAACCCCAAAGTCCCAGGTATTTATCAGGTTTGGGCTGAAGGAAATTTCAAATTCTCAAACCTTTCTCATTTGCACAATTCCCAGTGTATGACTGTTCTTTAAACATGTATATATATATATATATATATATGTGCGTGTGTGTGTGTGTGCGTGTGTGTGTGTGTGTGTGTGTGTGTGTGTGTGTGCGCGCGCGCGTGTGTGTGTGTGTGTGTGTGTGTGTGTGTGTGTGTGTGTCTATCTATATATATTCCTATGGAGCCTATTTGCAGCATTCATTTATGGCGAGGCCATCATTATCACCAACTTATCGTTATTAAAATCCTGTGAGGTAGCAGCAGCAACAATAGTAGTAGTAGTAGTAGTACATGGAGTCTGAGTAATAACAATAAAAAAGTATAAAAAAAAAGAAGCAGCTTGGTAACGATAAATAAAAGAGGAATAAATAATTAAAAAAATTATAAAAGAGAATGTCTGTTGCGAAGGAGGCGTGTAAAGGAAAATACAAGGAAGTCTAATCACGTGATGACAGCAACAGCCAATATATAAACAAGTATAAACACATTATCTTTCATGCTTTTATGGGACTCATAAATGCTAAAATAATAATGGGATCTATCTATCTATCTATCTATCTATCTATCTATCTATCTATTTAAGTCAGTTCATTATCTATCAATCTATCTATCTATCTCTTAATCAGATCAGATCACATCTATCTATCTATCTATCTATCTATCTATCTATCTATCTATCTATCTCTTAATCAGATCAGATCACATCTATCTATCTATCTACTATCTATCTATCTATCTATCTATCTTTTAATCAGATCAGATCACATCTATCTATCTATCTATCTATCTATCTATCTATCAATCTATCTATCTATCTATCTATCTATCTATCTCCCTCAGTATGCATCTATCTATCTATCTATCTATCTATCTATCTCCCTCAGTATGCATCTATCTATCTATCTATCTATCTATCTATCTATCAATCTATCTATCTATCTATCTCCCTCAGTATGCATCTATCTATCTATCTATCTATCTATCTGCTCCCACTCTATTCATATCTATGTAGCGCAGTATCTAATTCAACTCTTCATTATCTCTCTTCCCAAGTTCGCTGGGGCAGTAGAATACACTGACTGCACCCTGCAGAGGGGTAAGACATCCCCCTAATGAGTGTCCTGAATATGACACTAAATAATCTGATGGTGGGGTTCCAGTGATGCTGGAGCTTTGGGGAATGCAGAGCACTGTTCATTACCATTGCTCCCAGATCCACTCTGGCCCGGAATGGTAGCACCTGATCGGGCCCTATCAATGGGTTAAATAGAACTGCATTCTTACGCTAAACTGAATTGTTTGAATTAGAACTGTTTGACTAAACTGAATAGCTTTAAATAGAAATGTTTTTGTCAATTAAACTGTACTTACATTTAAACTGCGTATTTATGCTAAACTGAATTAATTAAAATGGAACAGTTTTTGACATTGAAACTCTACATACACTATACTCAATGGTTTAACATAGAACTGTTATGAAATTTAACTGCGTGTAAAGAAAACCTGTACTCATACTAAACTGAATTAGGTGAATTAGAACTGTTTGAATCAACTGAATAGCTTGAAATAATCTTTCTTACAATCAAACTGTGTACTAATGCTAAACTGAATTGTTTGAAATAGAGCTGACTATTTGCATAAATATGGATTTGGCGTTAAATAACCTACAAAGGTTGATATGTCAAAAAATCAACCAACCAACCAACCAACCATCATTATCTTTCGCTCTCTCTCTCTCTATATATATATATATATATACCGGCTCATTGGCATTGTGGGTAGAGTGTTCACCAATGGTCCAGGAGGCTGGGGTTTAATCCCAGGTCAAGTCGTACCAAAGTTTCAAAAAATGGTACTTGATGCCGTTTTACTTAACGATCAGCATTATAAGGTACATATCAAGGGTAAGTGGAACAATTCTGGGGAAGGTGTAGTGCCTTTGCCTATACCTTGGTGTAGCAGCTATTGAAAAAGGAGTCTTCGTGTCGCCCTCGACTACGGTCAGCCAACTAATACTACATATATATATATATATATATATCAGTGGCGACTCTAGCCTATTTTTGCTACTCGTGCCCCCCCCCGCCCTCTGTCAACTTCAGTTCCCAACCCGTGGTCCGTGGACCCAAAGTAAGTCATCATAGTTGCTATTGCGTGATTCTCCATTGTATAGCACAGATTGACAAACGTACCTTGCATGGTGTTTTTTTGTAAACAATCAAGATACTATATAATTTGTAGTAGATAAGATAATTTTTTTTCCTTTCAAAAGTATAGAAGAAAAGAGAAGATGTTCATTACTATGACGAGAAAAATATGTTTATTAGAATAAAGAAATTGATGACAATATACAGACACAGCTAGTAGTTTCAATTTCGCTTAAAATAAAGATTATTTGTTTAAAATGTATTCAAATAAATAAATTTTAGTTACAGAATGTAATATATGCAACATTCATTAAAGAAATAGAGATCTTTTAGTGAAGAAACGAATTAAAACACGCCGTTTAACCAACATTTACCATAGCGATGATGATGACGTCGGCGACGGCTATAATCTGCTATCCCCCCCCCTCTCTCTGTCTCTCGGTCCCTCTCCCTCTTCCCAAGACAGTTGTCAGTTGTGCTAATTTTTTTGAGCACGGTAACTGGCTTGCTTTTTCTATTGGCTACAGCCAAAAGCGAGATTTCGCTAACATTACTGTTATTATAAGGGTCTAGTGCTGGGCACGGATTACGGGTGTTCAACATTATAGCCGATTTTATGGGATGTTCAATGAATCTGACGGTGGTCGGACAAAGACCATCCGTTCAAAACAACATCGTTGTATTATTCCCAGATATATTTATGAACTTTTGGCTACTTAGTTATCGAAACTTGAATAGATACGCAATTTAAATGAGATCAGACTAAGTATGTTTGCTTGAAATTAATGGATGCTTTTTAATCCATTTTGAATAACATTGACCGAGTTATTGGTCGTGCCGGGCACGAGTAGCACTAGTCCCATCTCCGCCCCTGATATATATATATATATATATATATATATATATATATATATATATATATATATGTGTGTATATATATATTTGTCATCCACAAACAGACTATTTCGTTGAATTACAAATCTTCAGTGTGGCTAGATACGCGAGATGCTTCCCGCTGGGATCGAAACTCGGATAATTCTATGTCTAAGCTATCGTTATTTCCGATGAAGTAAAGGGATTTTAAGGTATATATTCACATATACGCTTATCGGCTGGGGAGTACTCAATCCATGAGAATACTTATATAATCGCTCTTACTTCATATCTATCGTAGAATATATGCTCATACACTTCGGGATTTAACTACTAATGTGTAAAACTCTCTCTCTCTCTCTCTATATATATATATATATATATATCATCTACCCACTTTTTATCTAGGTACCAATTACTTACACTCAAATAAGAAATGATGAAAAGAACAAAGGAAAGATAATCGAAAATATTAAAGAGAAAATATCTTCAATCATTAGCAACACATTCACATGACAATAGTCCTATTCTTTCAGTAACAATTGCATTAATTTCTGACCTCTGACAAGCCCATTTTTCGCGGATTTTTTTAAGGCATTCACACTGTGAGACCATTAGCAATGAATTTACATCACATATATTATATGCTTTCATTATTGACCTTAACAGTAGAATAATTTTTAGCAACCAAATTGTTTGTTCCTTACGTTTTTTTTTTATTCTTCCGTATTTTTCTCAGACTTCCATAACTAAAATAGGTGTCAGACAATGGTTCGGAAATGGAATCACAAATTACTTATTCATAGATATATGATTGGTTTGCTTAGGTTTTATGGCATATCAATCATTGTAGATTATTTAATGCCAAATCCTCTTTACACATATAATCTAAATATATATGATTTAGTTTGGTTGGATTTTATAGCATATTAACCATTGTGGGTTATTTAATGTCAAATCCTCTCTCTTTCTATATATATATATATATATATTGAATATATTTGATTTGTTTTGGTTACTTTTTTAACAACCATTGTAGGGTATTTAATGCCAAATATTCTTTTACAGATATATTGAAGAAACAAGGATCATTAAATAAGTTTCCAGACTTTTTTTTTCGTATGGGCACTTTTATTGATAGTACGCACATGAAACTCTAGTGCCGTTCGAAGTACTCTCCTCCGGTTGCAATGCACTTGTTGTACCGTCCCAACAATTTCTGGAAGGCTCTATGGAAGTTTTCTTGTGTGAGCGTGTCAATGACCTTCGTCACAGCCACTTTCATCTCTTCAATTGTCTCATAACGACAGCCTCTCAGCTTAGGGAATAAGCAAAAGTCACAGGGAGCAAGGTCTAGGCTATAGGGAGGGTGAGGAACTGTCTTGATGCTCATCTTGATCAAATAGTCGGTGACAAGGATGGAGTTTTGGACTGGTACATTGTCCTGGTGGAAATGCTACCGACCCGATTTGAAGAGGGGTGGCCTCTTCCAACGGAATCTCTTCCTGAACTCCGTTCTTTATTGAATCCACAGGGGGGGGGGTCGCCTGTTCTGATTCCGTTAGCCATAACCGGGTACAAGTGTTAAGTATTCCTGTATTGTTATTCGCCTGCAGTCAGGATTGAACATGCAACCCCCAGATGATTGTCTCCTTAGAAGATTAGGAAATCAACGTCTATAACCGTTACGCTATGTGTCTTGCTGGACACAATAGCGTAATGGATTCAATACAGGACGTAGTTCGAAGTTCTGTGAGGGTTCCCGAGTTCTACAAACACCTGAAGAAGGCCGGAGGACATATCGGCCGAAATGTTGTGTAAATAACAATAAAGATGAAGACAATAGTCCGAAAACCCTTAATGATAAAAATCATCAAGCTTCGTCTCAGAAATTTAGAAAACTAAAATCAAAGAAAGTATTATCTTTTAGGACTCACTAGTATTAAGGGAGAAATAGGACTCTACTATTTAAAAGCATCAATAGAAGTTCTCAAGGATTATATCAACAAGAGAAAAAAAAGGATTAATTATTGGAGCCAATAACGTCATAAGTTCAGAGAGAAAAACAACAAAAAGTAGGAAACAAAAATGGGAAGAGAAACAACTTTAATGATATTTCAAGACGAGATTGCATTCAAAAAGATGTGGACATGGTAAGAAAGGGAAAATCTCAAGGGGTAAAGTGAAGCTGTTGTAATAGCAACACAAAACCACGCCAAAAAGACCAATTATGTTAAAACGAATATCGATAATTTGCATCAAAACAACAAGTGTAGGCCATGCAGAGAAAGAGATAAAACCAATAATTCCATCGTAAGCAAATGCGTCAAACTAGCAGAATAAGAGTACAAGCCAGGCATGACAGGGTGGGAATGGTAATCCACTAAGAATTGTGCAAGAGATTTAATTTCGACCATACAACCAAATGGGATATGTACCAACCAGAATCCGTCCCTCAAAAAAGAGACGTCAAAAATTCTCATTGATTTTGTGATACAAATAGATCCCCAAATCCCAGCTAGAAGACCAGACCTATTGATAATTAAGAAAAAAAAAAGAAAAAAGAAAAGATATTGTTGAATTTTGCCATTCCAGTGGATCACGGTGTGAAAATAAAATACAATGAGAAGATAAATTCTTGGACTTTCCCAGTGAACAAAAAAATATTGTGGTACACGTGGGTGACGGTGATGCCAATTATAGTTGGTGTACTTGGAACGGTCTCCAGAAGATTGGAATAGAGACTGGAAAAGTTGAAGAACGAAAGAGGAATCGCGATCGACTAAAATATTGATGAGAGTCCTGGAGACTTGAGAAGACTTACGGTCACTCAGACATCAGTGAAAGACCATCAGCTGGAGTGAAAAAGTCGGAAGGAATAAAACACAACCAAATAGCAGATGTAGATTTTTCATGTGGTGATAGAGACGAAACGATCAATCCCATAATAAGCAAATGCAATAAATTAACGCAAAATGAGTATAAGACTACACACTAGACAAGACTGGGTGGAGAAGGTGATCCACTGGGAATTGTGCAAGAAGTTTAAATTTGTCCATCCAAACGAATGCTATCAGGACAAACCAGAATTTGTCCTAGAAAATAAGATGTACAAAATTCTCTGCGATTTTTTAGATACAAACAGACCAACAAAACAAAAACAATAACAAAAAAAAAAAGAACTTGCCGAATAGAGGACTTTGGTTTTCTGGCTGACCACTGGGTAAAATTGAAAGAAAAGCGAAAAGAGAGATAAGTACCAAGACTTTGCAAGAGAAAAAAAACTATGGAAAATGAAAGTGACGGTGATACCAATTGTAGTTGGTGCACTTGGAACGAACCTCACTGGGATGGTTACAGAAGGACTTGGAAATAAAAGGACGAGTGAAATCGGTAAGAATAATGAGAAAAGTTCTGGGGACCTGAAGAGACTTGTTGTCACTCATACTCAGCCTTATTATAATCGCAAGGAGTATCCAAAAGAAATTTTACCATAAGAGGGCACAGAAAGCAACTCAGCATCCATGGTAACACACTTAACCAAGTGTTATATATTGACCTTCGACCGAGCCGTCAATCAAGAGATGCACCAGTGTAAATAAGCGGAAGAACAGCGGAAGCAGGTAGAAAATTATATAACCAGGTGCCCAGGCGGTTCGAGACAGTCGAAGACAGGATGCCAGCGTGAGAACCAGCTTGCAGACTTTGCGACCCTCAATGACCCACGGTTGAGCAACCCAGCCAAGATGAGGAAGAAGTGCTGCTATGGTTGAGCAAGAACTTGGGTCAATATAGCAGTCCTTTCTTGTCTCCATTCATTTCTCATACACAACAAATATCACCTTTTCGAAAATAAAGTGTGAGAGATTTATATAAAGAAGAGTGTTCGTTCGTTATTGAAGTCGTCATTATCAGTTGATTATGTTCCCGTGTATATTTGTATATGTATATGCGCAGTTGTATTGTGGCTTACCGTGTAAGGGCAAAAGCAATTTGGCATCCAAGGGTTACATCGAAAGCAACCAGCCACACAAGCAACTTAGCAGCCAAAGCAATTACCATATAAGGTCACTAGAAGCAACTAGGCATGCATGGTAACCTACCCAAAGCAAGAAAGTCCTCAAGGCAGGAAAGTATCTAAAGCCAATCCGGCACCCAAGCAACTCAACACCTAAAGCAATTTACCATAAAAGAACACCCAAAGCAACTTAGAATCTATGGTACGGGTTACCATAGATGTTATAACAAAGTACACAAGGTAAATTAGCACCTTACAAACCATCATTTGAAAGCAACTTGTCAAGAAAGCACTGAAAGCAATCACAGAGCTCCCAAAGCAACACAGCACTCAAGGCAACCTACCATCTAAAGCAACTCGCTACCCAAGGTAACCCACCACCCAAAAAGGCACAGCACAGAATTTACAATTCACAAAATTAACATAATATAGAATATTATGCTCTTCCCATTCTGGGAAGACTAGATCAACGTTTCGATTATGTCCCAAACAGAGATCTGTCTGAATACATAAGAAACTTTCTGCTGGTATGGAAAACTTGCAAGGATGCAAGGAGTATAATAATGATAATATTATTATCGACACCCAAAGCAATTTATCATATAATGACACCGAAAGCAACTCGGTAACCATGGTAACCCATGGTAACACCCAAAGCAACCATGGGTACCGAGTTGCTTTTCAAATGACACCCAAAGCAACTCGAGTTGCTTTAGTGTCATTTGAAAACAACAATACAGGAGAGCACCCAAGACAACCGGCCACCCCAGGCGACCGACCACCCAAGGCAATTCGATACCCTAGGCAATTTACTATATGTGAGCACTCAAAGTAACACAGCATTCATGGTATCAACAAAAGATCCAAAAGGGTGACTCAGTACCCAAACAAACCACCATTTGAAAGCATCTAGCCAAAGCAATTTACCATATAAAAGCAACTTGCTGAGCTCTCAAAGCAACTCAGCATCAAAAACAAAGCACCTCACCATCCAAAACAACTCGCTACCCAAAGTAACTCAGCTCTCAAGCAACTCGATGCCCAAGGCAATTTATTTGCTTTGGGTGATCTTCTGAGTGAAAAGCAACAAAGGTTTTATAAAAATGCACCTAAATAAAAAATAAATTCCCTTTAGCAACAAAAGCTCCAAAAGCCACTTTTGTTGCTTTGGGTACAACCCAAGAAAAGTTGCTTTGAGTGCACTTGAACTATTGTTGCTTTGTGTGCACTTCAAAATTTGCTTTATCCAAAAAAAACTCGCAACTCAAAGAACTCAGCTCTCAAGCAACTTGACATGTTGTAATTTAATGAACGCAACTTTTTAAAGAAATAACACACCCGAAGCAACTTTTATATAGTTACTTTTTGGGGTGCACTAGAACAGGTTTGGGTGTAACCTAATAAAAGTTGCTTTTTTTCTTTCTTTATAATGAATTTCAAAGTAAATTTTAAAGCATCTTTTGGGCCAAAAGCAACTTTTTGAAGCGAACAAAAGCTGCTTTTGTTGCTTTACTAAAAATACACACTTTTAAAAAGTTGTTCTAAAAGTTGCTTTAAAATTTACTATAAAAGTTGCTTTGTGTGAAAGTTGCTTTGAGTGAAAGTTTTAATTTTCATTAACTTTTTTTTATAACATTTATAACTTTTTTTTTTTTTATAACATTTTATAACATTTTATAACTTTTTTTATAACATTTAAAGAAAATTAGCTAATTAAGGAAAACGTAACTTTATAGTGAAAGTGCAGTCTAAGCAACTTTTTATTTAGTTGCTTTGGGTGCAGAAAAATTGAACTGCCCTTTAAAAGTAAACTTAGTAAATTTTAAGCAACTTTTGAAGGGGTACCCAAAGCAACAAAATAAATACAACTTTTGTTGCTTTGGGTGCTCCTTCAAAAGTTGCTTAAAATTAAAAGTGAAACTTTTGTTTATTCAAGGTGCTTTGAGGTGCTTAAAGCACAAAACATTAAAAAAGTGCACAAAACATTAAAAAAGTTTTTACAAAAGTTTCTCCAAAAGTTGCATTAAATTAAGTTGCTAGAGAGCTGAGTGACTGTCGAGATTTTTTGGATAAAGCAACAATAGTTTATGTGCACTCAAAGCAACTTTTGGGTTGAACCCAAAGCAACAAAAGTAAAAAGCTTTGGGTGAAAAGCTTCTGAGTGAAAAGCAACAAAATTCTGAGTGGAAAAGCAACAAAATTCCCTTTTGTTGCTAAAGCGAATTTATAAAAACCTTTGTTGCTCCAAGCTTTTGTTGCTAAAAGTTTTTAAAAAGTTGCTTTGGGTGCATTTTTTGCTGCTTTATAAAAACCCAAAGCAACTTTTAAAAAGCAACTTTTAAAAAGCAACTTTTAAAAAGCAACTTTTAAAAAGTTGCTTTGTGTGCACTATTTTCCACTATTGATATTTAAACAAAAAATTTTTTTAAAAAGTTCCTATAGGTAGACTTAAAAAATGTAAAAAAAAAAAAAAATTTTTTTAAAGATTTTTTAAACTTTTAAAGTTGCTTTGGGTGCAATTAAACATTTAAAAACTGATTTGTGTGCATTAAAAAGTTGCTTTAAATAGTTGCTTTAAAAGTTAAACTTTTTTAAATGCACCCAAAGCAACTTTAAAAGGTTAATGCATTGGGTGCATTTTTAAAAAGTTTAATTTTTAAAAAAGTTAAAAAAGTTAAAAGTTTAGATTTTAAAAAGTTAATGCACCCAAAGCAACTTTTTTAAAAAATGATGCATTTTTAAAAAGTTAATGCACCCAAAGTTAATGCACCCAAAGCAACTTTTTTTTTAAAGTTGCACCCAAAGCAACTTTTTAAAAAAAGTTGCTTTGGGTGCAACTTTTTAAAAAAAAGCAACTTTTAAAAAAAAAGTTGCACCCAAAGCAACTTAAAAAAAGCACCCAAAAAGTTGCACCCAAAAAGTTGCACCCAAAAAGTTGCACCCAAAGCAACTTTAAAAAAAGTTTAAAAAAGTTTTAAAAAAGTTTAAAAAAAGTTGCACCCAAAAAGTTGCACCCAAAGCAACTTTAAAAAAAGTTGCACCCAAAGCAACTTTTTAAAAAAAGTTGCTTTGGGTGCAACTTTTAAAAAAAAGCAACTTTTAAAAAAAAAGCAACTTTAAAAAAAAAGCAACTTTTAAAAAAAAAGCAACTTTTTTTTAAAGAAAGTTGCACCCAAAGCAACTTTTAAAAAAAAGTTGCTTTGGGTGCAACTTTCTTAAAAAAAGTTGTCTTGGGTGCAACTTTAAAAAAAAAAAAAGTTGCTTTGGGTGCATTTTTAAAAAAATGTTGCTTTGGGTGCATTAACTTTTTAAAAAAAGTTGCACCCAAAGCAACTTTAAAAAAAAAAAAAAACAACTTTTTTAAAAAAAGTTGCTTTAAAAAAAGTTTTTTAAAAAAGTTTTTTAAAAAAAGTTTTTTTAAAAAAGATTTCTTTTAAAAAGTTTTTTAAAAAAAAGTTGCAAACCAAAAAAAGTTGCACACTTTTTTTGGTTTGCAACTTTTTTTTAAAAAACTTTTTAAAAGAAAACTTTTTTAAAAAAACTTTTTTAAAAAAGTTTTAAAAAAAGTTTTTTAAAAAAGTTTTAAAAAAAGTTTTAAAAAAGTTTTAAAAAATTTTTTTAAAAAACTATTTTGGGTTGCAACTTTTTAAAAATGCACCCAAAGCACCTTTTTAAAAAAATGCACCCAAAGCAACTTTTTTTAAAAAAAAGTTGCAACTTTTTTTTAAATGCACCCAAAGCAACTTTTAAAAAAAAAAATTTTTAAAAATGCACCCAAAGCAACTTTTTTTTAAAAAAAAGTTGCAACTTTTTTTTAAAAAAAATTTAAAAAAAAAATTTTTTTTTAAAATTTAAAAAAAAATGCACCCAAAGCAACTTTTTTTTAAAAAAAGTTGCTTTGGGTGCATTTTTTTAAAAAAAAAGTTGCAACTTTTTTTTAAAAAAAAGTTGCTTTTTTAAAAAATGCACCCAAAGCAACTTTTTTTTTTAAAAATGCACCCAAACTTTTTTTAAAAGTTGCTTTTTAAAAATAGTTGCTTTGGGTGCATTTTTTTTTAAAAATGCAACCAAAGCAACTTTTTAAAAAGGTGCTTTTTTAAAAAAAAGTTGCTTTGGGTGCATTTTTGGGTTTACAAAGCAACTTTGGGTGCACCCAAACTTTGGGTTGCTTTGGGGGCTTTGGTTGCTTTGGGTTGCTTTGGGTGCTTTGGTTACTTTGGGTTGCTTTGGGTGCACCCAGGTGACCTGAAATGATTTTGGGTTTAAAAAACCACAACCTGAAATCATCCTGCCAATAGACCCACCCAAAGCAATTTAGTACCCAAAGCAATTCATTACCCAAAGCAACTTAGCACTCCAGGCAACCCACTGACCAATAAATAAATGACACATAATAGACTACATACTTTTGACAATTTACACAAAATTAACATAATATATAACACACTTCTCACACTTATAATATATAACACACTTCTCACATATATTAACATAATATATAAAATAACACTCTTCTCATCATCCTCAAACAGGACCTAAAATGATACCCGTCGGAACTTATTGCTCTGGGGATATTATTGGCGAGAAACTATCAGTCACCCAAAACGCTGTCTCGACACTATCCATTGATTTATCACTGATAGTGAGTATTTTCCATCAATAAATATGCGCCAAACGATGTCATATATATGTATATATATATAATGCTGTTCCGAATAGAAAATCGCTATTGCAATGGCTTGAAAATTCTATTGGTAATATATATATATACATATATCATCATCATCATATCGTGCTGGCAGCACGGATATCCCTGACCCTCTCTGGCCACTCCTCCCTATCGTTCATCGCCCTAGGTAGGTCTTCAGGACAACATCCTGTATCCTCACATAGCTGCTGAATGTACGTTCGAGCTGGTCGTCCTGCTTTTGCGCGGCCATGTGTGGGGATCCATAAGAGTACATCTCTTATGAGTTCATCTCTGCTTCTCCAGCAGTGTCCTGCATGTCTGGTTCGTCTAACTTGAATAGTTTTCGTGATAGGGGGCAGGTGGCCGTACAGTTGGTGTCTTGTGGGGTGTTGCTGCCAGGACTTGTTCAGGATTGCACGCAGCATTCTTGTGTAATTGCCATCTAGTTTCTTCTCCAGCCGTTTTGTTAGCGTCCATGTAGTGCATCCATATAGCAGTATCGATGTGACCGCTGCCTGGAAGAAACTGCGTTTCATTTTATCGGTTAGGTCTGATTTCCATATAATCGATAGCCTATTGCTAGCTGTCCAATTAACTTAAATCCCGAGTCAGAAATCTCCTACTAAAGTTTCACCTTAACGGATCATCAGGAAGTTTAACGCCGATTAGTAAATATATATATATATATATATATATATATATTTTATTCAGACGAATCATGAAAGCTCTCTGCGTAATCACATCGTCATCAGTATTTAAAAGATTTTACAAGGGCAAAGTAAACGGTGTGTACTTGTTGAAGCTATGATCGTAACTGATCATAAAAATGGAATGTTAGGACATTAGGTACAAGGAGTTTCCATTTGTCACCTGAAACATAGATATGACAGTTAAGTATTTTCTGTGGCAGTCTGAGTCACCTCTCTCTTAACCGCCATATTTCAAATGCAACCAATCAACGTCGTCTGTCCCTCAGGTCTACAAGAAGAATTGTATAAAAACGATCTCCATTCTGTTATTAGTTTCATTTATGACTTTTTGAATATCTTTTATTGTTTCAAATAAAGGATTTCTTCTCATATCATCAAAATATTATCACGTGAGATTATTTTAAACATACATGGTGAATTCAATAAGATTTCAGACTTTTGTACAGGTATTTAGAATTGTCGTAGACTCTTGAAAATTCATTATGTTATTGCTATACATCTTATAAGATGACTGATCAATTTTCATGATTTCAGGTTCAAATCAACAGCTACAGCAGAAATTGGAATACACCCTACTAAAACCTGATTGTAACAGCTGGTGAATTTCAAAAATGCAATCTGGACGTCAGGACACTTGAGAAGAACGATATGCAATAAAATTCTGTTTTAAACTTGGAAAAAATGCTGCCACAGAAACGTATGGAATGCTTCAGACGGCTTTTGGGGCATCTTGCATGAATCGAGCATCAGTTTTTGAGTGGCATAAGAGATTCAACGAAAGCAGAGAGTCTCTGAGGGATGATGAAAGGTGTGGGAGGAGTAAGGAAGTCAGTAGACCAGAGTTGATTGGCCAAAGGGGTAGGGGTAGGGTTAGGGTTAGTATGTTGAGATTTTAAGGGAGTTCAGGAAGAGATTCCTAGGGATGAGGCCACCACACTTCAAATCGGGTCGGTGGCATTTCCACCAGGACAATGCACCAGTCCACAACTCCATCCTTGTCACAGACTATTTGACCAAGTTCCCCAGCCTCCCTATAGTCCAGACCTTGCTACCTGTGACTTTTGGTTATTCCCTAAGCTCAGAGGCTGTCGTTATGAGACAATTGAGGAGATGAAAGAGGCTATGACGAAGGTCATTGACACGCTCACACAAGTGGACTTCCATGGAGCCTTGCAGAAGTTGTTGGAACGGTAGAACAAGTGCATTGCAGCTGGAGGGGATTACTTCGAAGGGGACTAGAGTTTCATGTGTGTACTTATCAATAAAAGTGCCCATACGAAAAAAGTCTGGAAACTTATTTAATGATCCGCGTATAATGGACATTATGTAATACCACAGTGTAATAAAAAATAGTTGTATGTCACATATTCAGATGACTTATTGTTTTTATAAAATTCCGGGTTCCGTTGAAAAGTTCTGTTATTATGAAATCAAAATTGCGGGAAAAGCGGATATAATACTTTTCGAGTTTATATTTGGAAGGGTTAGTTAATCGAAAATAATCCATGTCAGAAAGAATCAATGTCAGCGGGAAGAGGTGGTTGCTGAAGCAGCGTCGATATTATAATGAGAAAGAAAGAAAGAGAGAAAGAAAAAAGAACAACGAGAATGAAATAGAAGAGGAAAGAAGACAATAGAAGAAAGAAAGAAAGAAAGAAAGAACTACGAGGATAAAAAAGAAAAGAAAAAAGACATTAGAAGAAAGAAAGGAAGAAAAAAAAAAGAAAGGAAAAAAGAAGATCAAAAGAAAGAAAGAAAGAAAGAAAAACGAGAGAAGAATAATGAAAGTAAAATAGAACAGAAGAAGAAGATGTGAGAATCTGTCTGTTTATCTGTCTGTCCGTCTCTCTCTCTCTCTCTCTCTCTCTCGCGCGCGCACGCGCGTGCACACACGAACGATCGTTGAAAGTAAAAGATGGATATTTAACACATAAGTTGGTTAATAAATTCAGCATTTGACAATGATCTGCTGAATTTAAGTTTGAAATATTCGTATAATTTCCAAAATATATGATTAATATTCACAAACTAATTGGAGTTAACCAAAAAAAAAGGAAACTATGTTGAAAAATAAATATCTGTTGCCTGAAATGAATTCTTCCTTCATTAGGACCTTTTTCATGTCTCTTCTTCTCTCTCTGTCTCTGTCTGTCTGTCTCTCTCTCTGTCTGTCTCTCTCTCTCCTCTATTTCTTTTTAATTCTTCTTTCTAATTCACTGTTTCTTTCTTTTCCTACTTTTTCTTCATCTGTTTTCTTTCTGTTAAATCAGCATCATCATCTTCTTTTTCTCTCACTTGCATTTCTTCTTCTTCTTCTTCTTCTTCTTCTTCTTCTTCTTATTATTATTATTATTATTATTATTATTATTATTATTTGAGAGTTGTTCACATCAGCTGATGGTCTTTCACGGGAGTTTGAGTGACAGCAACTCTCCTCAAGTCTCCAGGACTCTTCTCAGTATTCTAGCTGATCTCGGCAATGCTGTTGTTTTGATGGTCTCCACTCGTCCTCGTATCTCTAAGTCCTCCAGTCCCTGTACCAATCCTTTGGTGACGACCAAGAACACCAATTACAGCTGGTGTCAACGTCACTTTCATGTTCCACAATTTTTTCAATTTCCTAGCAAGGTCCAGGAATTTATTCTTTTCAGTTTCTTTCAATTTTACTCTGTGGTCAGCCAGGACTGCTAAGTCCATAATTCGGCAAGTTCTCTTTTTCTTGTTGATTATTATAAGGCCTGGTCGTCTGGCCGAGATTAGGTGATCCGTTTGTATCTCAAAACCCCTGAGAATTTTGCGTCTCATTTTTCAGAACAGAAAGCAAGGTTGTTCATATACAGTTTGTTCGTATGGTCAATTTTAAATTTCTTGCACATTATACTCTAAGGGTTTTTTCATGCCAGCGTTAATAATGGTCTTTCACTGGAGTCTGAGTAACAGGAAGTCTCCTCAGGTTTCCAGGACTCTTCTCAGTATTCTGGCCGAATATTATTATTATTATTATTATTATTTCTTCTAGTTTCCGTCTTTTTCTTTCTTTTTTCTACCTGTTTTTTTTTTCTTTTTCTTTTTTACAATTTGAAGAAGAAAAATTCTTCTCCGTTTTTTTTCATCTTTTCTTTTTTCTTCCTTTCGCTTTCTTCTTATTTCTAATTCATTTTTTTTATTTTTCCTCTTCTTTCTTTTTCCTCCTTTATTCTTCCGACTTCTAATTTATTTCTTTTTCCTCTCTTTCTTCATTTTCTCCTCCTCCTTTCCCTTCTTCTCTTCCTCCTTCTGCTTCTTCCCCACCCCTTCTTTTTCCAGCCTACCTTCTCTTTCATCTTCACGTTCTCTTTTTTTGCGTCTTTTCCTCACTCTCAATTTATTTCTTCTTTATTTGGTTCTTCTAATGTGTTACAACCAAACGGGCAACATCACCACACTAGACGGAGTCTCTCTGAAACTAGTAGACAAATTCACCTACCTAGGAAGTAGCGTCTCATCAACCGAAAACGACATCGACACACGACTGACGAAAGCATGGACGGCTATTGATAGGCTCTCGATCATATGGAAATCAGACCTGACCGATAAAATGAAACGCAGTTTCTTCCAGGCAGCGGTTGTATCGATACTGCTATATGGATGCACTACATGGACGCTAACTAAACGGCTGGAGAAGAAGCTAGACGGCAATTACTCAAGAATGCTGAGAGCAATACTGAACAAGTCCTGGCGGTAACACCCCACAAGGCACCAACTATACGGCCACTTGCCTCCCATCACGAAAACTATACAAGTTAGACGAAACAGACACGCAGGACACTGCTGGAGAAGCAAGGACGAGCTCGTAAGTGATGTACTCCTATGGACCCCCACATATGGCCAAGCAAAAGCAGGACGACCAGCTCGAACTTACATACAGCAGCTATGTGAAGACACAGGATGTAACCCTGAAGACCTGTCGGAGGCGATGAATGATTGGGAGAATTGGCGAGAGATGGTCAGGGATATCCGTGCTGGCGGCACGACAAGATGATGATGATGATGAATTCTCTTTATCTTTTCTCCAGTCTTGTTTCTTAATTTTCCTTTCTTTCTCCTTCTCATTCTTCTCTTTCCTTTTTTTTTTTTCCTGTTTTCGTTTTAACTTTTTTCTTCTTTTGTCTTCTTTCTTGTATAATTATAAATCCCTGAATATTCAGAATCTTCGCTTCTTATAATTATTCGTCTATATTTTTTCTTCTTCTCTTTTACTCGGCATTTTTTCTTTCTGTCTCCTCTTTTCTAAAGTTCATTTTCTCCTTTTCTTTTATGCCCAGTCGGCTGGGGCTGTAGAATACACAGACTGCACCTCGGCAGAGTGTCCTGGATATGACACTAGGTCCCAGTAATGCTGGGGCGTTGGGGAATATGGAGCATCCCTTTATTGTCATTGCTCCCAGGTCCACTCTGGATCGGCGTGGTAGCATCTAGGGGTTAAATAGAACTAACGGCATACTTATGCGAAACTGAATTATTTGATTAAACAGAATAGCTTGAAATAGAAATGTTTTTGACAATTAAACCGTACCTACATTTAAAATGCATGCTTATGGTAAACTGAATTATTTCAAATAGAACTGTTTTTTGACCTTGAAATTGTATTTACACTAAACTGTTTAACATAGAACTGTTCTGACATGTAACTGTGTGGAAACAAAATCTGTACTTATACTAAACTGAATTAGATAAATTAGAACTGCTTGACTAAACTGAATAGCTAGAAATATTTTTCACTATTAAAATGTACTTACATTTAAACTGCGTACTTATGCTAAACTGAATTGTTTGAAGTTGAACTGTTTTTGACATTGAAACTGTACTTACACTAAACTGAATTGTTATATATAACTGTTTGAATAATTTGAAATAGAAATGTTTTTGACAATTAAACTGTGTACTCATACTAAACTGAATTATTTGAAATAGAACTGATTATTTACATAAAAATGGATTTGGCGTTAAATAACCTTCAAAGGTTGATATGCCATAAAACCCAACAAACCAAACCTTTTCTTTTACATCTTTTCTTTCCTTCTATCTCTTTTTCATCTTCTCCTCCTCTTTTCTAAAGTTTTCTTTCTCCTTTTCCTCTACATCTTTTCTTTCCTTCTATCTCTTTTTCAACTTCTCTCCCCCGCCTTTTAATGTTTCTTTTCTTCTTTTTCTCTACGTTTTTACGTATCCCTTTTTTCTCATCTTTATCTTTCTCCCCCACCCCCTGTCAGCTGTAGAAAATACCGTTTGCACTCCCACAGAGGAGTAAGACCCACCTCTTCTAACAAGCGTCATGTGTATGACACATAGCTGCAACTGATAGTGAGGCTACATTCCTTGAGATTAGAGGAACGTGGAGTAATCCTTCATTGTTAATACTCCCAGTTCACTCTGACCTAGATCTGTGGTACCTGTTTGGGTCCCATCTCTGAGTCAAATGGAACTGTTAATCAATTCAATGGATTATAATTATTACCTATTTGAAACCTTACAGCTATGTATAAGTAACATTGGCCCAGCGGTTAGAGTGTTCGCCAATGGCCCGGGAGACCTGGGTTCAATCCCAGGTCGAGTCATACCAAAGACTTTAAAAATGGAACTTGATACCACCTTGCTTAACACTCAGCATTATAAGGTACGGTTCAAGGGTAAAGTGGAGCAATCCTGGGAATGGAGTAGCGCCCTCCCCTACACCTTGGTGTAGTAGCTATCGAAAAGGGAGCCTTCGGGTCACCCTCGACTATGGTCGCTAACTTTACTTTTATATAATTAATAAAAGTAAAGTTATCAATAACTTATTCAATAACAAATCATATATACATATATATATATATATAGTTTTGGACAACCGTAGTCGAAGGGAACCCAATGGCCACTAAACCAAGGTGTAGTGGTGGACGATACCCCTTTCCTTTGATTCGTACCTAATAATACTAAGTGTTAAGCAAAGAGGCATCAAGTACCATTCTTTGAGTATTTGGTATGACTCGACCTGGGATTGAACCTGAATCTCCCGAACCATTCACAAACAAGGGTTGATGTGCTATTAAATACCAACCAACCAACCAACCAACTAACCGTCTTTTTCTCCTTTTCTCCGTCTTACTTCTTGAAGTCCTCTCCTTCAACTTCTCTTCCATCTCCTTCCCATCGTCTTTTTTGCCATTTTTTTTTTCTTCTTTACTTCCTTTTCCCCCTTTATAAAAATATTTTTCCTAATTTTTCATCGTCCGATACACTTCCATGAAATACCTTCAAAATAGAGCCTTCAAGTTTATCGTCTCACTACTATTGATCTACCTCGACTCAAGGTTCTAATACGCGTCGTTAAAACTAAAATGTGCCTTGGTGTAATATTTCGCCAATTTCCTGAATATATATCTAGACATATGTAAAAAGTGAAATCAATACAAGCGCTATTCGCGTCACCGAATTTGCTAGATTTCTTAATTGGATTCCTGAGGCGTTCTAAAAATTTTCAGTCAATTTGTTTACATATTTATTTCCTTATTCCTAGATTAATTGATTCATCAATTTATTTATCTATAACTACTTTTCTGTAAACATAGCCGTGACAACGATGTTTTCGAGGTCGACTTGTAATCTTCATGCAAACTAACAGCTATTAACAAACGTTCGTACCTCTACGATAGCCCTTCTGTAAACATAGCCGTGACAACGATGTTTTCAAGGTCTACTTCTAGTATTCTTCATACAAGCAAACTGCTATTACCAAACGTACGTACATCTACGATAGCCCTTCTGTAAACATAGCTGTGACAACGATGTTTTTGAGGGCTACTTCTGGTAATCTTCATACAAACTGCTGTTATCTAGCGTACGTACATCTAGGACCGACAGAAAATTCAAAGCCAAACAATTTATGCGTTTATAAATACAAACATATATACATATATAGATCAAAATCATCATCATCATGTCGTGCTGCTAGAACAGATATCCCTGACCCTCTCTCGCCACTTTTCCCTATCGTTCATCACCTCTGGCAGGTCTTCAAGGCTACATCCCGTATCCTCACATAGCTGCTGTATGTATGTTCGAGCTCGTCGTCCTGTTTTTGCTCAGCTATATGTGGGGGTCCATAGGAATACATCACTTATGAGCTCGTCTCTGCTTCTCCAGCAGTGCGCTGCGTGTCTGGTTCGTCTAAATTTGATAGTTTTCGTGATGGGAGGCAGGTGGCCGTATAGTTGGTGCCATGTGGTGTGTTGTCGCAAGGACTTAGTCAATATTGCTCGCAACATTCTTGTATAATTGCCGTCTAGCTTCTTCTCCAGCCGTTTTGTTAGCGTCCAAGTGGTGCATCCAAAAAGCAGTATCGACACGATCGCTGCCTGGAAGAAACTGCATTTAATTTTATTGGTCAGGTCTGATTTCAATATGATCGGTAGCCTATCGATAGCTGTCCCTGCCTTCGTTAGCCGCATGTCGGTGTCTTTTTCGGTTGCTGAGACACTGCTTCCTAGGTAGGTGAATTTGTCAACCAGTTTCAGAGAGGTTCCATCTAGTGTGGAAATGTCGCCTGCTTGATTAAAGCACATATATTCAGTTTTGTGTGCATTGACATGGAGGCCAATGCCTGCGGCGGCTCATTCCGAACTATGCAGTAGTGTTTCGGCTTAGTTGGGCGTATTTGCCAGTATCACTATGTCATCAGCGTAGTCGACGTCGGTAATTATTTTTGCGGGGTACCTTCGGCTTCTTTTTGTTGCATACTCATATGCAGATGCAAGCAGAATCATAACGACGACACAATAAAAACGAGTGACACAGTTCTTTAGAAAAATATACCTCTCACTTTATTTGAAAGGGTTCGAAAAGGTTACTCAAGGTTTTACCTTGAGAGGGAGTTGGAGACCGAACAGAATTGCAACATATTGACCCCCACTCTTATGGCCATAACAGCGTTTCTTTCCCGTTATCCTGGGCTGCTCAACCGGTGGCCTAGGGGCCCCGTCTCTCTGGTTCATTCCAGCATCTTCTCTCCAACTGGTCTGATATCCAACTGCTCAACTGTCCTGAGGTCCCCCTCAGCTGGGTGCTAGTTTTCTCTACCGCATCTTATTTCCTACCCGTCTGATCTCCAACTGATTGAACTACCTGTGCACTGAGTTATATAATAGTTCGACACCCACCTTCTTCTGGTGGGCGTCACAAATCGCACTCATTCAACCCGTCCACGGTCAAGGTTATATTCTGATATTCCTCGACCGGATGCACCTGTTATTTACACAGGTGGATTTCCTATTTTAACAGCTTGGCTGGGTCGGTGGTCAATATACAGCATTTTCTTTGTCAGCTAGAAGCCGTTTTCTCTGATTTTATCGATTGATGTTCTAAGCACGTAGTCTAGGCAGATGATAAAGAGGTATGGGGTAAGGGTGTCTCCTTGTAGTACTCTTGCTACAATGTTGAAATGTTCTGTGTCTCCATCCGGTGAACGTACATTCACTTTGGTGTTTCTATAGAGAATCGTTATTACTGCTACGGTTTCTTTCGGTATGCCGTACGCTAGTATGATTTGTTCCATCTTCCCTCTGTGAATGGAATCGAAGGCCTTGGTAAAGTCGACAAATAGTAATGTCGCCTGTAGGTTTTTTGCCCGTACGCTTTCAAAGATTCTACGGGTGGTCAATATTTGTGAGGTCATGGATCTATTTCTTCGGAAGCCATTTTGGTTTTTCCTAAGGAGGTTATCGATTTTGGGTTCTATGCAGTTTCTTAGTAGGGCATGGTAAAATTTGGCTGCTATGGATGTAAGTGTTATACGTCGGTAGTTCTTGGCTAATCCGAGGTCACCCTTTTTTGGGAAGGGGAGGATGCATCTCTTCATTCACCTGTCTATCGGATTTTGATTATAGACCGCATTGCAGTGTCGGAGCAGTATGTCGTTGAATTGTCTGGTCTTCCATACTTCTGGGGAAATCTCGTCAAGCCCTGCAGCTTTCCTATTTTTAATTTTTTTAAGAACCGAGTCGAGTTCTTCTTGCATGAACAGTCCTAGTTTAATGTCCAATTGTTTTCTAATAATTCTGGTGATTCGTTCATGCGTAACTTTCGGTGGGTTTCCTAGTAGATTTTCGAAATGCTGTTTCCACAGTTTTATTCTTTCTTGTTGGTTTGCAACTTTCAGTTTTGCTTTGGTTGTGCTCTTCCTTTTACTCACTTCGTTTATTGTTTGCCAGGCTATCCTAGATTGCCTATCTTCTACTGAGTCTCTAATCTTATATATCTGATTTTGTATGTATTCTGTCTGTTTTTTTAGATACATGCCAGTTAATTGATATTGTGCCTTTTTTAGTTTTATGGCATTTGTGTTTGTTGGGATCTTCCTATACCTTTTGGAGGCAGTTTTCACATGTGCACGTTTTTCTCTAACCACTAACGTTTCCCATGGGACTCTACATTAAGTTCTAGGTTTTGTTGGAATACACTTCGCTGCCGCCTCTAGGTGCGCGTTGACGAAATTCTCATATTCGTCATTTGGGGTACCTTTTTCTGTCTTCTCTTGTAATGTCTCGAATCTGTTTCTCAATTCTAATACATATTTATCTCTAATATCTCTTGTTAAGAAGGGCCCAGTCATAGTGTTTGGTGATCGCTCTTCGTGTGGCGTTTTTCATAGGGTTAGTCGTATCTTTACTGTGACTATTCGGTAATCGGAGGACACGCCCTCGAAAGAGGAGTATGCCTCGCAATTCATTGCGCTATTTTTCCATTTCTTGTTTATAAAGACGTGGTCTATCTGTGCTTTACTATTGTTCGCATATGTGTAGGTCCATAATTTTACCTCCCTTTTTTTAATAGTTTGTATTGAGGCATGTTAATCTATTTTCCATCATGAATTCTGTCAGATATTGTCCATTCCTATTTGATGTGTTGTGAAGGCTGTATCTGTTGTTTCAGTTTTTCCCGATTTGGACATTCATATCTCTGCCAATGACTAGTACGTTGTGTTTCGGTATGCTACGTACTAGAGAGGATAGCTCATCATAGAAGGCGACTAGTTCAGTTTCTTCACTAACATTGGTAGGGCTGTAGCAAGAGATGATAGCTGCTCTATGATTGCCATTAAACCTAGCTGCCATCATCCTAGGTTGTATTCTCTCAATGCTATTAAGTGTTTTTAACGCTCTTGGTCCTATAAGCATTCCTACCCCTCCTACCGTGGCATTGACTAATTTTTTCCATGCTGATACATCCATTGCCAGTATTGTAATATTTGATATCTTCGGTGTGAGTGTATCGATGTTCTTGTATACAGATTATGTCTATCTTATGTTCTACTACCGATGCAGTCAGCTCTGGTAGTTGACCTATTCTATTTAAAGTTCTAACGTTAAATGTCGCAATCTGTATTGTTTGTTTGCATTTTAGTAGTTTTTGTTTGAGCTCTGTAGCTGATTTTTCGAACACTGAGGCCAGTGCTCCAACCTCAGCAGGATGCGCCCCTTTTTTACCCGTGCGAAGAGCAATGCGGTTTATGTAAGTGGTTTGAGTGTGGGTCATGGTTATCTTTCGATGGCTGTTTTTATTCTCATCTATCGAAGTCACTCTTATAGATGAGCACCAGTAGTTCCCCGATCGAACTGACGATCCTGAGAGTTGAACCGCAAGACTCACTCATCCAGGATCAGGTTAGGCATTGCGTTTGGCCGTCAGAGGGTTAATTCGCATACCTTTACGTCCATCATGCTGCTTCCCATGTGTACGTAAAATAAAAATACAAATAATTAGCACACAATTGTATGGTTTCAAGCATTCCTATTTAATTCTTATAATCCTATGGTTTCAAGTAATTATTTATATTTAATAATAGTCATTTGTTTGCACACTGTTATTTAATTTCCTCTAAATTTCTAAGACGAAGCTTGATGATTTTTATCATTAAGAGTTTTCGGACTATTGTCTTCATCTTTATTGTTATTTCCACAAATAATTTTGGAAATAACAATAAAGATGAAGACGATAGTCCGAAAATCCTTAATGATAAAAATCAACAAGCTTCGTCTCAGAAATTTAGACAACCAATCTAATTAAGTTAAGTAGAGGAAAGCTCGTTTGAATTCAGAGTTTTCCTTCTCATAGACTGGTTGTCTTCAAATATCTTTTGTTAATAGACATAATTTGCAGTTATATGTCAAGTACTTCTACCTAATAGAAATAATTGGCACACAGGAAATGGTTTCGAGTAACTAATAATAATAATAATTATACAACATCTCACACGACAAAACCTGGGAATGGCTAAGAAAAGGAAACTTTAAGAGAGAAACAGAATCTCTCCTAATAGCAGCATAAAACAACGCCATAAGAACCCGTCATACGAGGATCATTAAATAAGTTTCCAGACTTTTTTCCTACGGGCACTTTCATTGATAGTACACACATAAACTCTAGTCCCTTTCGAAATAATGCACTTGTACCGTTCCCCTAACTTCTGGAAGGTCCCATGGAAGTTCACTTGTGTGAGCGTGTCAATGACCTTCGTCATCTCCTCAATTATCTCATAAAGACAGACTCTGAGGTTAAGGAATAACGAAAAGTCACAGGGAGCATGGTCTGGACTATAGGGAGGCTGAGAAACTGTCTTGATGCCCATCTTGGTCAAATAGTCTGTGACAAGGATGAAGTTGTGGACTGGTGCATTGTCCTGGCAGAAATGCCACTGACCCGATTTGAAGAGTGCTAGCCTCTTCCGACCGAATCTCTTCTTGAACTCCCTTAAAACTTCAACATAGTAACCCTAACTCTAACCCTTTGGCCAATCAACTGTGGTGTATTGACTTCCTTGCTCCTCCCACACCTCTCATCATCCCTCACAGACTCCCTGCCTTCGTTGAATCTCTTATGCCACTCAAAAACTCATGCTCGATTCATGCAAGATGCTCCAAAAGCAGTCTGAAGCATTCCATACATTTCTTTGGTATTTTTCCAAGTTTAAAACACAATTTTATTGCATATCGTTCTTCTAAAGTGTCCTCATGTCCAGATTGCATTTTTGAAATTCACCAGCTGTGACAATCAGGCTTTAGTAGGGTGTACTTCAATTGCTGCTGTAGCTGTTCATTTGAAGCTGAAATCATAAAAATTGGTCAGTCATCTTATAAGATGTATAGCAATAACATAGTGAATTTTCAAGAGTCTACATCAATTTTAAATGCCTGTACAAAAAGTCTGGAAACTTATTGAAGGCACCACGCATTAAACCAAGAACAGATAAGACGCAACAAAAAAGGAAATGCTGGTGACAGAGATGAAACCATCAATCACATAATAAGTGAATGCAGCAAATTAGCACTGAAGGAATATAAGACTAGAGACGATTGGGTCGGCAAAGTGATCCACTGGGAGATGTGCAAGAAATTGAAATTTGACTATACAAATAAATGGTATATGCACAACCCAGCACCTGTCCTAGAAAATGACACACATAAACTCCTATGGGACTTCGACATACACACGGATCACCTAATCTCGGCCAGAAGACCAGACTTGATAATAATCAACAAAAAAAGAGAACTTGCAAAATTGTCAACTTTGCTGTCCCGGCTGACCACAGAATAAAACTGAAAGAACGTGAAAAGAAGGATATGTACCTCGACCTTGCTAGGGAATTAAAAAAACTATAGAACATGCAGGTGACAATTATACCAATTGTAATTGGTGCGTTTGGAACAGTAACTAAAGGATTACTAAAGGGACTGGAGGAGTTGGAAGTTGGCGGACGAGTGGAGACCATCCAAAGTACTACATTATTGAGAACGGCCAGAATACTGAGAAGAGTCCTGGAGAGTTGAGGAGACTTGCTGTCACTCAGACTCCAGTGAAAAACCATCGGCTAACGCTGATGTGAAAAAACTCTAATGAAAACTATTCCATTATTGAGAAGGCCAGAATACTGAGAAGAGTCCAGAAGACTTGAGGAGACTTGATGTCGCCCATGTGAAAAACTCTAATGAGTAAATAATAACAATAATAATAATAATGATAATCCTTGGTAAATGATATAACAATTCTATTTGTTCTATAGATGAGACCCCAAGAGTTTTGAGTGGACCTGAGAATGATGGTAAAGAAGGTGTATTCTATACTCCCCAGATCATCAAACCTGGACTCTCACCCTCAGATGCAATTTAGTGTCATATACAGGACACCCCGGTTTTTGTGGGGAGTCTTACTTAATTGCTGGGGACAAAGTCAGAGCCTTTTAAGCCCAGTTGGGGGGGGGCAGCCAATGGGACTGAGATCAATCAATCGATCAATGATAACTGAAAAAAATTCAACGTATTGTATTCTACTGGATTTGTTTTAATTTTAAGAAAAGTAAAAATTTACCAGAAATTTTTCTGTTTTTATTATTTGATAAGCTTACTTCAGTTCAAAAATATAGAACACCCTGTGAGAATCGAACTCATTGTTGTTTATTGAGAAGTTGCTGAGATGATTGAATGTTTTTGATTGAAATCTTTTTGTGGAATGAGGCTCTTTAGACTAATTAATTCAAGATAGCATTTAGGAATAACTGATATAATACGCGGTCAAATTTTGTCAAAATTAGATTTTTGGATTATTGATTAAAACATAGAAGATGGATGAAAATAAGCAAAAATTACAGTATATTTCACATTTTTCTTATTTAAAGATTTAGAAAATGTTATTCAATCACACACACACACACACACACAGAGAAAACTTTTCATTTTATGGAGAAGGTAGTGATGATGACTGTGTATATATAAAATACTCGTAGTTTACGAAGTTTTATGCTTAACATTTCTTGCTGAAGTTCGATGTTCCACAGCTGGGGTGACCAGTTAAGGTTGATAGCGAAATGAAGACATTTCTCTTTTGTTCTTCTCTATTGATCTCATTGTTTCTCAATCTCTCTCGTTATATATATATATATATATATATAATCCTCATTTTTCGTTCTCTTTCATGTCCAAATTTCCTGAATTGTATTTTCATTTCATTGCTAGTGTTAACCGTCTATCTTCTGGTTGTTCCCTTTGGTCAGCCAAGCATCTATAAGAAGACAACGAATCAAAAGAGAGACCTGTCGTGACTCACCCATTTTATACTCCCTCCTTCTTCCTCATACTACCGGGTTCCACCCAACAGTATTATCAGCAATCATCATCATCATATCGCGCTGGTAGCACGGATATCCCTGACCCTCTCTCACCACTCCTCCCTATCGTTCATCGCCCTAGGTAGGTCTTCAGGACAACATCCTGTATCCTCACATAGCTGCTGAATGTACGTTCGAGCTGGTCGTCCTGCTTTTGCGCGGCTATGTGCGGGGATCCATAAGAGTACATCTCTTATGAGTTCATCTCTGCTTCTCCAGCAGTGTCCTGCATGTCTGGTTCGTCTAACTTGAATAGTTTTCGTGATAGGGGGCAGGTGGCCGTACAGTTGGTGTCTTGTGGGGTTTGCTGCCAGGACTTGTTCAGGATTGCACGCAGCATTCTTGTGTAATTGCCGTCTAGCTTCTTCTCCAGCCGTTTTGTTAGCGTCCATGTAGTGCAGCCATATAGCAGTATCGATGTGACCGCTGCCAGGAAGAAACTGTGTTTCATTTTATCGGTTAGGTCTGATTTCCATATAATCGATAGCCTATCGATAGCTATCCATGCTTTCGTTAACCTCGTGTCGATGTCCTTTTCGGTTGATTCGACGCTGCTTCCTAGGTAAGTGAATTTGTCTACTAGTTTAAGAGGAGTTCCTTCTAGAGTGGAGATGTCCCCCGTTTGATTATAGCACATATATTCCGTTTTGTGTGCATTAACATAGAGGCCTATACTTGCTGCTGCTCGTTCCAAACTATGCAGTAGTGCTTCGGCTTGGTCAGGTGTATTTGCCAGTATCGCTATGTCATCGGCGTAGTCGGCGTCGGTAATTGTTGTTGCGGGGTACCTTTTGCTTCTTTTCTTCGTCAGTTCGAAGCCATTCTCTTTGATTTTGTCAATCGATGTTCTAAGTACGTAGTCTAGACAAATGATAAAGAGGTACGGAGCCAGCGTGTCCCCTTGTAGTACTCCTGCTACAATGTCGAAGTATTCTGTGTCTCCATCCGGTGATCGTACTTTTACTTTAGTGTTTCTATAGAGAATGGTTATTGCCGCTACGGTTTCTTTAGGTATGCCGTACGCTAGTAGGATTTGTTCCATTTTTCCTCTGTGAATGGAGTCGAAAGCCTTGGTAAAGTCGACAAATATTAATGATTTTGGCTGCTATGGATGTAAGTGTTATGCCTAGGTAGTTTTTGGCTAATCCGAGGTCCCCCTTTTTAGGGAAGGGGGGTATGCATCCCTTCATCCATCTATCTATTGGATTTTGATTGTATACTGCGTTGCAGTGTCGGAGCAGTATGTCGTCGAATTGTCTGGTCTTCCATACTTCCGGGGGAATTTCGTCCAGCCCTGCAGCTTTCCTATTTTTAATTTTTCTGAGAACCGAGTCGAGTTCTTCTTGTGTGAACGGTCCTAGTTTAATGTCTAATTGTTTGCTAATTATTCTGGTGATTGGTTCATGTGTTATTTTCGGTGGGTTTCCTAGTAAGTTTTCGAAATGCTATTTCTACAGTTTTATTCTTTCTTGTTGGTTTGCTGCTTTCAGTTTTGCTTTGGCTGTGTTCTTTCTTCTACTCACTTCGTTTATTGTTTGCCAGGCTATCCTAGATTGTCTATCTTCCACCGAGTCTCTAATCTTATCTATCTGATTTTGAATGTATTCTGTCTGTTCCTTTATATATATGCCTGATAATTGATATTGTGCCGTTTTTAGTTTTAAGGCATTTGTGTTTGTTGGGTTTTTTCGATAGTTTTTGGAGGCTATTTTCACTAGTGCACGTTTTTCTCTCACCGCTAAAGTTTCCCATGGGACTCTATATTTAGTTTTGAGTTTTGTTGGAATGCATTTCGCTGCTGCCTCGAGGTGTGCATTGATGAAATTTTCATATTCGTCGTTTGGTGTACTTTTTTCCGTCTTTTCTTGTAGTGTTTCGAATCTGTTTCTTAATTCTAATACGTATTTATCTCTTATATCTCTGTTGTTCAATAGGGCCCAGTCATAGTGTTTGGGGGTCGCTGTTCGTTTGGCGTTTATTCGTAGGCTTAACTGTATTTTCGCCGTGACTATTCGGTGATCAGTGGACACACCCTAAAAAGAGGAGTATGCCTTGCAATTCATTGCGCTATTTTTCCATTTCTTGTTTATAAGGACGTAGTCTATCTGAGCTTTAGTATTGTTTGCGTACGTGTATGTCCATAGTTTGCCCTCCCTTTTTTGGTAGTTTGTATTGAGGCATGCTAATCTATTTTCTATCATGAAATCTGTTAGATGTTGCCCATTCCTATTTGACGTGTTGTGGAAGCTGTATTTGTTGTTTCCGTTTTTCCCGATTTGGGCATTCATGTCTCCGCCAATGACTAACATGTTGTGTTTCGGTATGCTACGTACTAATGAGGATAGCTCATCGTAGAAGGTGACTAGTTCAGTTTCTTCACTAACATTGGTAGGGCTGTAGCAGGAGATGATTGTTGCTCTGGGGTTGCCGTTAAAAGTAGCTGCCATCATTCGAGGTTGTATTTTCTCAATGCTATTTAGCGTTTTTAATGCTCTAGGTCCTATAAGTAATCCTACCCCTCCTACTGCGGCGTTGACAGAGTTTTTCCATGCGGATACAGTGACGAGCGACCATCCATTGCCAGTTTCGTGATATTTGATATCTTCGGTGTGCGTGTATCCGTGTTCTTGTATGCATATTATGTCAATTTTATGTTCTTCGGCCGATGCGATTAGCTCTGGTAGTTGTCCTATTCTATTTAAAGTTCTTACGTTAAATGTGGCTATTTGTAGTGTTTGCTTGCATTTTAGTAGTTTTGATTGTTTGAGCTCAGTAGCTGATTTTTCGAACACTGAGGCCAGGGCTCCAACC
Source organism: Sepioteuthis lessoniana (assembly GCA_963585895.1). NCBI lineage: Eukaryota > Metazoa > Mollusca > Cephalopoda > Myopsida > Loliginidae > Sepioteuthis > Sepioteuthis lessoniana. Next base: position 7,017,319 of record OY757927.1, read on the forward strand.
TCAGCAGGACGCGCCCCTTTTTTAACCCGCGCGAAGAGCGATGCGGTTTGTGTATGTGGTTTGAGTGTGGGTCATATACATATAAGCACACACACATACATATATATATATATATATAAAGAGTTGTGATACAACGAAACTGTCTGTGGATGAATATATATATATATATATATATATATATATATATATTACTTATCATTTCTTCTCTTTATCTCTTCTATTTCTTTTTTCTCTTTTTTCTCTATGCCTTATTAAGTTCACCAGAACTCTTCTGTCTTTCTTTCTTTCTTTGCTTTATCTCATTTCTTCTTTCTTTCTTTTTCTTTCTTTAAAAATCATTTCTTATTTTCTTTTTTTATTTTTTCATCTGACTTTCATTTCATTTTTTTTTGTTCATTTTTGAAAATATTTTTTCTTAACTTGTTGCTTTTTTTTCTCGTCAATTTTCTTGGTTTCTTTTTTCTTTCTTTATTAAAAAACTTTTCTTTTAACATTCTATCCTTTCTTTTTTCTTTTCCTCTTCTACACTTTTCTTTCTTTCTTTCTTTCTTTCTATTTATATTGTATAACAATTTTCAATATAATTTCATTCTTTGTCAATGCACTTAATTCGGAACATTATATGAGAAACCTTTCTTGTCTAAATTGACTTTACAAGTTTATGAATTATTAATATTTTGGTTGTGTTTTAAGGCATATCAACTCTTGTGGGTCATTTAATGCAATATCTTTATATATATATATGTGTGTGTGTGTGTGTGTGTGTATGTGTGTGTGTGTGTGTGTGCATGTGTGTGTGTGTGTGTGTGTGTGTGTGTGTGTGATTTTTAAGCGAACGTTGCGTTGGTAAAATTTTTAAAAGAGCCAGAGGTAATTTGTTTGCACACAGTTAAATGGTTTCAACTTTTGGAATCAAATACTTTCGATACTATTCAATGTTAATCATTTGTTTTTACACAATTTAGATGGTCTGGTTTGATTTTATGGCATATCAACCATTGCAGGTTATTTAATACCAAATCCTCTTTATACATATATTTTGTTGATAACATTTTTAAACGAGCCTAAGCTCATTCTTTTGCACACAGTTAAGTTGCTATATACCCCTCACAATTCAATTAAACATCAGTCATTTGTTTACACACATTTAAATGATCAAACAGTGTATTTCAAACAATTCAATTTAGCATTAGTCATTTGTTTGCACACAGTTTAAACGTCAAACAGTTCTTTTGGGCTCACAGATAGGATCCTATCAGTTGCTACCACCCTGGACCAGAGTGAAGGCGCCTCTGGTGGTGTAATGGTTAGCAAGCTGGACTAGCAAGCCTACACGAGTGAGTTCGAGTCTCATTGGGTGCCCCTTTCATATGGCCTTGTGCCACATCTAAGCAAAAAGCTTAGTAAATGAACACCCTGAACCAGAGTGAACAAGGGAGCGATGGCAATGAATCCATTTTTACTCATATAAACAGTTCTATTTAAAAAAAAATTCCGTTTGACATAAGTACACTGTTTAGTTCTGTTTAGACCACATATAGGACCCTATCAGGTACTACCACTCTGGGCTAGAGTGGACCTAGAAGCGATGGCAGCAAAAGGGTACTCAGCATTACTCAAAACTTGAGCATTACAGGAGCCTAACAATCAGATTATTGAGTGTCATAGTCTGCACACTTGTTGGGTGGGGGTGGTGTCTTATCCCTCTGCAGAGATGCAGTCGGTGTATTCTACAGCGCAAGCTGACTGGGCCAGAGGACACTTGTTGGGGGTGGTGTCTTATCCCTCTGCAGAGATGCAGTCGGTGTATTCTACAGCGCAAGCTGACTGGGCCAGAGGACACTCGTTGGTGTCTTATCCCTCTGCAGAGATGCAGTCGGTATATTCTACAGCCCAAGCCGACTGGGCCAGAGGACACTCGTTGGGGGTGTGCATTTTCTGACTATGTGGTGAAGTGGCATCATGGCAATTATAAATAGTAACGGTGATAGTGCATCTCCTTGACAAATACCTCTTTGGATCTTTGCTTCAGCTAATCCTCTTCATTCTGCTGTCAATTCCACTCTCCAGGTTTTCATGGTTTTCTCGATAAAGTTTATGATTTCTTGTGATATTTTGTACATTTTGTGGCAGTCTATTATCTAGCTTTGCAGAACCATATCATATGCCTTTTTGTAGTCAATCCAGGCCATAGTTAGATTTTTCCGTCTGGTCTTTCTCTCCTCTAGACTGTGCTGATCAATGGAAAGTAACTCTGCTGTGCCTCTGCATCCTTTGCGTCATCCTTTCTGTTCTTCAGGGAACAATCTATTAGCGAGTAGTAAATCTCTTCCTTTATTTGTGCTGTTAGTATTTTCCACATCATTGGAAGGCAGGTTATGGGTCTGTAGTTGTTTGGGGCGGTTCCTCTGCTTGGGTCTTTTTGGACCAATGTGGCCTTTCCTTTGGTTATCCATTCGGGTACATGTGCTCCTTGTAGGCATCTGTTCATTTCTAGTGCCAGTCTGTCGCGAATGGAGGTGAATTTCTTGAAACAGAATCCATGTATTCCATCATGGCCAGGCGTTTTCCAATTTGATATCTTTTTAAGGGTCGTTTTAAGTAAATCGATGTGTATTTCCATTTTCGGGTCTTCTTCGAGCCCTTCTAATTCTCTTGTCATATTGTTTATCCATTCGTCCTTTTTGTTGTGTTTTTTTGGTTGCCATATTTTAGTTCAAAATCGTTCGGTTTCTTTTGCATCCAGTTGTTGGTATGTTTTCGTGTCATCTCCTCCCAGTTGATGAGAGAATTTTCTTTCGTTATTTTGGAATGTCCTGTTTTGTCTGTATTGTTTTACCCTTTGTCGATATCTCTTTAATCTTCCTTCTTTTGCCAGTGCTTTCTACTTTATTTCCTCAAGTTGTGTTGTTATTTTTTCCTGTGTTGCCTTTTCGTTTTTGTTCCTACATATTCCAGCGTCTTTTCTTTGTTTTATCATTTTGGCCCGTTTTCGTAGATTTTTATCTGCGTTTTCAGTCGAATTTCCCATCCTGGTTTTGATTTTTTCTTCGTGCTTTTTCAGGGGATCCCAATTTTTTTACAAACTAATTTCGCCCCGGCATAGAGTAGTTAAGTTAATTCGGTTATATTATTCGTTGATATATAAAGAAGTACTTGATTTATTTTATTCGTTTCCGTCTTAACCGTTCTCCATTCTATGTTTCTTAATGATTGTAAAGTAGTCTTTTCACTGTTCATAATTCTCTTTAAACTTTCTAGATTTACCTTTTGTTCTTGTCTTAGTGTTTGTTCTGGGTTTTTTGGTTTTGCATTGTTTGGTTTTGTGGTGTTTCTATTTTCCGAAGTTGGCGGTTCATTTCGGTTGGCCTGTTTTTGTTTGTTAATACTTGATGTGTCTGGTTCTGTATCAATATCTTGTTCATTATTTATTTTCTGGAATATTTCTAGTATTTCAAGGTCAGAAAACCAACCTTTCTTTATTATTGTTCTAACTTGATCGGCAAGTCTTTGACTTGTCAGAAAACTAGCATATTCTTGCCAGATCTCAATCTTTCTTTTCCTATACCCTCTTTGAGAGGGGTTCCTCCTAAAATAGTTGTGTAGTACAAGTTGGTTGACTTCCTTAGTCCATGTTTTATGTTTACGTCTCTGGTTGGTGCGGTTCCTTAACTTGTCATTCGTGTACCAGAAAAAAGAACAGCCAACATTTGCAGGATGACGCCAGATCTCCCATGCTGGCTATCAGGAGAGCACCTGCCGATCATGACACCCAAGCCTATTGCCTGGGTCCCATGTTGTGTCATATTGTTTTAACATTTTTACCATGGGTGGTATATTGTGGCAATATCAGACTTAGGAGTCGTTTATTATCTGCGAACCTGACACAGATGTGACTGAGAACAGTCACAGTAACTGTTCATGAACAACGGATCACCCCACCCAAAAAAAAACCACCTAAGTTTTAACTTAGTAGAAGGCCATTAACCTGCCATCTTTTAATAGCTTATTTCTTAACTGAGTACCTGAACTAGCTTCAGGTGTTCCTCTATTACCTTTATGGTTTATATTTACTGTCCTTTTTTGAAACTTTATTTCCGTTAAAGCTGGTCATATTTTAATAAATACTAAGTTCCAAATGTTTTCCCCGTTATATTGAGGACGGTAACTGTTCTTAATGCTTTCAGGCAACATCAGGTCCGTATTTTCATAGATTAAGAGTAGTCATGGATGAGCAAAATAGAAATTGAGGTGGTAAATTTAAACAAATCCATTTCGTGATTTCAGAATAGTTTAGCTGAAAATATTTTTGGAATTAAAAAGTCTTCATTTAAAATAAAACGATACACCAAAAGATTTTACGAGTAACCAGAAATCAATGTTTTTAAATAAAAAGACAGATTCTACTGACCCAAATTTCTTCGAAGACCACACAGCAAAGATTCGTTTGGTTATTCTGGTTCGAATCCTGCAATAGTTTATATATATATATATATATATATATATATATATATATATATATATATATTCTAAGATATACACGCCACGTGACATTATAGAATGTTTGCTTCTAAAGCAATTCCCTTTTTTCTGGTGGACGGAAGGTATTTATTTATTTATTTATTGAATTTAAAAAAAAAAAAAATTTTTTTATTTCCCTCTGCTCAACACAGATTTTCACACCCCTACCCCTTAATACTAGTAACACGTAAACCATAGACATTGAGGCGGTAAATTTAAACAAATCTATTTTGTTATCTCGACATAGTTCAGCTGAAAATAATTTTGAGAATTGAAAAGTCTTCATTTAAAATACAACTCTTCACCAAAAGATTTTACGAGTAACGAAAAATCAATATTTTTAAATAAAAAGACAGATTCTACTGACCCAAATTTTCTCGAAGACCGATTTTCAGCTTTATTTTCAGTTTCTTACAATCATTTCCCGGACATTTACCCAAGACCTAGCGTGAGAGAAGATAGTGATTATACAAATTACATGTTTTTATTGACTCTTTTGGGTGTTATTTTTTTCATTCATTCACACTGATAGTAGTCTCCTAAGAAAGGAGCTTCTCCTCAAAGAGCAATATTTTACCCTTCAAAAAGACTGGGACTATTTGGTATCTAGTAAATGTATTTATTTGTCTCTTTCTTGATCATATCCAAAGCTCTGACTCTAACTGCTACAGTGATATTTTGAAACATCCACGTTTTTTTTTCCTATTTCTATTTCTAAATCTTGTATTTTCTAAAATTGTATTTTTCATTATTATCTGTTGGCACTGACATCTCAATTAGAAAGCATATTTTTCTTTTATAGTCCTTAACCACAAAATCTGGTCCATTGTTCTTTATTTTTCTGTCTGTTCGGATTTAAAGTCCTAGAGAAAAATAGTTTCTTTGGATTCTGTTATTGGTTCTGGTTGGTGTTTTTACCACTCGGTCTTCCATAGTATTAGCATATTTGCCAATGAATCAATGTCCTATTTTATTATGTCAAAATATTACTCTTTGAATCGACGTTGAAAATGCTGGGGAGTGACATTTCATTTCTTAGTTTAGTACACAAATACTACACTCTGATCTTATCAGATCTTACGTAGTGATAAACAAATCAATTAAGAAAAAAGAGAAAAAGTCACACTGCTCAGTATACAAATAAGTCATTTTATGTGGTTGAGGCTTCTCACCCACCTACCTGTAAATGCTGGGTGCTCGAAGAGCAGATTGGAAAGGGTCCCTGAGCATAAATGGTTCCGTCCTTATTCAAAGTTCAGGGCATGTACTTATTTGGTCACATGATTAGAGACATCCAGTGTTTTGATACAATCACGCTGTGACACTGCATATTAGAGAAGAGTCGTTTGATAACACTAACTATGACCCTTTTTCATCTTGAAACGTTGCTTTGATGTCTAACAACTCATAAACGACTTGAATAAATAAATAAATAAAAACAATTAGTATATTTGCGAGTAGATTTCACTGTGTCAACGCGTGCAAAAATTTCTTTTTAAATTTCTGCGATGAGTCATTTTTATTAGTAACTGAAAACCCGCCCTAAATTTGGGAATTTTAAGCTCATAACATAAACACACGTGTTAAACAGAAATCTAAGTGACAGCAAGTCTCCTCACGTGTCCAGGACTCTTCCCAGTATTCTTGCTGATTTGAACAGTGCTGTGGTTTCGATGGTCATGTTTCTTCTTCTGATTTCCAGTTCCACTTGTCTGTCTTCCCAGGTCTTTTGGGGATTGTTCCAACGACTACAACTACTTCTGCTATCACAATCACCTTCATGCTCCACAATTTTTTCATATTTCTGGAAAGATCCGAATAATAATTTTTTTTTATCTTTCCTTTGTTTCTGTGTTGAGTGATTAACGTTTGCGGTTTCCTGGTGGGCTTTGCTTGTACTAAAAATATAAATGTCTTCGTTTTTTCAAGGGATGAATAAACAATACTGTTTAATTTCAAATGAAAAATTCAATGAATCTAAATATTTTGACGAAATTTCTGAGTCAAGAAATTTTTGTAATTATCCACTAAGTAATCAGACATTTTGGTTGTTATAGTGACAACATCGTATCTTTCGGGGGTTTTTTTCTATCGTTTTATGGCCTTGTGGATAAAATCGCTAGTTAAACCTGTGTCCCCCTGTTTTAAACACAATGACACCATTTTACTCATTAAATGGCAAGTCACAAATTAGTAAAATATTTTACATTGCTCGGTTGCAATATGTCTTCTACTGAAAGTGATGTCTATTGACAGGTTTACTATATGGAACTCTGATCTCTTCTTCCAATTTGTAGCCGTGTCACTACTACTGTATGGTTTAATTTCTTTGTTTAATGGATTATCGACCCTTGGTGGTTATTTAATGTCAAAGCGAAGAACAGTAGTGGTACTATCTAACAGATAACTGGGAGAATTCGGGGATTCATGCATTTCCTAAAGGTAGTCCGAAAGTGAATCTTAATCGCGCGACAGGAGTTCGAACTTGCTAACTATAATTTCACAGTCCAACACGTCAGCTACTGCATCACGGAAACTCCTTGCTATTGTATGACTGCACCACTTAGATACTCATCCAGCGCTTGAAGAAAAGGCAAGATGGGAACGAAGCAAGGATATTTGTAATATAATGACCGAGGGATTTCGTTTTATGCCTTGGGGTTTAGTTAGGCTGAGAACCTTTCAGTTCAGTGCATAGGTTACTTAGGTGCAACATTAACGCAGATGTTCACGCGCGCGTGCGGGGGCGGAGCGGACGTGTCACACAGAGATGTCACAATAGCCCAAGATGGGAAACGGGGCTAGCAAGTACGAATGACGTCATGCACCGAAAGCATGCGGAGGATTTTAGGAATTTGAAGTCAGTTAATAGAGTTGAGATTTGACACCGAACGAGAAGGGTTGACTTTCGCTTGCTCGCGAAGGCCTTGGGCGGGTGTCGCACGAGATGGGGGGGGGGGGCAAATGAAAAAGCCAGAATAGAAAGATTGTGCCTCTCTCTCCTTATGTCGAAAAACCTTTAAACTGAAAGGTAATAAAAAGTTTCGTACCTGAACTGAGAAGTCGTAAGTGTTTTTCGTGTTTTGAGATTCCTATGTTCTATGTATATATATATGAACAATCTATGTCCATTTCCCACACGGCGTTTGTTATGGCTATGGTACATATTGTGACCTTGTTTTGAATAAATTTTGGAAACAGCACCTCACAAAACAGCATTTTTACTACCATTTTCTTCCCGTCTTGGCCTCACTGGTGCGGCAAAACATAAGGAAGGGTTTTTAAAAAAAACATACCTAAGTATTACAACTAAAAAGTGAGATATAAGGGGTAAAAAGAGAATCAGAAACCTGAAAGAAACCCAGACATGACTTAATATAAAGTTTAGAAATTCCAAATTTTTTTCGAGAAACAATTGAAAAACATCGGAGAGTCCAACGGCCGAAACGTTGGAATTATAATAATTACGATGAGACATATCAATCTTTCTGGGTTATTTAATGTCAACACCATACTTATAGAAGAATGGTAATGGTACTATTTAACGCTTAGTCCGAGGGATAAAGGGGCTTATGCCTTTCTTAAGGGTGCAAATCCGAATGTAAATAGCTTGACAGGAGTTTGAAGTTGTTTACAACGATATCATGGTACAGCATGCTCGCCACAACGCCGCAGAGATACCTACTTCAATTGTTTTTTTGTTTTTTTTGTTAATGGCATATCAACCTTCATGAGTTATTTTATGCCAAATCCATACTTGTAGAAATATAGTAGTGGTACTAACTCATAGCTGGCGGGATAAGGGTGTTCACACCTTTCCCAAATCAGAGTCCTCGTGGTGTATTGGATAAAGCTCTAGACTGTGGAATCGTAGTGAGTTCGAACTCCAGTCGCGCTATTATGTTCACTTTCGGACAAATATTCTTGGGAAAGGTATGAACCCCTTATCCTTCCAGCTATGGGTTAAATAGCATCACTGCTGTTCTTGTAGAAGGATATCTTTGGCATTAAATAACCCACGAATGTGGATATGCCATTAAACAAAGAAACCAAACTTTCCCAAGTCCAAAAGTGAACGTAGAGCACGACTGAAGTTCGAACTTGCTTACTACGATGTCACAGTCCAGTACGTTAGCCACTACGCCACGGGAACTCTCCCCCTATAAAAACCAAGATGAAGACAACGTTTCGAATGAACCAGAGTATAACAGTTTCTTTTAAATGTTGACTTTGTCTTGCCTGGGTTTCTTTCAGGTTTCTGGTTCTCATTTTACCCCTTGTGTTTGTCTTTGTTGTTGTAATACTTAGGTACGTTTTGTAAAACCCTTCCTTGTGCTTCGCCGCACCAGTGGGGCCAAGTCTCTAGGAACTGGGGGCCGGGAAATTGCAATGGTAGGTCAGAAAGTAGAAGAGGCCTCTGAGAAGTTGAGACAAAGTAAGGCAAGAGCTGCGATGGAGTGGGTGGTGGCTGTGTAGCGATGGATGGGGGGGGGATTCGACGTTGAAGTTATTTTTTGTTATTCTCAAGTTTCCCCTTACCCACTTATTCTTTTTTTCCTTTACTCCCCCCTTCTTTTTCTTCGTCTTTCACAACATGTTTTGGATATTATTAAAATTTTTAATGAATTTTCGCACCCGTTGTTTAGAGTGCCTTTAACTGGTGATTAAGTGACAACAAGTCTCCTCGCACCTCCAGCACTCTCCATAATATTTTTTTTCTCTCATTAGCAGTATTTTTCGTATGAGTTGTACCGGGTGACTTTCACGAGAGTTTAAGCATGCTCAATACTCCTACACACTCCTCATTATTCTTTATAAGTAAAATTTTATGAATTATTATCAGAGTTTTATCTGACAGCTTTTATTGGAGATGAAGTGACTCTAAGCCTTTAAGATCCTCCAGCACTTCCCGCAGTATTCTTTATAAGTCGTATTATATGAGTTTTCAGTCGAGTTGATCTGGTGCCTTTCACGAGAGATAAAATGACAGCAAGTCTTCTTGGTATTCTTTATAAGTAATATTGCATGAATTGTGATGCCGAATAGTATCAGGTGCCTTTCAGAGGAGATGAACTGAGACGATGTCTCATATTCTTCAGGACTCTCCACAGTATTTCTTAGTCGGAGTAAAATAATTTTAATACGAGCTCATGACTTTTTTTTATTGGAGATCAATTGACAGCAAGTCTCCTAAATATATCTGCACTCGCTTTAGTATTTTTCATTAGCTGTATAATATGAATTATAGTACCAATATTATCTTTCATAGAAGATTAATAAGAAGTTTTCTCAGTACTCTAGCACTTTCCTCAGTATTTTTGCTAATTTCAACGGTTATCTAAATAGTTTCAAAATTTTCTTGAATTTTTGATAATAATGAAAAAGATAAAGTTCTGAGGAGACGTTCCATGCTTTCAAAATATTTGATACCTTCTTCTTCCACAATATTTCGAACCTCGCGGGTAAGATTCAAAAAATTTAAAAATATTTTCACAGTCTTTCAATGACAGATTTTATACTTTTTATACTTTACCTGAGAAAGAAAAACTAGTCTAGGGGACAGTTCCAGATTTCCTAACTTACTATTGACAGACAGTGCTTACTGCAGCTGGTTGGTTTGGTTTATTTGTTTAATGGCACTTCAAACTTCATGGGTTATCTAAAGCTGAAACCATAGTGGTGCTATCTAAGCCGTAGGCGGAAGGATAAGAAGGTTCGTACATTTTCCAAGGGTATGAGTCCAAAAGTGAACGTAATAGCTCGACTGGAGTTTGAACTCGCTCACTTTGAGGTCACCGTCCAGAACATTAGCCACTAAGCCACGGAGATTCTCCTCCTCCTACTACTTCTACTACAACTACTACTCGTATCTCGGCTACACCACAAAACCTAGTGATAGTAAACAAAAAAAGAGAACCTGCCGAATAGTTGACTTTGCTATTCCGGCTGACCACTGGGTAAAACTGAAAGAAAACGAAAAGAGATACGAAGACCTTGCTAGAGAACTGAAAAAAACTATTGAACATAAAAGTGACGGTGATACCAATTGTAATTAGTTCAATCGGTACAGTCACCAAAGATTTGGTATAGGGATTAGAGGACTTGGAAATAAAAAGACGAGTGGAAACCATCCAAACTACAATATTATTAAGAAGAGTCCTGAAGACTTGAGTAAAATAATAATTATTAGACAAGACCTTGCTAGAGAGCTGAAAAAACTATGGAACATGAAAATGACGGTGCGCTCGGTACAGTTACCAAAGGATTGGTGCAGGAACTGGAAGACTTGGAAATGAGTGGACGTGTGGAGATCATCCAAAATGCATCATTGTTGAGATTGCTGAGAAGATTGCCCAGTTGGCTGGGTGGGGGGCTGTAGAATACAATGACTGCAGCTCTGCAGAGGGCTAAGACCCCCATCTCTAACAATTGTACTTGATATGACACTAAACAATCTGATGGTGAGGTTCCAGTAATGCTGGGGCTTTGCAGAATACGGAGCAGCCCTTCATTGCCATCACTCCAAGATCCACTCTGACCCGGAGTGGTAGCACCTGATAGGGCCCTATCTATGGGTTAAATAGAACTAACGTCAAACTTATACTAAACTGAGCTGTTTGACGAAACTGAATAGCTTGAAATAGAAATGTTTTTGTCAATTAAACCGTACTTACATTTAAACTGCGTGCTTATGCTACACTGAATTATTTGAAATAGAACTGGTTTTTTTTTTACATTGAAACTGTATTTACACAAAACTGAATTGTTTAACATAAAACTGTTTTGACATTTAACTGTGTGTAACTAAAATCTGAACTTATACAAAACTGAATTAGTTGAATTAGAACTGCTTGACTAAACTGAATAGCTAGAAATAGAAATGTTTTTGACAATTAAGCTGTACTTACATTTAAACTGCATGTTTGTGCTAAACGGAATTTTTTTAAATTGAACTGTTTTGGACATTTAAACTGTATTTACACTAAACTGAATTGTTATAAATAAAATCTGTACTAATACTAAACTGAATTAGCTTAATTATAACTGTTTGAATAAACTAGTTTGAAATAGAAATGTTTTTGACAATTAAACTGTGTACTCATACTAAACTGAATTGTTTGAAATAGAACTGATCATTTACATAAAAATGGATTTGGCTTTAAATAACCTACAAAGTTTGATATGCCATAAAACCCACTTATCCAATCAACTGAGAAGAGACCTGGAGATTTGAGGAGACTTGCTGTCCCTCTCAAACGAGAAATATAGTAAAAATATCGTAAACAAGGGCAATCGAAAACTGAAGAATGGAACTAAAAAAAAGAGGACAAAGACTCGCAGAAATTTGGTCTCTAAAGAGGAATCTTCCGGGGAGACTCAGCTTTACAACTCGTTTTTGTTATAACAATGATACAACGCAATAACATATTGAGAAAATGAAAAAGAGATGGACATGCCCGTGGTTTTTGCCGTAGGAAATGGACACGGCGACACGAGTTCAAATCCTGGACAAGACTGCATTTCACATAGCACTAATACCCTTGCGAAAGGTATGAATCCAATTATTCTCTCCCCAGCTATGGGAAAATAGTAGGGCAGACTGGGTTCTTCAGCCTTGGTGAAGCAACTAGTCTAGGAGAGGAAAAACTCTGAATTCAAACCTGTTAAACTTCGCTTAAAAATTGACCTTGTGTCATATCCTGCCCGAGCGGAGGGGTTGGTAAATAGGATTTGTTAATAAACGACGCTTGACATTCACTTTCGCTCTAATGCCCTTGAGGGAAAGGTATGAACTTCCTTATCTCTAGTACTACTATATTCCCTCGACAAAGATGGCTTTGGCATTAAATAACCCACAAAGATTGATATGCCATAAAATTGAAAAAGAGACAACAAATTTACAGAGTCAAAGCAAAAGGTAAATCATGTTATGTATATGAATGGTATTTAGATATTTGTCGAGAATGAACAAGAATTAGAAATCCTATTCCAGAACCCAGTCGGCTTGGGCTGTAGAATAAACTAACTGCACCCTGCAGAAGTATCAGAAACTCGCCCCTACAAATATCCTGGATATAACACAAAACAATCTGAGGGTGAGGCTCCAGTAAGGCAGGAACTTTGGGGGAATGCGGAGTACCCTTTCATTGCCATCGCTCCCAGGTTCACTCTGGCCTGGAGTGATAGCACCTGATAGGTTCATATCTATGGGTCAAATAGAACTGTTTGACATTTAAACTGTGTGCAAACAAATGACATGCAAATTTGGATTATTTGAAATAGAAATGTTTGATTATTTAACTAAGTGTAAACAAATAACTGATGTTTCATTGAATTGTTAGTGATACATAACAATACTTGGAACCATTTACCTTACTTATGCAAAATTGAATTGTTAGAAATAGAACTGTTTGTTATTTAACTGTATGCATCTTCAAAATGTTTACAAATCATATATTTAACATATATGTAAAAACAGAATCTGGCATTAAATACCTAATAACGGTTGGTATGCCATAAAACCAAACCAAATCTAACAATTTTAATGTATTAGTTTTAAGCTTGTGGCTTTTTTAAAATCGAAAATCAATTGATATAGGAATAAAATTCGGAACAGAAAAATGTGTCTTGCTCATACGGAAAAAAAGGAAAAGATTCGACGAAAGAAATGGAACAACTTAATTAGGAAAACATCAGAACATTTGAAGAGAAGAAAACTTCTGATTCCTGGGAATATTAACAGCAAACATCATCAAACAGAGAGAAGAGGAAAAGTAAGAAATACGTACCTCAGATGAAGAAAACTTCTCGAAACTAAATTATGGAGCAGAAACTAAGTCAAATCAATAAATACCAGGGCAGTCCTCTAGGAAATATACTCTGGACACTTCCTAAAATCGACAAGAGATGAACTCAGACAGATGGACCAAAGAACGAGGGAATTTCTGACGATTCACAAGATGAAACACCAGAGAGATGACATTGAACGATTCTATAAGTTAAGAAATGAAGGAGAAGGATTAGGTTTGGTTTGGTTTCTTTGTTTTAATGGCATATCAATCTTTGTAGGTTATCTAATGCCAAAGCCTTTCTCCTCGAAGATCAGTAGTGGTACTATTTGACCAATAGCTGGGAGGATAAGGGGGTTCATACCTTCCCCAAGGGTATTTGCCCGAAAGTGAACATAATAGCGTGACTGGAGTACGAACTCGCGTACTACGATTCCACAGTCCATCGCTTTAACCATTACACCACGAGGACACCCCCGGAGGATTAGGAGGATGACTTGAATTGAGGAATGCATAGATGCAACAATTCAAGGACTCAAAGAATTTACAAAAAGAGCAAAGAAAAACTGATTATAGTAACCAGGAACAGGAATATCAATAAGGGCAACTTTGGGGCAAGCAGAAAAAATATCTAAAATCAAAAATGGGAAGAGAAACAACTATATGGATACTTCAAGTGAAAAACTAAGAAAATTTCAAAGTAGAGGACTTGGATATGGCTAAGAAGAGGAAATCTGCAAAGTGAACCTGAATCTCTTTTAACACCATAAAAAACAACTATATCTTAACGAAAATAGCAAGTGTAGTAATTTACGAAGTTCTTTGCTTCGATGTAGCACAAGGCCAAATGAATGGGGCATCCAATGAGACCCGAAATCACTTCTGTAGGTTTGCTAGTCTAGCTTGTTAACCATTACACCACCAGAGGTACCCACGAAAATAGCAAGTGTAGGTTATAAAGTAACTGAGATGAAACAGTTAATCGCATAAAAAGAGAATGCAGTAAACCAGTACCAAAGAAACACGATTGGGAGGGAAAGGTGAGACGCTGGAAATAGTGCAAATGACTAAAATTTGACTATGCTAACAAACCAGAATCTGTCCAAGAAAATAAGACGCATTAAATTATCTGCGATTTTGAGATACAAACGGAACATTAATTTTGACCAGAGACTTCATGTTAATTAACAAAAAGAAAAAAAAAGAAGAAAAAAAGAAAAAAAATTGTTTTGTAGATTTTGCCGTTGTAGTTGACCACAGAGATAAAATGAAAGAAATCGAAAATATATACAAATACGTGGATTTTGGCAAAGAGCTGAAAAAGTTGGGGAACGTGAAGGTGATAATAACATCAATTGTAGCTGATGTCCTTGGAACGGTCCCTAGAGGCCTAGAGAAGAGACTGGGTGATGTGGAAATCAGTGGAAGAGATTGTCCAGACCACAGCACTGTTAAAATCTGGTAGAATACTTAGAAGAATCTTCGAGACCTGAAAAGACTTGTTGTCACTCAGACTTAATTAAAAAAAACACCAAGTTGAAGTTTGCGTAAAAAATATATCACAAGGAGTAGAATAATGATAAATCTAAAATGCTACCATCGTAGTCGAGGTGGTATTGTTGGTGGTTGGTTGCTGAAAAAGGACTGGTTTAAGTTACTTCCCCGTAAGAAATGTTGAGGGGTGTGTGTGGAAGTAATTGAAGGGGAAAAAACCCAGATATCAACGTCTAAAAAAGAGCACCACGTTGTGGATAACTGACACAGATACTGACGCGAGTAGACGTGGGGGGGATGTAGAGGGGGGCGCGTAAGTTGCGCTGTTTGACGAAAGGGCAGGGTTGGGCCTGATGTAGAAGAATTTGGGTTGGCTTGAAAAGCAGGAAGAAGGTGTTGGCTGGAAGGTGAAGGTGTGAAGAAAAACGAGTGGCGGGAATTTGTAACACAGAGACCGGCCAAATTTTCGAGTTAATTAGCAGAAAAGAAAAAACAAAAAAGAAATAAAATTATAAAAAAATTATGAATGTGTAATCTTCTAGTTGTTATTGTTCTTTCTTTCTTTCTTTCTTTCTTTCTTTGTGAACTGTTGTTGTTGTTGTTGTTGTTGTTCTTCTTCTTCTTCTTCTTCTTCTTCATTTACTCTTTGTTTCTTTGTTTGTTTCTTTCTTTCTTTCTTTCTTTCTCGCCTGTTCCGTTTTTCTTTTTCATATTTCTTTTTCCTCTTTCTTCTTCTTCTTCTTCTTCTTCTTCTTCTTCTTCTTCTTCTTCTTCTTCTTCTTCTTCATTTACTTTTTCTTTCTTTCTTTCTTTTTTTCTCGCCTCTTCCGTTTTTCTTTTTCATATTTCTTTTTCCTCTTCCTTCCTCTTCCTTCCTCTTCGTTCTTCTTCTTCTTCTTCTTCTTCTTCTTCTTCTTCTTCATTCATGAATTCTTTCCTTTTGTCCTTTCATTTTTCTTTTTCTCTTTCTCACCCAATCTTAAAGTTCTATAAAGACCATTTTATTTTTGGGAGATTTGAAAATACAGGACTAAATAGTTTTATCGACTAACATTAATCATTCTATAATCGAAAAATAATATGAATGACAAACACCAATATGAAAAATCCGTTTAAACTTAGCTTTGATTAACAAAAATAATTTTTACTTTCTTTTCTTACCCCCCCCCCCCATTTTCTTGCTAAAACCCCAAATTAAAACTTTAAACCTTTAGGACACTGAGCTATCGACCACCGTAACCCTCTTTCCTTATGGGGAGTGTCCCCGTGGTGTAATGGTTAAAGCGATGGACTATGGAATCGTAGTAAGCGAGTTCGTACTCCAGTCGCGCTATTACGTTCACTTTCGGGCAAATACCCTTGGAAAAGGTGTCAACCCCCTTATCCTTGCCAGCTACTGGTTAAATAGTACCACTACTGTTCTTCTAGGAGGATGGCTTTGGCATTAAATATCCTACAAAGGCTGATATGCCATTAAACAAAGAAACCAAACCAAACCTCTTTCCTTAGTATTTTCGTTGAAAAATGTAAAATAATGTGATCTGTCTTTATTTAAACTTCTCAGATAACCGATTACTATAATTGATAGGCAACGACGATGTAGAAACAGGGATTTCCTTATCAGAAAACAGGCAGCTCGAATTTACGTACTTCTATTTAGCAACCTAAAGAGTCGAGTGTTTGCCAATGGTCAGGGAGACCGGGGTTCAATTCCAGGTCGAGTCATACCAAAGACTCAAAAAATGGTACTTGATGCCGCCTTGCTTAGCACCCAGCATTATAAAGTAAGGATCAAGGGTAAAGTGGAGCCATCCAGGGAAAAGAGCACCCTCCCCTACACCTCGATGTAGTAGCTATTGAAAATGGAGCCTTCGAGTCACCTTCGACTAAGTTCGCCAACTTACTTATTTAGCGGCACAAATATCACCCATTCGGCATCAGTGGGTTAATATTTAGTTCTACATTTTTTCAACTCGTTAACCATCAATCCTAACACGACATCTTTGTTACTTTTATTGGTTATTTAATATAAACTTTGTTATTACTTATGATTTATCACACCAGCGTTTGCTGATTGTCATTCACTTGGAAGTTAAGTGACAGCAAGTCTCCCCAGGTCTCTAGAACTCTTTACAATATTCTTGCTGATCTCAACAATGCTGTAGTTTGGAGGATCTCCATCAATTCTTTCACTCCTCTTTCAAAGCTTTTACGATTTTATGATAAGTTATTATTAAATAATACAAGGATCATTCAATAAGTTTCCAGACTTTTTCGTATGGGCACTTTTATTGATAGCACACACATGAAACTCTAGTCCCCTTCGAAGTACTCTCCTCCAGCTGCAATGCACTTGTTGTACCGTTCCAACAACTTCAGTAAGGCCCCATCGAAGTCCTCTTGCGTGATCGTGTCAATGACCTTCGTCGCAGCCTCTTTCATCTCCTCAATTGTCTCATAACGACAGCCTCTAAGCTTAGGGAATAACCAAAAGTCACAGGGAGCAAGGTCTGGACTATAGGGAGGCTGAGGAACTGTGTTGATGCCCATCTTGGTCAAATAGTCAGTGACAAGGATAGAGTTGTGGACTGGTGCATTGTCCTGGTTGAAATGCCACTGACCCGATTTGAAGAGTGCTGGCCTCTTCCAACGGAATCTCTTCCTGAACTCCCTTAAAACCTCAACATAGTAACCCTAACCCTAACCGTTTAGCCAATCAACTCGGGTGTATTGACTTCCTTACTCCTCCTACACCTCTCATCATCCCTCACAGACTCCCTGCCTTCCTTGAATCTCTTATGCCACTCAAAAACTGATGCTCGATGCATGCAAGATGGTCGAAAAGCAGTCTGAAGCATTCCATACGTTTCTGTGGCATTTTTTCCAAGTTTAAAACAGGATTTTATGGCATATCGTTCTTCTAAAGTGTCCTGACGTCCAGATTGCATTTTTGAAATTCACCAGCTGTGACAATCAGGTTTTAGTAGAGTATGTTCCAATTCCTGCTGCAGCTGTTCATTTGAATCTGAAATCGTAAAAATTCGTCTGTAATCTAATTTGGATAGTTTTGGTGATGTGTGGTAGTTGGCCGAACAGTTGCTGTTTTGTGGAATGTTGCCTCCAGGACTTGTTCAATATTGCTCGCTGTTTTCTTGTGTAATTGGCGTCAAGCTTTTTTCTTCAGCCGTTTTGTTAGCGTTCATGTAGTGTAGTATCGACAATTGCATTTTATTTTATTGGTCAGGTCTGACTTCCATATGACCGATAGCCTATCGATAGCTGTCCACGCCTTTGCAAGTCTCGTGTTGATGTCTTTCTCGGTTGATGAGACACTGCTTCCTAGGTTGGTGAACTTGTCCACTAGTTTCAGAAAGCAACCATTTTGTGTGAGTTGTCGCCTGTTTGATTAGAGCACATGACCTGGTGTATGTACTGCTTATAGCACGAATACCAGACACTCTGTTTCTTAAGGTTAAACACAATTATATACTTTTAAAAGAAATAGATAAATAGGGATTTTCTTATTTCTTGCTAAGATTTGTAATATTTTTTCATATCAACTTTTCATTTCTTTCCAGCATTACTTCTCTATTGGCTTGCAAATGACGATAACATTGAGAGTTCGAATCTCACTGAATCTCATTGTTTTGGTTTTGCTCCAAACGAAGCTATACTTTGCAAATAGCGACCTTTTTGAGAAAAGAGACTAATACTTTATGCATATATAAGTATGTAAATTTGGCGACCGTTGTCGACGGTGACCAGAAGGCTCTCTTTTCAATAGCTACTACACCGAGGTGTAGAGGAGGGCGTTACTTCTCTACTGGATTGCTCCACTTTACCTTTGATCCGTACCTTATAATGCTGAGTGCTAAGCAAGGCGGCATCAAGTACCGTTTTTTGAGTCTTTGGTATAACTCGACCTGGGATTGAACCTCGGTCTCCGGGCCATTGGCGATAGCTCTCTTAGAGGATGCACACTTTTTTTATTTAGCTGTAAATAAACTAATAAGAAATAAGACGCAAAACAGTTCTTCTTTTAGAGTTGAACATCCTGGTTTTTATAAGATATACCTTCAACAAACCAAATCAAATTATTTGTATGAACAGTATACCATTTTCCAAGATATGCAGAGGAAAGGAATAAGCCCATGTCGAAGCAAAACTTTGGTAAATACGTCGATTCTACCTGTTGCAGACGTAAAAGACACGCACAAAATGGATGTCAATGCTCTATCCAGTGGTGAGACTCCAGTTCTAGATCACTGCAGAATGTGGACCACACATTACTTGTTATTACACCCAAATTCACTCTGACCTGGAGCGGTAGTACCTGGTATCGGTCAAACAGACACCACAATTATGATGTTTCGAATAAAGATTATATTTTTATTAAAAAAAAGTGTTGTTGCACATATGCTCTGCTTCATCTCCGATATGCAACACTTTGTTATATAATTGTTCTTACATTTATAATACGAAAAAGCGGCGGCATGTTTCAGAAAAATCAATATCATTTCGTAACGTGACCAGTGCTCGTTCAAATAGTCTAAAATTTTAACAGCATGAGTTGAAACGATTCTAAATTCTGTTTAATCCTTAAATGTCTTTTGTTTTCCAGCAATTGGCATTTCTGTACCTTAACCCCACCCCACCCCCAAAAGCAAAAAAAAAAAAACAACAACAACAAACTAGAAAACATCAATCATAAAATTCTGAGTAATTTTTTTATACATGCAGTTAAAATTTGATACCATTTGAGATGTACGGAGTGTTGCAGTGGTCATTTTAATTAAAAAAAAAACCTTTTGGACAAATCGGAAGAGAATTTCAGTTCAAATTCGAATTCTTAGTGACCCATAATAAGAAATACTTTTACGAAACACTTCTGTCCAAAAAAGGACAGAAGAGTTTTGCAAACAGAATACATTGGACTCAAAACTCGGGTGGTGTAACGGTTAACAAGCGAAACTAGCAAATCTTCACGTGTGAGTTCGAGTCTCGCTGGATGCTTCATTCAAGCGGCCTCTTGCCACATCTAAGCAAAAGGCGTTGCGATTGGACTCCGAAAATTCTAAATAAGACTATGTCGATAATAACAAGCACTCCCACCGCCCACATAATTGTATTTATCGAATCCCACCGCACGGGTAGGATGGGGTACAAGGTCAATTTTTTAAACGTTTAAAAGGTTCGATTTCAGAGTTTTTCTTCTCGAAGGCCATTAGCAGTACTAAGGGTAAAGAAACCCAGTCTGCACTACTATTTACTCACTGCTGCAGGGAAAATAGTTGGATTTATACTTTTCACAAAGGTGTTAGTGCTATGTGAAACGCAAACAGTCTCGTCCAAGATACTTCTCCGTTCGGCATACTCATTTCCAACGACGATAACTTTGCACCACGAGCAACTTGGTTATATATATATATATATATATATATATATATATATATATATATATATATATATATATTGTTAGTAAGCTGTATGCATACACAACTCTATGTGGACTAAAATCTATGGAACTTGGTGGCTGTCCATTTCTCGGCGGTGCGATCTTAGACGAATATTATATATATATATATTATATATATATATATATATATATATATATATATATATATATATATATATATTTAAAGATGGTTGTTGTAGGTCCAAAGAAAGAATTATGATATATATTAAAATAGGATGGTCCACGAAGAGATTTGTATTTTTGAATTTTTTTCTATTTTGTTCTTACATATGTGTTATATATATGTATACATTATATTACACGTATGTAAGAACAAAATAAATAAATACAAATCTTTTCGTGGCACTTCCAATTTTAAATATATATATATATATATATATATATATATAAAGTTAAGCGCTTTCTCTATATAATATGATATATGCACAAATATATATGTAAATACATATATATAGGTGAGGAAATGACAGTCACCAAGCACCGTTTATTCTAGCCTAACACACCCCCATATGTATATGATGTTCTTTATGATAATTCATATTACGTAAGAAACCTTAGCGCCAATAACGATTCTCTATAGAAACACTAAAGTAAAAGTACGATCACCAGATGGAGACAGAATACTTCGACATTGTAGCAGGAGTACTACAAGGGAACACGCTGGCTCTTTACCTCTTTATCATTTGTCTAGACTACGTACTTAGAACATCGATTGACAAAATCAGAGAGAATGGCTTCGAACTGACGAAGAAAAGAAGGAGAAGGTACCCCGCAAAAACAATTACCGACGCCGACTACGCCGATGACATAGCGATACTGGCAAATACACCTGACCAAGCCGAAACACTACTGCATAGTTTGGAACGAGCAGCAGCAAATATAGGCCTCTATGTTAATGCACACAAAGCGGAATATATGTGCTATAATCAAACGGGGGACATCTCCACTCTAGAAGGAACCCCTCTTAAACTAGTAGACAAATTCACTTACCTAGGAAGCAGCGTCGAATCAACCGAAAAGGACATCGAAACGAGGTTAGCGAAAGCATGGACAGCTATCAATAGGCTATCGATTATATGGAAATCAGACCTAACCGATAAAATGAAACGCAGTTTCTTTCAGGCAGCGGTCACATCGATACTGCTATATGGATGCACTACATGGACTCTAACAAAACGGCTGGAGAAGAAGCTAGACGGTAATTACACAAGAATGCTACGTGCAATCTTAAACAAGTCCTGGCGGCAACACCACACAAGACACCAACTGTGCGGCCACCTGCCTCCTATCACGAAAACTATTCAAGTTAGACGAACCAGACATGCAGGACACTGCTGGAGAAGCAGGGACGAACTCATAAGAGATGTACTCTTATGGACCCCCACACATGGCCGTGCAAAAGCAGGACGACCAGCACGAACATACATTCAGCAGCTATATGAGGATACGGGATGTTGTCCTGAAGACCTACCTAGGGCGATGAACGATAGGGAGGAGTGGCGAGAGAAGGTCAGGGATATCCGTGCTACCAGCATGACATGATGATGATGATGATATATGTAAAATACATATATAGGTGAGGAACTGACAGTCACCAAGCACCGTTTCTTCTAGCCTAACACTCCCCCATATGTATATAATGTTCTTTATGATAATTTATATTACGTATATATATTATATATATTAAGATGCATAAAATTTATAAGAGAAATAAGAATATTAATTAATTTTAAGTAGTTTTTTTATTGTTCTCAGCTTGTTTAATATGCTATACGAAAAGCAACGTAAAATGTAATGTTGGCTTAGCATATCCATAGGTCTAATGAAGAATGTTTTCTGATCAAAGTGTCTTTAATTGATCTATCTATCTATATATATATATATATATATATGTAAGTATGTATGTATGTATGTTTCAGTGTTAGGGGCACCTGCTTAATATGTTTTTATTAGATTTGGGAGGAATGCGTTTCAAATTAGCCGTGACTTGACCGGTTCGTTTGCTTGTTTTTGTGGACTTTTTGTCGCTGTCCAGTATTATTTTCAAGAGGCGGCCTTTCAAATTAGCAGTGACTTTTCATCGGGTTTATTTGTTATCAAATTTTTATTTCAAGGCTGGATGATTAAATTTCATTTCAAATCCAACAGTCTCATATGTTCTCAGACTTTTTATCCATTTGTCTACTGTTTTTTCTTTTTCTTTTTCTTTTTTTTAGTTATTGAATTTATGGCTCTATATTTTTTCAATTCTTTCTGTGATTGTGAATTTTTCCTCTCTGTGTGGAAAGGTTGTTCAATTAATGTTAGATTATTCTGATCCAGAGATTTGATCCTGTGTCTGTAGTTACTTAATCTAAAATAATCTGACTTTCAAATATATTGTTTTTGGCAGCGTGTGCATTCAAGTAAATAGATTACATTTTTGCTTTTACAATTTGTTTCTTGGTAAGTTTTAAGTATTTTAAGTTGTTAAACTCAAGAATGAATTGGTTTATGTGAGCTGTTCGAAATATAGATTATTCTTGATATTGTATGAATGGCAAAATTTAGTGGATTTTATTGTGGGTTTCCTATAGACTACTTTATTGGTTAGTATGCTACCTAACATTTCTCTCAGGTGATTTGGCCGACCATGGGTTAGTATGCCTGATTCTTGAAAAATATCTTTTAAGTTGAGATTCTCATTCAAAATGTCCTAACGGTTTTTGATTATTTGAGCTATTGTTGGGAGAGTGTTGTTGAATTTTGCTACGAAGGGAATGCAATTCATCTTCACTTTCGGTCTTAGACTTAGGGTGTTCTGGCTAGGAGTGGAGATGGCTTTGGAAGTTTAGTTTGGTTTGGTTTCTTTGTTTAATGGCATATCAACCTTCGTGGGTTATTTAATACCAAAGCCATTCTCCTAGAAGAACAGTAATGGTGCTATTCAACCCATAGCTGGGAGGATAAGGGGGTTCATACCTTTCCCAAGGGTATTTGCCCGAAAGTGAACGTAATAGCGCGACTGGAGTTCGAAGTCGCGTGCTACGATTTCGTAGACCATTGCTTTAACCATTACACCACGGGGACACGCCCTAGGAAGTTTGGTTTTCGATTAACGTATGGGGATATCCCCATACTGAGAACTACTGTTTAAGTTTATCGCTTTGTTCGTTGTTGTCTGAGCAGATTCTCCTTAGTCGAATCGCTTGTGAGTTGCGAAGACTGTCTTGGAGATATTTGGGATTTGAAGAGTAATGAAGATAGTTGTATGTATTGGTGGGCTTTGTGTGTAATGTAGTTTTCTATACTTGTCAATATATATTAGGGTATCTAAAAATGTAATTGGTTTTATTGGCTTTCGTGATGAAATTTGATCGAGTTGTGAATCATATTTAAGTCGGTTAAGATATAATTTAGTGTTGCTTCTCCGCCTGTTTATATGATATGTCATCAATGTATCTTGCGTAAAAGATGCAGTCATTCATAAATTTCAGGTAGATGTACGTGTTTTCCAATTTTTCTATGAAGAAGCTTGGATATGAAGGATCTACGACTGTATAAGTAAAGTTGGCGACCGTTGCTGAGGGCGACTCGAAGGTTTCCTTTTCATTTGGTACTACACCAGAGCGTTAGAGAGGGCGCAACTCTTTTCCCTGGATTGATATACTTTACTCTTGATCCATACATTATAATGCTGCGTGTTAAGCAAGGAGGTATCATGCACCATTTTTTGAGTCTTAAGTATAATTCGACTTGGTATTGAACCCCCGTCTCCTGGGCCATGGGTGAACAGTGTACCCATTAGGCCAAGGAATAGAAAAATCAAAGAAATAAACACACAAAAAAACAAATGACCCGGTCAAGTCAAAACTAATTTGAAATGCACTCCTTCTAAATCAAATGAAAACATATATAAATATACTGTCATATAGGAATAAAGTGAGATAGCGGCGATTGAACACTGATCGCCAGTGGACGGAAGTGGAAGGCCTCCAGATAATATAAATAGAGGTACCGTGCTGTTAGGATGGGACATGAGTTGAAGAAAATTAGTCGGTGGACAATCAGTTCGATGGACTTTAGCGAGAAAGATTTTGAAATAATAGCTTGGCCGGCAGTGTGCGGATAGTAACTATCTTTTGTTTGTGCTTTTTTTTTTTTTCGGTTACTGAATAATTTTGGTTGAATGAAAAACTTTTAGGCACATGTGAAAGTTACCAAATATATAAAGACGAATGAATAACATTTTGATATAATATCATCTACCATCATCATCATCATTATAACAAAGTCATGCTGACAGCACAAAGCTATCTAAAAAAATTGGCTGTTTTTTTCCTCATCAATAGAGGCTACTTATATATATATATATGCAGAGAGAGAGAGAGAGAGAGAGAGAGAGAGAGAGAGAGAAAGCGAAATATATATATATATATACATTGATATATATATAGAGAGAGTGAGAGAGAGAGAGAGAGAGAGAGAGAGTGTGTAGTTTGCTTTACTCATAAATAAAAAGTACCTAATATCGGTGATATTGCTTACGTTGAGCGAAATTAGAAAAATTTTGACACAGAATAAACAGCGTTTAGTAACTGCAGTTAGTTGATTATTATCTGTACTCCTATCATATATCTGACCTGGTATTCTTCCTAAGAAGAAAACACTACAACGGGTCAGAAAAAAAAGGTCATCATTACATTTTTTAACTGTAGGTTTAACTAAATATAAGTCAAACTGTGCTTTTTTGTTAGTTTAGTTTAATTTAGAACTCCTGACAATATCATCATCATCATCATATCGTGCTGGCAGCACGGATATCCCTGACCCTCTCTCGCCACTCCTCCCTATCGTTCATCGCCCTAGGCAGGTCTTCAGGACAACATCCTGTATCCTCACACAGCTGCTGAATGTACGTTCGTGCTGGTCGTCCTGCTTTTGCGCGGCCGTGTGTGGGGATCCATAAGAGTACATCTCTTATGAGTTCATCTCTGCTTCTCCAGCAATGTCCTGCATGTCTGGCTCGCCTAACTTGAATAGATTTCGTGATAGGGGGCAGGTGGCCGTACAGTTGGTGTCTTGTGGGGTGCCGCTGCCAGGACTTGTTGAGGATTGCACGCAGCATTCTTGTGTAATTGCCATCTAGTTTCTTCTCGAGCCGTTTTGTTAGCGTCCATGTAGTGCATCCATATAGCAGTATCGATGTGACCGCTGCCTGGAAGAAACTGCGTTTCATTTTATCGGTTAGGTCTGATTTCCATATAGTCGATAGCCTATTGATAGCTGTCCATGCTTTCGTTAACCTCGTTTCGATGTCCTTTTCGGTTGATTCGACGCTGCTTCCTAGGTACGTGAATTTGTCTACTAGTTTAAGAGGGGTTCCTTCTAGAGTGGAGATGTCCCCCGTTTGGTTATAGCACATATATTCCGTTTTGTGTGCATTAACATGGAGGCCTATGCTTGCTGCTGCTCGTTCCAGGCTATGCAGAAGTGTTTCGGCTTGGTCAGGTGTATTTGCCAGTATCGCTATGTCATCGGCGTAGTCGGCGTCGGTAATTGTTGTTGCGGGATATCTTCTGCTTCTTTTCTTCGTCAGTTCGAAGCCATTCTCTTTGATTTTGTCAATCGATGTTCTAAGTACGTAGTCTAGACAAATGATAAAGAGATACGGAGCCAGCGTGTCCCCTTGTAGTACTCCTGCTACAATGTCGAAGTATTCTGTGTCTCCATCTGGTGATCGTACTTTTACTTTAGTGTTTCTATAGAGAATCGTTATTGCCGCTACGGTTTCTTTAGGTATGCCGTACGCTAGTAGGATTTGTTCCATCTTTCCTCTGTGAATGGAGTCGAAAGCCTTGGTAAAGTCGACAAATATTAATGTCGCTTGTAGGTTCTTTGCCGTACACCTTCAAGGATTCTGCGGATGGTTAGTATTTGTGAGGTCGTAGATCTATTTCTTCGGAAGCCATTTTGGTTTTTTCTAAGTATGTTGTCGATTTTGGGTTCTATGCGGTTTCGTAGTAGGGCATTGTAGATTTTGGCAGCTATGGATGTAAGTGTTATGCCTCGGTAGTTTTTGGCTTTTACCCAAATGGGTCCTGGACGTGAGTTTGACGACTTTTCGCTCAGGATCGACAGTTCGATCGGGGAACTACTGCTGCTCCTCTATAAGAGTGGCTTCTATAGAAGAGAATAAAACAGCCATCGAAAGATAACCTGACAATATATATATATATATATATATATATATATATATATATATATATATATGCGGTTAGAAGCCCATGGTCTGATGATGACATTGTTGAGAAACTGATTGTCACCAAACACTGTTGACTCTACATCTAGTTTATTCTAATTTCGACGTTTGAATGCATTATCTCCGATTTGAGCACACTTTATTTATAAATGCAGAAAATAATTTTTGCTAAACATATATATATATATATATATATATTTCTTTAAGAAAAAACAAAACAGGTCACATTAGGATTATAAATTTATTTCCATCCTGTAATATGTTTTCAATATAAATCAAAAACACGAAAAAAATTAACAGGACTTCTTCAGATCTTTTTTTTTTTAATCCATAAGATTTATAATCCTAATGTGACCGGTTTTGTTTTTTTCCTAAAGAAATTATTGCTCTGTGATGTCAGTTACATTGAGCTCTTTACCAGGAAAATTTAAATGTTCATTGTTGAATATTTTTTTTTTTTTGTCCCGATGGAATTACTCCCAACTCCGGTTTAACTGGACCGAATAATACTATATATATATACATATATATATATTGGCAATATATATATATATATATATATATATATATATATGTATATATATATACATTAGAAATATATACATGTATATAAGTGTATATATATATATATATATATATGATGCCAGGAGGAGTTATTACATCAAAATAAAAATTGAAGAAAGGCAAAAATTGTGGATTATTTGGTGAGAATACAGCAAACTGTTAGAAAATCGTAGGCATGACTGGGTAGGGCAGCTGATCCATTTAGCACTGTGCAAAGGATTAGAATTTATCAAACGGCTTATGTACAGTCCAGAAAATGTTCAAGAAAAGAGTAAGTAAGTAAAGTTTGCCCTTGATCCTTACCTTATAGTGCTGAATGTTAAAGAAGGAGGTATCAAGTAACCTTTTTTGAGTCTTTAGTATGACTCGACCTGGGATTGAACCCCAGTCTCCCGGGCCATTGACGAACACTCTACTCATTAGACCAATGGTCCTGTTTGCTTTACACTCATAAGGCGTGGATCAAGGGTAAAGTAGAGCAATCCAGGGAATGGAGTAGCGCCCTCCCCTATACCGCGGTGTAGTACCTATTGAAAAGGGAGCCTTCGGGGTCACCCTCGACTATGGTCGCCAACTTTACTTCAAGAAAAGAAGACCGCTAAAATTCTCTTGGTAATTCCCAGAAATATAAGCGGATCAATAAATCTCTGCTGGAAGATCAGACTTAGTGTTAATTAACAAGAAAAGAATAAATGTTTGGATCTTGACGGAGAGCTAAAAAAAATATATAAGTTTTGGATATACTAATCGAAATTGGCGTTCTCGGAACATCAAAGGAAGAATCGAGACCATCCAGACCACGGCACTGCTAAAATCGGATAGAATATTTAGAAAAATTCAGAAGTAGGGAAATTTTCTCTCTCTAACACTTCAGTGATTTAACACCAATTAAAACTGGTGTGAAAAATTATAAATAATAATAATAATAATAATATGTAGGCTATGTTGTGACAGAGATGAAACCATCAATCACATGATAAGCGAATGCAGCAAATTTGCGCAGAAGGAATATAAGACTAGACACGATTGGGTCGGCAAGGTGATACACTGGGAGATGTGCCAGAAATTTAATTTTGACCATACCAACAAATGGTATATGCACAACCCAGCTCCTGTTCTAGAAAATGACACACATCAAGTGGTAGCACCTGATAAGGCCCTATCTATGGGTTATATAGATCTAACGGCATACTTATGCTAAACTGAATTGTTTGATTAAACTGAATAGCTTGAAATTGAAGTGTTTTTGAGAATTAAACCGTACTTACATTTAAAATGCGTGTTCATGCTAAACTGAATGATTTGAAAACGGACAGTTTTTTGACATTGAAACTGTATTTACACTAAATTAAATTGTTTAACAGAACTGTTCTGACATGTAACTGTGTCTAAACAAAATCTGTACTGATGCAAAACTGAATTAGCTGAATTAGAATTGCTTGACTAAACTGAATAGCTAGAAATAGAAATGTTTTTCACTATTAAACTGCACTTACATTTAAACTGTGTGCTTATGCTAAGCTGAATTGTTTGAACTAGAACTGATTATTTATATAAAAATGGATTTGGCGTCAAATAACCTACAAAGGTTGATATGCCATAAAATCAAACCCACCAACCAACCAAAATATTCTCCTACTAGTTAGATCGTAAGGCAGACTGGGTTCTTTAAACTTGATATTCCAACTTGTTTCGGAAAAGGAAAACTTTAAATCCATACTTATTAAACTCCACTTAAAATTGACCTTGTGTCATACGAGGAATATATATATATATATATATATATATATATATATATATATATATATATATGGAGTGAAGAAAGTCCAAAAGTATATGCCAAAGAAAATAATCCAGACGTGATCATTTCCTCTAAGCAATTCGGAACACGTAAATAATACTGGGATTATTCACGAAGACGAAATCTTCTCAGATTAAAGATCTTTATCTTAAGAAATGAACAAAACAAACAGAGAGAGAGAGAGAGAGAGAGAGAGAGAGAGAGAGAGAGAGAGAGCGAGAGAGTGAGAGAAATTAATATATTCACACACAATGTCATTTTCATTATCTACCAATAAGAATACAGGCCACATCATCAGTTCATATCTATCTATCGATCTGATAAGACTTAAAATGTATACTCAACACTGTTCATTTAAAACTTAAAATCGCGAACGTTTGAGTAAAAATTAAAATAGTAAGAAAAAGTATATTGTATCATTTTTATTGCTATAAACAATGACTAAATATGGAAAAGGGATGTCATTTAATTTCAATAATAGTAATAATATTCACCGTGGTAACTTCAGTCCATGATGATACTGGGATTTCTATTGAGGAAGGAGTTAAGGTTATTATTAGCATTTAGTTACCCTCGAGAAAAAATGACAATTAGCAGAAACACAGGCACTTCGAACGGGACTTATGATTGAATTACTGTCGGAGAGTGTTTAAAGGGCATGACTCAAAAAAAAAAAAAAAAAAATAACACACACACACACACACACACACACACACACACACACACACACAGACACACGTGACAATAGCCATACATCGAACACTCACATAGATTTATATGATATTACTCATATATTCTAAACCTGAATAATTCACATCCACTGTCTTCAGACACTGACTGGATATTACTAATAACTTATATATATATATATATATATATATATATATATATATATATATATATATCTTTTAAAAAAAAACCCAAAGACCGGTTATTTTATTTCCATCCTGTTTTTTCGTTTCTGGTGTGAACCAAAAACACGAAGAAAAATATAACAGGACTTCTTCCCCAACTCTAGGTTAACTGGACCAAATAGTACTATATATATATATATATATATATATATATAATAAAAGTCGCTTCTCTCTTAACTAGTCACCTTTAGATTTCGTGTTGTTATATCAAAGAATGTGAATAGTATTGTATTCATTTTCTCATTCCAGATTTTATCGCATAACTATCTCTCTATCTCTCTTTCTCTCTCTCTCTCTCTCTCTCTCACACACACACACACGTATATATATATATATATATATGCGTCCCCCGCGGGTTGAGCAGACTTGCAAAGGAAATAACAGTTACCACTGACGTAATGCAAAGCTCTTCTAACGAATTCAGTAACCCGATTTCCGTTGGCGTGAATGTAAACAAAAAGAAAATTCATACATATACGTTAAATTTCCTCGCTTACGTTGAGTCAGCTGATGTCTGTCATCATCATATCGCGCTGGTAGCACGGATATCCCTGACCCTCTCTCGCCACTCCTCCCTATCGTTCATCGCCCTAGGTAGGTCTTCAGGACAACATCCCGTATCCTCACATAGCTGCTGAATGTATGTTCGTGCTGGTCGTCCTGCTTTTGCACGGCCATGTGTGGGGGTCCATAAGAGTACATCTCTTATGAGTTCGTCCCTGCTTCTCCAGCAGTGTCCTCCATGTCTGGCTCGTCTAACTTGAATAGTTTTCGTGATAGGAGGCAGGTGGCCGTACAGTTGGTGTCTTGTGAGGTGTTGCCGCCAGGACTTGTTCAAGATTGCACGCAGCATTCTTGTGTAATTATCGTCTAGCTTCTTCTCCAGCCGTTTTGTTAGAGTCTATGTAGTGCACCCATATAGCAGTATCGATGTGACCGCTGCCTGGAAGAAACTGCGTTTCATTTTATCGGTTAGGTCTGATTTCCAAATAATCGATAACCTATTGATAGCTGTCCATGCTTTCGCTAACCTCGTTTCGATGTCCTTTTCGGTTGATTCGACGCTGCTTCCTAGGTAAGTGAATTTGTCTACTAGTTTAAGAGGGGTTCCTTCTAGAGTGGAGATGTCCCCCGTTTGATTATAGCACATATATTCCGTTTTGTGTGCATTAACATAGAGGCCTATGCTTGCTGCGGCTCGTTCCAAACTATGCAGTAGTGCTTCGACTTGGTCAGGTGTATTTGCCAGTATCGCTATGTCATCGGCGTAGTCGGCGTCGGTAATTGTTGTTGCAGGGTACCTTCTGCTTCTTTTCTTCGTCAGTTCGAAGCCATTCTCTCTGATTTTGTCAATCGATGTTCTAAGTACGTAGTCTAGACAAATGATAAAGAGGTACGGAGCCAGCGTGTCCCCTTGTAGTACTCCTGCTACAATGTCGAAGTATTCTGTGTCTCCATCTGGTGATCGTACTTTTACTTTAGTGTTTCTATAGAGAATCGTTATTGCCGCTACGGTTTCTTTAGGTATGCCGTACGCTAGTAGGATTTGTTCCATCTTTCCTCTGTGAATGGAATCGAAAGCCTTGGTAAAGTCAACAAAAATTAATGTCGCTTGTAGGTTTTTTGCCCGTACACTTTCAAGGATTCTACGGATAGTTAATATTTGTGAGGTCGTGGATCTATTTCTTCGGAAGCCATTTTGGTTTTTTCTAAGTATGTTGTCGATTTCGGGTTCTATGCGGTTTCGTAGTAGGGCATTGTAGATTTTGGCTGCTATGGATGTAAGTGTTATGCCTCAGTAGTTTTTGGCTAATCCGAGGTCTCCCTTTTTAGGGAAGGGGAGTATGCATCCTTTCATCCATCTATCTATCGGATTTTGATTGTATACTGCGTTGCAGTGTCGGAGCAGTATGTCGTCGAATTGTCCGGTCTTCCATACTTCCGGGGGAATTTCGTCCAGCCCTGCAGCTTTCCTATTTTTAATTTTTCTGAGAACCGAGTCGAGTTCTTCTTGTGTGAACGGTCCTAGTTTAATGTCTAATTGTTTGCTAATTATTCTGGTGATTGGTTCATGTGTTTTTTTCGGTGGGTTTCCTAGTAAGTTTTCGAAGCGCTGTTTCCACAGTTTTATTCTTTCTTGTTGGTTTGCTGCTTTCAGTTTTGCTTTGGCTGTGTTCTTTCTTCTACTCACTTCGTTTATTGTTTGGCAGGCTATCCTAGATTGTCTATCTTCCACCGAGTCTCTAATCTTATCTATCTGATTTTGAATGTATTCTGTCTGTTCCTTTATATATTTGCCTGATAATTGATATTGTGCCGTTTTTAGTTTTAAGGCATTTGTGTTTGTTGGGTTTTTTCGATAGTTTTTGGAGGCTGTTTTCACTAGTGCACGTTTTTCTCTTACCGCTAAAGTTTCCCATGGGACTCTATATTTAGTTTTGAGTTTTGTTGGAATGCATTTCGCTGCTGCCTCGAGGTGTGCATTGACGAAATTTTCATATTCGTCGTTTGGTGTACTTTTTTCCGTCTTTTCTTGTAGTGTTTCGAATCTGTTTCTTAATTCTAATACGTATTTATCTCTTATATCTCTGTTGTTCAATAGGGCCCAGTCATAGTGTTTGGTGGTCGCTGTTCGTTTGGCGTTTTTTCGTAGACTTAACCGCATTTTCACCGTGACTATTCGGTGATCAGTGGACACACCCTCAAAAGAGGAGTATGCCTCGCAATTCATTGCACTATTTTTCCATTTCTTGTTTATAAGGACGTAGTCTATCTGAGCTTTAGTATTGTTTGCGTACATGTATGTCCATAGTTTGCCCTCCCTTTTTTGGTAGTTTGTATTGAGGCATGTTAATCTATTTTCTATCATGAAATCTGTTAGATGTTGCCCATTCCTATTTGACGTGTTGTGGAAGCTGTATTTGTTGTTTCTGTTTTTCCCGATTTGGGCATTCATGTCTCCGCCAATGACTAACATGTTGTGTTTCGGGATGCTACGTACTAATGAGGATAAATCATCGTAGAAGGTGACTAGTTCAGTTTCTTCACTAACATTGGTGGGGCTGTAGCAGGAGATGATTGTTGCTCTGAGGTTGCCGTTAAAAGTAGCTGCCATCAATCGAGGTTGTATTTTCTCAATGCTATTTAGCGTTTTTAATGCTCTAGGTCCTATAAGTAATCCTACCCCTCCTACTGCGACGTTGACAGAGTTTTTCCATGCGGATACAGTGACGAGCGACCACCCATTGCCAGTTTCGTGATATTTGATATCTTCGGTGTGCGTGTATCTGTGTTCTTGTATGCATATTATGTCAATCTTATGTTCTTCGGCCGATGCGATTAGCTCTGGTAGTTGTCCTATTCTATCTAAGGTTTTTACGTTAAATGTGGCTATTTGTAGTGTTTGCTTGCATTTTAGTAGTTTTGATTGTTTGAGCTCTGTAGCTGATTTTTCGAACACTGAGGCCAGGGCTCGAACCTCAGCAGGACGCGCCCCTTTTTTACCCGCTCGAAGAGCATGCGGTTTGTGTATGTGGTTTGAGTGTGGGTCATGGTTATCTTTCGATGGCTGTTTTATTCTCTTCTATAGAAGCCACTCTTATAGAGGAGCAGCAGTAGTTTCCCGATCGAACTAACGATCCTGAGCGTAAAGTCGTCAAACTCACGTCCAGGACCCGTTTAGGTATTGAGTTTGGTCGCCCAATGGTTTATTCAAATACCGTTACGTACATCATGCTGCTTCCCATGTGTACGTATATAAAAAAAAAAAGAGGGGGTAATTTTGATTTAAGTTTTTTTTTTTTTTTTTAAGTTTTAACTTAGTTAAAGTCCAAGATCAAGGTACTTTCGTCACACTTTCACTGGTACTGAATTTTTTTTTTTTTTGGCGGTATTGGGACATTTTCCTAGGCTTAGTTTTTTTTTTTTTTTTCTATACTACCGTTGGGAAACTAGTAGGCTTCAGGAATTATAGAGCTTTTACAAAGGCTTTTTTTTGTGTGTGTTTTAGGCTTTTATTTTTTCTTCTAAACTACTGTTAGGGCTTTCTTTAAGAATTTTAAAATTATATTATAGAAGAGATTCAAAAACATTTTGCCGTGTTCGCTGACATTTGGACAGAGAGAGTCTTTAAAATCAATTTGGGTTTATAGTAGAGTAAGCGTGTCTTTACATTTAAAACGCATAGTTTAAGCATTATTTTACAAACAAAAATATAGCATAACATTTTGTTAAATTCAGCATTTTGAATTAATAGGACTTAAAGACATACTGACCAATATTGATACATTTCTTCCTCTGTTGGCTCGTGTGTTCAAATGTTTCTTCTTACTTTTAACGTTTATTTACTTCTGAATTTTTGGTAGTTTTGGAGAACAGTCTGTTCTATTCAGGGGTAGGGGGATACTAATTTCATCATTTTTTTTTTCTTTTTTCTTTCTCTTTTTTTTTTGTGGGGGGACTGGGGTAGCATTAGGTGTTTTAGGCTTTTAGGCTTTTGGGTTTTGATTCCGGATGGAAGCATCTCGCGTGCCTAGCCACACTGAAGAGTTGTGATACAACGAAAAAGTCTGTCTGTGGATGACTATATATATACTCCAAGTTCGTTCAAATAGTTTTAAGTCATACCCAGATTTGTCGCATAACCTCTCACCTGCATAGAAATTAAGACAGAAATCTGAGTTATTTCTTTAGTTTTATATGCAGAGGTAGAGTGTCGCTATGATCAAAAAATTTCAGCTAGGGATCTTCTTTGTGGGTATGGATTAGTATATATATATATATATATATATTAATAATGTAGCTTGGTATATCTATGCATAAAAAATGCTGAATATCGGTGATAAAACGTATGTGATCCTTAATCCGATGGTTGCATTAGCGACTCTTTCTCAATACTAGCTTTATGTCTTTGTTACCCAAAATTATACATATATATATATATATGATTGAACATAATAGACGTTTTTGTCTACATATATTATAATAAATCTAAAACCTCCAACTTAGTCATTAAAAATGATTCCTCGCCCTAGATTGGAGTTTTGCAAAAAAAAAAAAAAAAAATCAACGTTATATATCAATTTAAATATCTTTTAGGAGATTGTATCTCTGAAAACAACAATATATATATATGTCGGTTTAACCTTAACTACCCTATCGAGAGGACTTACAATGCATCTTTCTGATACAAGTTCTATAGCATAGCATTTAAAAAATATTCATGCCCAACAACAGAATTACGGAAAATTCTTACCGAAAACACAATATTAGAACAACAAAATAACGAGCAAAAACTACAGATTCTCGAAGCACTATATATTAGGAACATACAACCCAGACTTAACAGAATAAATTTTCAAACCAGTGCTAATGTACTTAAATGTCTTGAGCTACTGACACTATTTATAGAAAAAATTTAAAAAGTAAACGCTACACAATACCACAGCACAAACGCTCTTCTTCTTACAAAGTAGTAATGTACATACAAAAGTTATATCACTTTTGTAATACATCCACCCTTGATGATGGCCCAAAGTTTGGCAGAAAGTACTTGGGAAATGACTAATTATGGAAGGTTTATCAAACAATTCCCGCCAAATATCATAAGATCAATACGGCAATTCGAAAGGATTAACAAAAAGATATGTAGACAAAAAATGTCTATTATGTTCTATCAGATATGTATCAATGAAGAAATGCTGCCAATATATATATATATATATATATATATATATATATATATATATATATCAAATATCAAAGACCAAGCGGGGAAATAAAAAATGCACCCACAAGGGAGAACAGGAAACACTCTGAGAAAGAGAAAGAGACGAAAAAAGAAGAGAATAAAGAACCAATTCCTACAAGGAATCTATCACGAAATTAAAAGAAACACCCCCCACTAAATGTGTGACCACTATATAAACCGAATACCACACCTGAAAAAAAAACATTAAAAGTTCTCTGAAGAAACCCACAATCTAGAAATGCGCGTAAAAACTAAGTGAATAAGTTTTAAAAAGAAATAAATCTCTTTTTGGACCAATTCCTTTTGAAATATTCATTTTTTAAAATTTTTTTTTGAACAACAAAGAAAGAAAGTTTTTTTTTTACATATATATGTATATTATTAGGATTCTAATTTATTACGAAAAGCGTCTTGGTTAGTCAGCAACAACTCGAAAAAACAAAACAAAACACACACACACACACACACACACACACTTCATTTTGTGTGAATGTCACGTGCATTAACATTTTACCCTGGGATAAAAATCTCACCTCAGAGTGTAAAATAATTAGGGTGCTAATTAATAATTTCATTTTTTATGATAATTGATCATATTAATTATAATTAATAGAATAATTATTCTATTTGCTAAAATTGTAAGTTTGTTAAAATCTTTGAGTGTAAGTGTACTTAGTTGCAAAAGGTCATAGGCTTGTTGTTTGCAGGAGAGGCTATGTCAAAATAGTTCTAGAGAGGATATTGAACATAAACAAAGTACTTGTTAGCTGGCCTAATAAATAAAAGTTCCAGAAGATGACGTGTCTTTATAACATTTGCTGAATGTGGCAATTAATAGATTATGCAAGAAAAGATAATTTTGAATTAAAGGAGTCGGCCGTTGAGAAGGTAGTTGATATTTGAAACCCAAAGCAACAACTTGGGTTAGACGTTGGTCTGGAAGGATTGCGTCGTGTGTCATTTTGTAGCGGCAAGCGAGATTCGTTTATAGACCCTTGCAAGATCTT